>JARQOC010000003.1:37638583-37964532 GCA_033576535.1 Allobates femoralis
ATGTATCTAATAGCTTTATAATACATCATTACTTCCTTTTTCACTTTACAATATACCGTACTTTTGGTCTAAGTCACATGTGTATATCCTATCATTGATTATTATAATGCACTATTTGGAAACAGATTATTTCTGACATAGGGCTATTTTCACCTAATTTTCAATTGTTTCAGTATTAATTTATATTTATATTCATATCCAGTGTGAGCATCCTGTTGTCACCTCTGGAGTACTTGTGGTCAAAAGGTCTTAACATTTTATTAATTGAAGGCTTTCTGCAGAGCTCATGTGACAATTTTTCTATGTGCTTGCTCTGCTATGCTGAAGGGTTTAAAGACCTTTTCACTGCTGGATGAAAAATGCTCTTAGCCTTAAGCTGTGGCATGTAATTACCCTACCCTTCAGCTATATATGCCCCTTTCTGATCTCTCTCCATGTCAGTGATAGAACTTGTAAACTTGAATGTGGAGAAGCTTGCGGGTGTTTACCTGTAGTGCTGGTGCTCTTGAAGGAATATAGCTTCTATTTGGATACCTTCTGTAACCCTGAAATATCTGTTGCCTTGCCTAGGTTCTTTGTGTGTTTCCTTACTCTCTAACCCCTTCACTCTCTTGGGGGAGGGGGGACATCTAAGTGACATCTAGGTGACGTACAGGAGCTTAGCAAGGCATTAAACACATGCATCCCCACCTTCAGCAGTAATCTTTGGGACAGGGACTAGCCTACAGTCACCTATCTGTGAGACAGTTTAGATGCATACTGTCCTCACTTATTATCATTCACAAGTGAATAATCCCTTTGTGTGTGCTTGTGTTGTTGTGCTTTGCAACTTTTTCCCTTGTTCTTGAGGAGGCAAAAGAAACTCTTGACGGCTGATTAGGAAGCGAGACCCAATCACTCATCTCCCAGTCCTGCAGTCAGAGATATTCCTATCTATGAAGGTGCCTTTAGGGCAAGCGCAGTAGAAGTACTAGTCTGTACGGAGCCAGCTGGATGGTGGTGCAGCAACTGAGAAATTGTGGTTTCCTACCATACATCTATGTGACCCTCTTCTAGCAAAATCATAGGACCTGGGGCTCAACTATTGGTCTTTTACGGTGCCAATCTTTGCTGGTAGGTAGACATTTAACAAGTAGGGCATGCTATCAGGGACAGAATAGGTATCATTATATATCAATATATGTTCCAGTTTATAAATTGATGGATTTGTTTTTTGTATTTTTGTCAGATATTAATACACATTTAATAAAATATTTATTTTAACCATTATTAGTGGCTTCCCCTATCTCAGCAAACAGATTTTGTACACTTGAGTTTATCTGTATTGATGTTTCATGAATAGCGAAGGGCAAATAAACAGAATATAGGAGTTTTTAGATTTGTAAGCTTTTTGTCAGTCTTATGACTCAGCAAATTGATGACTAGTATAACACAATTTATTATGGTCAAGAGAGTAAAGTAGCAGGATGATAATGACAGGCAAAAGGTGATCAGGGGAATTAGTTTGACCCTTAGACTGGGGTTCCTTGGCTCTCCCAGTTCCCGGAATTACCTCTTATGTTGAGGATGTCCGGGCCACCACCCTTGCCTTTTGCTCATAATCATCTAAAGGCTAATACCCCATCACCTCCACCCACTATCCTGGAAGCACAGGGACTCTCACAAAAGAAGGAAAACTCAGAGAAAATAATATAGGAAGTTTTCAGCACACACTGCACTAACATCTTCACAGCTCAAGGTCCTTGCAGAGACTAAGTTCTATCAGCAACATCTGCTTGTGGAAGAGGAAACTATTTAAAGGCCAGAGGTGTGTAGAGCTGCATAGCCTGACACACACTCTCACCTGAAAAGCTGTAAAATATTGACAATTAGCTCTGAGTTTCCCAACTGTAATTAAACATATTAAATCACTGCATTGCAGTTCAAGAAGACTGAAATGCTGTCTAAATGTGACAACTAGTGACCGACTGTCAGGAAAGTATGAAAAACATCTTCCATTTTTTCAAGCAGCACAACCAGTTGACACACTTCTCCGCACCTTGTAGGTATGTAGAAGCACCCTCAATGTCTTCTCCCTCACTCCCCCCCCCCTCCAGTCAGGGATTTACAACCTGGCAGGTTCATAAAATTTAGCAGAGCTGAGTGCTTTTGGTTTCCCACCAAACAAAGGAACAAGCGCATGTAAAGTGTTTTGTTCTTCAGCTACAGACCTTTAGAGTTAAATTTAATAATATTACACAAATGCCACATTTACATGAATCAGTTTTATCGGGGTGCTTGCATCTCGGGGATGGCACTGGCCTCCCTTACAATCCTGAAAAAGTATCAGAAATCAGGGAAATGAATTTCTGCCCACCAGCAAATCACAGACACATCATGCTGTTTAGTCTCCAACAACTGATAAATTCGTCTCCCCCCCCCCCCCCCACCAACATGCAGACATGAATATCTTTTACATGCCATGCTCAACCACTGAGATATGGCAAAGAGCTGTAATTTTATGAAACTGCACCAGGGCTGAACCTCTTCCAAATCTCAGCCCCATGAGGTCACCTGGTAGGAAGGACAGGTAGCCAATAAAAGCTGGACACACAATTGTGAGGTATTCTGACCCGTATGAAGGACTCAGCATGACATATAGCTGTGAGGCAGAATCAAAACCCATTTCAGGAGCACCTTCCCTCCCCTGATTTGCGAATGTCACCGCATGACACAAGTCTAGTACTTTTCTTATTTTTATCCCGTTTTATTCCATAACTGTTTATACGTACTGTAAATTGTCTCTTTCGTAATATCTTTTATATCTTTTGTAAACACTGCCATTGGAGAAAACGTAAAATTTGCTTGGCTTCGTTCTTCTTGTCCTATGAGCGAACCGCGACGTTCTCCCCAAAATTCATGTTACCAAACAGGTTTCCGATCCACCTCTATGTGATCGGTGGTGGCAGCATAATTTTCATAATTATGTCGTGTTGTGGACCTGAGGGTGACTGGATCAAGGTGTATATACTATATGTCCCTAGCACAGTGGTTCTTAACCGGGGTTCAATTAAACACCAGGGGTATGGTGTGTCTGTCTCAGGGTTTCGGCGGAGCCTCCGCCACTGCGGTCAACACACTCCCGACGGCTGCATGTAGATTTATCACTAAAGAAGGGTTGTGCATATGAAACTGGTGGGTTGGGTACCTCAAACAAGGTTAAGATCCACTGCCCTAGAAGGAATCGGTGGTATGTATACATCCCGTCACATCACGTGCCGCAATAGTTGAGATAAATTAGAGCAGCTGCGCTCCTTTTCTTATCCTCTGTCAATACCCTGATTGGCCAAAAGGATAAGAGGGTGCTAGAGAGCTGCAAGGTCCTGACTAAGTTTGCTAAATCCGCTTGGAAGTGATTTAAAAAAAATTGTATTTTTACGATTGATGATTTTTTTTAATATAACAGTATCATTGACTGCCATTCTAAAACATTTGCTCTTTCACCATTAACATTCTCACTTTGCTGCCTTTTTACTATTTTTTCTTCTGTTTTTTACATAAGTTTTTTTATTGTAGCTAGGGATGAGCGAGTATACTCGCTACTATTCGGAACTCGCCGAATAGTAGCGGTATTCGGGTACTCGCTACTCTCCGAGCTTCTCATGAGTACTCGGGAGTAGTGAGTAGTCCGATTACTTTCGCAGTGTATCTATAGATAAACTGCAAAAGTACCATAAAAGTGAATAAAAGTTGTTAAAAATAATAAAATTACATACTCATCTGTCCGACACCTTCACCAGGACCGTCCCAGCAGACCTGCGATCACCGGACAAGGACCTGTGACTTCCAGCCAATCAGAAGGCCGGTACCGATCTGGCCAATCAAATGGCGACACGTTATAACCACGTGATCGCTAGCGGTCACCTGATTGGCCAGATTGCAAGGTCCTAGGTGTACTGCCAGGACCTTGCAATCTGGCCAATCAGGTGGCCGCTAGCGATCACGTGGTTGTGACGTGTCGCCATCTGATTGGCCAGATCGCTACCGGCCATCTGATTGGCTGGAAGTCACAGGTCCTTGTTGGGTGATCGCAGGTCTTCTGGGGCGGTCCCAGTGCAGGCGTCGGACAGGTGAGTATGTAATTTTATTATTTTTAACAACTCTTGATCACTTTTAGGGTACTTTGGCAGTGTATCTATAGATACACTGTGAAAGTAATCGGACTCGCTGCTTGTTGCGAGTATAGCGAGTCCGAATAGTGCGGTACTTGCTCATCCCTAACTGTGACTATTTAAAAGAAAAAGAGAAAATGGAAAAATTAAGTATTCTTGCCTCGACGATGCTAAAAGTCTTGAAATGGACAATGCAAATAGAAACAATAACTTTATATAAGGACTGGCCTTCTTCAAAAACTGTTTGTTCTTTAGAAACCATTGAGCTATAAATCCCCGTCGTTACTAATACGCGGCTTTAAGAGCGCGCCGCCTCTTACGCTGTAGACTCTTCCGGTAGGTAAAACATCTCGCAAAGTTTCTCGTGAACTGCAGTACTTTCATTTTATGGATATACAAATTATTTATACACTGCAGATATCATCATAACAAACAATATCGTAAATTAATGTCCTCTTCCATCAAAAACAACAAGCTCCGCAAGCTTATGTGCCTGAAAATTATTTTCCAGACTGCTGTGCTTTTAGAAATCTATTTGTTTCGCCCCTGCCTGTAATGACACAGGCTGCAGAAGACAACATTGAATTCATGGAACATTTATCAAGCAAGAACAAAAGACGAGCAGCAGCTTGCAATGTATATCATGGGAGCAAAGGAGGACTGCATTACAATATATGAATTTAAATCAGTAACCTTTCTAGGACATGAATTTTTAAGATGAAAGTGCGAGATCATAATTTTTTGGGAAGTTCCCAAGGATCTTAAAATAACTCACTAAGTCAGCAAAACTTCATAAGAATCCTCAGAAGATAGTTTAGTAATATTTCACATCAAAAGTTCTTTAGGAAGCTGTCTAAGCACGACATAGAAAAGACACATTTCAGCTCGGAATGTAGGTATGTTCTCCGATGATACTTGGCGTCTGGTATCGTATGATTACGCACACCTCCCAACATTTGAAGAACTGAAAGAAGGACAATAAAGCCCTCTGTTATACGGACAGCAGCAAATTGTGATCACACCTATTACCATTTCGTTATACCCTGGGAGGAGATGTCAGAGGGGCGATGGCAATGAGGGACATTTAGCAGACAACCGGGATTTCAGGGGTAGACCCAAATCCAGGACTCCACTTGTACCCGTAGTCTAGATGCATCAAATGATTATCCAGTTCTCAGCCATATGGATTGAGTGGATCCTTTTCCAGGACTCCTCACACTTTAGAGGTATTTTTGCTGACGGAGACCCTGCGTAGAGATTCTTGGTCGATGTGGAGACTGGATACATTTACCTTCCTTCCCCCTTTCCGACTCCCGTCCTCTTATCCCATTCTTCCTCAGTCCTACTTCTGACACCTTTTCTTTTCCCCCTAAGTGTCTTTTCCTTACGTTTTCCTTTTCTCCCTTCTTTTTAATTCTTGATCTTCCAGCATCCTTTTTATTGTTTCTTTTATAGCTAGGGATGAGCGAGTATAATCGTTACTATTTGGTACTCGCCGAATAGTAACGATATTCGGGCTACACGCTACTCCCCGAGTTTCTTGTGATTACTCGAGGAGTAGCGAGTAGTCCTTTTACTTTCGCAGTGTATCTATATATACAGTGCGAAAGTGCACTAAGAGTGAATAAAAATTGTTAAAAAAAAAAAGCATCATACTCACCTTCCGACGCCTGCACCGGGACCAGAAAACCTTACCTCCGATGTGCGGCAAGGACCTGTCAGTCTGATAGCCAATCAGATGGCTGGGAGCGATCTGGCCAATCAGATGGCCCGACATCACAAACCATGTGATCGCTATCAGCCACCTGATTGGCCAGATTGCAAGGTACTGGCACTACACCTAGGACCTTGCAATCTGGCCAATCAGGTGGCTGGTAGCGATCACGTGGTTTGTGACATCCGGCCATCTGATTGGCCAGATCGCTCCCAGCCATCTGATTGGCTATCAGACTGGCAGGTCCTTGCCGCACATCGGAGGTGAGGTTTTCCGATCCCGGTGCAGGCGTCGGAAGGTATGATGCTTTTTTTTATTTTTCAACAACTTTTCTTCACTTTCAGTGTACTTTCGCAGTGTATATATAGATACACTGCAAAAGTACTTGCATTTCAATCGGACTCGCTATATTCGCAACGAGTATCCAGTACCGGGACCTACTCGTTGCGAGTATAGCGATTCTGATTACCTCAGTACTCGCTCATCCCTATTTATAACCAAACGAAACTTAATATGCCAATGAGGCCTTCCTGGGAACTCCTAAGCTGAAGGAGTGCAACAGATGTCTTATAATTTACTCTGTCGTGTGACCTTCACCAAGATCTAGACTAATTTACTCTAAACTTTATTGTCTCAACCAGTAGGTTGGACATGATATTCTATGTACTGTTCTAATTACTATGAGGACTTAAACACCTCTCCTCCCCTATATACACTATAATTTCCTCTGAACCCATTAAGGACATTGTTATGTTTAAAATGACTATTTTAGTGGTGCCAGGACAGGCCGGTAGAAGGTTTTCTCATGGTCTCTTGGATTCTGGCTCGGAGCGATGGCTCAGAGTTCTGATATTCAGATATAAGACTCTTAACAGCAATGATATTTCTACCATGGTTTTTCATTACTTCGATAGATTATACTTCACTATATAGATGTTGTATTTACTATATATATGACTATATTTTATGTGTTTGACTACTTTTGAAATGTTGATTTGATTTTCAATAAAAAGAGACTGACCATCGAGTGTAGGAACTTGACACTCCAAGTTCTTCATAAAATCTCCATTTATTAGAAATTGGTTAAGAGCAGTTTTCGGCACGTTTCGGCTACTGAGTAGCTTTACTCATGATCATGAGTAAAGGGCCAGTTACACACAACGGTATCGCTAACTATATCGTAGCGATGTCGAAACAACATCATTGTGTGTGACACGTATCAACGATCAACGATAAGTCGTTGATCATTGATCGTAGATTTATGGTCAGGACCATAAATCTGTCGTTGGTTGTCCACTGGTCAGCACGACCAGCGGTAAGCAGAGCAGGCTGGTAACCATGGTAAACAGCGGGTATCTAGACAGCACTGTCCCTAGTTACCCGCTGTGTACCTTGGATACCAGGCTGTAAGCGGAGAAGGCTGGTAACCTGGGTAAACATTGGGTAACTGTGCTGCGTGCTGCCTAGATTCCCGCTGTTTACCATGGTTACCAGCCTGCTCCTGCTTACCGTAGCCTGGCAGCGGGAGCTAGACACTGTGGAAAGAATATTTTATTCTTTTCCACGATGTCACTGGTCCACTGGTCGCTGGTGAGTCTGCCTGTGTGACAGCTCACCAGCGATCAGTTCACGATGTGGCAGCAATCCACATCGTCGGTTGGATCGCAGCCACATCACAGCGTGTAACGGGGCCTTTAAGCTACTCAGTAGCCGAAACGTGTCACCTAATAACTATGATACACTGACTTTTTGGAATTTTATGTGCAAAAAAATTGTTCTTAACCAATTTCTAATAAATGGAGATTTTATGAAGAACTTAGAGTGCTAAGTTACTACACTCGCGTGTGTTTGGAGGCAGCCTGAAGCCAGCTGGGATCCGTGCTGAGAGGGAGGAACACATGATAAGGACGACAAATGAGTGGACACAATCTTTGTACTTGACGTAGTCTAGATGAGGCTGAGCTCTACCAGTGGTGTAGGGGCTCAAGGGTAAAAAGACAGTCAATATCGCAGGATAACCCTGCCGCACATGACACAAAGAGATGTTTTGATGCAAAAAAATCTTTTTATTAGCCAAACCAATTCTTGTAAATGGTTTTCTTTTTATATACAGCAAATTGGTGAGCATGGAAAAACTAACTACACATTATTTTCTGCATTTTATCTTCAACAATAGTGACAACAAACAAAGAAGTAAGGTGCTAGTTGTATTGCCTGTGTTTTCCTAATACAAAAGGCCACCGATCCACGTGAAACACTGTATCCCGGCTGTAAAGTCTGTATACTCCTATGTTGTGATCACCTGTAGGGATGAGCGAGTATACTTGTAACTATTCGGTATTCAACAAATAATACGGTATTTCGGCTACTCGCTACTTCATGAGTTTCCTTGTGATTACTCGTTAGGAGTAGTAAGTAGTCCCTTCACTTTAATAGTGTATCTATATACACTGCAAAACTGAAATAAAAGTTTTATTGACTTACATTGCACTTGCTACTCGAAACGGGTACCCGAGTATTAGGACCTACTCGTTACGAGTATACGGAATCCGAATATTTGACTACTCGCTCACCCCTAATCACCAGATGTAATGTCAATATATTTTTATATACAGATCCCCAGCTGTAATGTCTCTAAAAAGGGGCAGATTTTAGAGATGTTCTTCAGGTGCAAGCGGCAAGAGTTTATGACAGATTGTATATAGGAGGTGAAGGAAAGATTGGTGTCAAACATAACACCCAGACTGCGAGCCTGCTGCCCAGGAGTTATCATGGTGCCACACAGAGAGAGAGATGTCAGATTTAGGGAGGTTAGTGGAAGGAGGGAGCAGGAGATGTTTAGTTTTGGAAAGATTGAGCTACAAATAGAGAACGGACATAATGTTGGAAACTGGAGTTAGACAGTCATTGGTGTTCTTTAGTACCGCAGGGGTAAGGTCAGGGGCTGAAGTGTATAATTGTGTGTCGTCAGTGACTCACCGTTCCCGGGTTCTCAGGTCTCAGGCGATGCTTCACTTGTCACGGTTCCGCACCTTAGGCTGTGGGGCCCGGTGGTCAAATAAAAAGGGGATTTAAAGGATTGGGATAAGTCTTGCTTGTCGTGACGCCACCTGTGGGAGTCCGGTGATGGCACCGGCGCTGCTTGGGCCTCCGGGGGATGTGCGGCAGCTAGATGGGATGCTCCCCACAGGATGCGCAGTAGTCCCCGGGCCCAGGAGCTGTGCTGGATGGAATACGGCAGCTCGGTTGTTTTAAGTATTAACCCAGGAAGAATGCATGGACACATAAAGTCTTTTCTGTACCTTTTACCAGTGTTAACAGGTACACTCGACCGGGTGATGAAGTAGACACTCCTGGAGATTCCACAGCAAGCAGTGGTATAGGCTTCCTTATATACACAGTTCTAACTGGATCTGGTGGTTATTGAATCCTACCAAACTGGAATAGCACGATATGGTGTGACTTGATACACCCGAGTTTGCTGCACTGAGGGCACTATGAAGGGTTATTTGAAGCGTCCATCCTCCCCCAGACTCTCATTTGGTGGTGCTTCAGGTGTCCAGGGAACTAAACTCCCTTGTTAGGGTACTGGTTTCTCTGCAGCCAGCGCTATGGCTCGTGCAGCTCGGACCCAGTGACCGGATTGTTAGGGCGAGTTGAAGTACCTCCTTTGTCCCCGTAAGGTATTTTCCTCCTGTTCCTATGACCCCTGTTGCGAGGGTCTCCCACTTTCCGGGTGTGCTGGCATGGGCCTAGTGTGGCTCCAGTACCAGGTCAGCTCTCCTAGCTGTTCACAGTTCTAAAGCGACTGCACACTCTGCAGTTTCTCCTCCAGGACCTGTATTTATAGGGGGAACTGGCTTAAGGCAACCAGTGGAGCTCCCCCTAGAGGCCTGGGGTGAAAGGGGTGTTAAAATAAGTGAGGTCTGCTTGCTGTGTACTTTCCATTTGTGTCCTAAGAGTTCCTGTGGTGCCCCAACCAGAATTTTACATGAGATCTTTTCAATTCAATCTAACTTTTCTACATTTATAATACAGATCTCCAGCATAGTGACCTACATTAAAAATAAAATGCATACGCCTTGATTAAAACACTTTGGCTCTTTCTAGTCTTCATTTTAATGACATTTTCTAAGGTTGTGTGTTCTCATTTGATGCAAATTATACATTTTTTATTGTATTTGGGTAACTTTTGATATCAGTTTGAGCTTCTTCTAAACCATATTCATCCAATGAAGTTCCTCCTGGGCTTCTTCTGCCATCAAAGGAAATAGAAATCCATATTTTCATTATGCATCTCATAACTACAGCAGCTCGGCCTTAAAATAAAGAACAAAGTGAACCGGCGATAAGTATTTGTAATACAGTGCACGACGCATCAGGATCCAGCATATTCCAATGCATAGAAGTGAAGAATTCATTGACATGCTCTTGTACAGATATGTTTAATCAGTATTCAAATTTAATTCCTATAATTTGGATGTCACAGGTTGAGCACGAAGCACAAAGAGTCAATGCGTTCAGGATAGGAAGTTAATTCTCAATAATCTGATATAATGAGGATAAATTAGAGGGCTCAAATCAATTGACCTAGGAGTGACGACGTGTACGGCCTTTGCTCTTTTGGGGTCGAGAGCACATTTGAAGCAATGAATGGTAAGAAGGAATGTACAGAAAATCAATTTACAAGGAAATCTATCGAAAATGAGTTGCTAATCGTAATCTGGTTTTACCATAAACTCTGTATATGTTATTTTATTTTTATTCTTATTTTTTATTACATTTTCAGATTTTTTTCACATTGATAGTATTCAAATTTGCTACACTGATCATTGGTACGGTAACAGAAAGCGGATGGTGTCTATACTTAATGCAGATTATTATAATTATTATTAATGGTCTTCAACTCAATCTCGAGCCATGATGACTTGATGGATAAATGGTCTGCAGGAAGTTCAATCTTGTGCAATCTAGATGGGTTCACCAGGGTCTTCTCTACTGTTATCCGATTGTATCTACTGTTATCTGATTGTATCGAGTTCATCAAAGAGGTCTAGCATGGGTTATTTACACACTATGGTCTGTTATATAGGAATAATGCCCTTTCTTCCACACTGCATGTTATGAATATGCTGTACTGGGTGTTGTGTACAGCCTCTTGCTGTATACTGGGGGCTGTGTGTGGACTCTTGCTGTATACTGGGGGCTATGTGGCCTACTGTTGTATTCTGAGAACTGTGTGCAGCCTCCTGCTGTATACTGGGGGCTGTGTGTGGACTCTTGCTGTATACTGGGGGCTGAGTGTGGCCTCCTGCTGTATACAGAGGACTGTGTGCAGTTTCCTGCTGTATACTGGGTGTTGTGTGCTGCCTCTTGCTGTATACAGAAGGCTATGTGGCCTCCTGTTGTATACTGAGGACTGTGTGCAGCCTCCTGCTGTATACTGGAGGCTGTGTGTGGCCTCTTGCTGTATACTGGGGGCTATGTGGCCATCTGCTTTATACTGAGGATTGTGTGCAGCCTCCTGCTGTATACTGGGGGCTATGTGGCCTCCTGTCATATACTGAGGTCTGTGTGCAGCTTCCTGCTGTATACTGAGGGCTGTGTGCGACCTCCTACTGTATACTAAGGGCTCTGTGTGGCCTCCTGACGTATACTTGAGGCTGTGTGAAGGCTCCTGTTGTATACTAGGGTAGATTGTTATAAGAACAGCAAAGAAGTGTCTTAGTGGCTTTGTTGTTTGTGTGGCTTCTGCTTTACTGTGAGTCATGTCCCAGTGTGCACCATTTTCCAGAAGTCCTTGCCTTATCAGCTTCCCTCTATGTTTATACAGACATGCATAAACAATGGTATACTGTGAATGTCCTTCATTACCAATAGCAACCAATCAGAAGCTGAGCTGTGATTGGCTGCTATAGGCCTCATGATAAATAACCAGGCTAACTGTCAAAACAGCCAAATTAAGTATCCATTACCTGACATACAAATCATAAATAGGCCTTTTTTTGGTTAATGATTGTAAGCGTGGGTTTATAATTTCCCATTGAAACATGATTTTCCTTGAATCAAGTGGGGTGGTTGTGCAAAATGTCATGATCGTAAACGCAACGGTGCAAAGTCCTTTAGTGGACACACACACATGTACTCAAATTTAAATATACATACAGTATATATGTATATATAGATTGTACACTTTTACACTACATTTGTTTCCATGTGTGCAGCTACGTCTTGTACATTCATTTTACGCCCCTAGTGTGATATGTGTGACCTTTGACCACACTGTTTTTTTCTGTTTTAGTGGGGTGTTTTTGTCTTATTCTTTCTTCAACTTTGTGTGTTACCCCCTTCACAAGCTATGACGCACCTATCCATCTTGTCGTTGCCTTTGATGCAGGCTTGCACACCAAGCACACATTTTTCCTTGCATATATCGGCTGAACTGATCAGCCAACATGAGCCTCTTACTCCAGTCCGCAGGTCAGAGTTACGTTTGCCGCTTTTACCTAGTTAAATTCCGTTGTCAATCTCTGACAGCGGAGTTTAAGACACGTCAACAGGTAGTATGTAATTCCCCGCTCCAATCAGCGGCCTTGTGACATAATTACAGGATGCTGATGAGTTATCATGACAGCAGGGGTCAGCTGATGACCCTATTGTCTGTCATGACAAACTTTCTGTGAATTTGGGCTGAGAGCCAATGTTCAGAGCATGTCATCTTTTCAGCTGTACAGAGCAGGGCTGCTGCTGATGCCCTGCTCCGTATAGCACACAAGCGATCAAATCCCAGCTTCAAGTCCAGTGAGGTCTTTTATATATGAATAATACGTATGCCCTCCGGTCCGGTGTGCAGGCGGACGCAGCTACAGCTGCTGATGATTCAGGACCATGGCTCGCAGGGAGTGAGCCACGGTCCTGAAATAACGGCGGCTTGCAGCTGCTGGTATCCGGTTCCCAGATGCTCCCGGACCGGGGCAATCTGGCCCCATAGGCTCCCATGCTAGGGAGCGCCGTATTGCCCCGGATCCAGGAGGATCTGGGAAACGGCAAGTTGGGGAAATTTTTCTCCCCGGACACAAAAACGTTGCAAGCAAAATCTGAATTCTCCCGAATTCTTCCGGAGAGATGGAAACCGGATGGCAGATAGCTGCCATCCGGCTCCATTTGGCCCCATAGGATACTATGGTGCCAAAATCCGGTCCAGGGCTGTCTGGTTTACACCGGACAGCGCCGGATAGGACCTTGCAGTGATGTGAAGCCAGCCATAACAGTATAAAAAAATGTAAAAAATTCAAATCACCCCCCTTTTGTTCCATTGCAAATAAAAAAAATACACATACGGTATTTGGTATCGGCAAGTTCAGAAGTGTCCAATCTACCAAAATATAAAATCAAACTAATCAGAAAACTGTGTAATGAAAAAAATAAATTGAAAGACCTGAATTAGGTTTTGTTTGCCTCCGCAACATTGAAATAAAATGCAATAACGGGCGATAAACACAACACATCTACTCTGAAACGGTATCAGTAAAAACGGTAGCTCACGATGAAATAAAAGTCTTCAAACAGCCCCAGATCCCAAAAAATGAGAACGCTACAGGGTGCAGAAAATGGCGACAAAAGCGCCTTTTTTTTGGTTGACAAAAGTCAGATTTTTTTTCAACAATTAAATGAAAACTATATGTTTGACGTCTACGTACTCGTATTGACCTGTCGAATCATAATGCCAGGTCAGCTTTACCATATAGTGAACATGGTGAATGAAAAACCCCCAAACAATTGTGGAGTTGCAATTTCTCCGCACTTGAAATGCGGTTTCCGTTTTCCAGTATGCTGGTGAAACTAAAAATTACAACTCGTCCCCCAGGAAATAGGCCCTCAAATGAAGAAAAAATAGAAAAGTTATGACTATTGGAATTGGGAAAAACAAAAATGAAGAAAACAGAAAATGGCAAGGTCACGAAGGGCTTAATATTGATTAATAAAAATGATACACCGATCTGCTCTTCACTAATAGGCTGGTTTCACACTTGAGTATTTTGCAATCCATTTCTTTCCGTTTTGAAGTGGATGGATACTGATCCGTTCTTGTCTCTACTGGTTTTCAATGGTGACAGATTCGTCTTGCCTGTGCATCCAGTTGTCACCGTTTTGTCACAGATCCGTTTGCCTGCATTTTTATCACGCCCCAAAAATGCAATATGCTCCATTTTTGGGCTCGAATGAAAATCCGTGACTATACGTCATGAATTAAAATGGAACTCAATGGAAAACGGATCTGTTTCAAAATAGCTTCTTTTGGTCCCGTGTGCACGGATCCCTTTTGGTGGACTGAGCATGCTCAGAAGCAAGGTACAGCTCCTCCCACCCCTATCTCTGGTGACTGATAGCAGATCGATTAAAAGAATGTTGTGTGGACATCCATTGGCATCCGTTTGCAAAGATATTTATATACTATGCACAGTATATATAATACTTATCAACCATCCAAGATCTGTAAGGGTACCGTCACACCTGGCGACGGCACCGCTGATTTCTTAGGCGACATAGGGACGTGGCCTATCAGCGCCGATTTCGCCCCTGCGTCGCCTAATGTAAAGGGGCGATGTCGGCGCCTCTGAGTGGTCGCCTGGTTTCACATCAGTGCTCTGAAACCAGGCGAGCACTCAGGGGCGATGTGTAGACATCACCCCATGTAACAGGGTGACGGCGATCTGACAGGTGATGGGAGCCATAGGCTCCCATGCTACAGCATCGCCGCTGGGGTTTTGAGACACCCCAGCGGCGATGCTGCCTGTCAGAACGCCGGTGTGTCGCCGGAGGTGTCACCGCATGTAAACATGCGACGGCGACGCTGGCGGGGCAACAAAAACGTGCGCGCTCCAGCCCGGCGACGCCGACATCTCCGGCGACGTTACCAGGTGTGACGTGCCCTAAGAGTAACCTCTAAATGTTCTAGAAGGAATATCCAGATATGGAAGTCATCCAGCCAAATAGAACAACACGTATTCCCTGAAGACAAAGTCTGAACACTATTGCCAATACCATCCTGGTCGATTATCAATTGCACTTGCCTGATGGTTCAGCCTCAGATACAGGAGAGGATATCTTCCTAATTGGGATATTGGGATAGGTTCCAGATTGGGCAGAAGAATTAGCTTCTGCATAGCCCCGTTTTAATTTTTGCCTGGAAGGAGAGAAAGTCATTGACTCCCATGCCTACCCTGAGGACACAAGATGAAGGGCAACAACAAATCACTGATTGTACACCTTCATGTGTCAACCCTGCAGACAACACATGACAACCAAACAGCACAAGTGTGTCAACCTTGTCTATCCAAATTTATGCCAGACACAGAGATTCCGGATTTGATGCGTCTTGCAGTTTGATAAGGTTGATGACCTTGTCTTCTATGGTAAAGGTCCTGGGCTCTTTAGAAGTTGATTTAGCTCAGCATTTGAGCACTTACAGACTTCATCTTTCCATTTTGCCAACAACGCAGCAATGGAATGAAGTATGCATACATGCATTTGCATCGTCAGAGAGATGTGGAAAAAGTAAACAAGGAACTTCTGGGACATCACTGCAATCTTGTAAAGCAGCAGTGCTAACCACTGAGCCACCTAGGTGCTCATCATGGGATTTGATGTAACAACAGCATTATAATGCAACGCTACAAGACACTGAACCAATGCACAGGTAGCCACAGTCCACACTCTAAGGCTGATTTTACACTGCAGTTTTTTGCAGCTGAGGTGTGGGGGAAAGAAAGCTTGGGCCACCCTGTGCTGTGGATTCCAGCCCCCAGCTGCCTAGTTGTACCTGGCTGGACCTAAAAATAGGAGGAATCCCACATCAATTTTTTTAATTATTTCATGAAATCCCCCCCCGCCCCTAATTGCAGTCCGCAACCACCCCAGAAAATGGCACGTTCATAGAAACGCCATCTTCTGGCGCTGTACCCGACTCATCCAGGGCCCTGGTGCAGTTGCTCACTGGGTAATAAAGGGATTAGGGCCAGCTTTGTATTCTCAGCTGGCCCTAAGCCCGAAATTCATGGGGTCATGCCAATATTAGACATGACCGCCATGATTTTCTAGTAACATGTTAAAAAAAAGCAGTTTACCCAAAGTCATAACTCGGGCCATGACTGCTGGTGATCCCTGACGTCATCGCATAAACACTGCCGACACCGGCTGGAAAAAGCTGAGTGCCGACAGTGCAGTGAATAATCCCGTAAGTTAATGAGCAGCCCTGGAAGCAGAAGTGGCTGCGATAGGAGACATGAGGATGCATTGCTGGACAGGTAAGTATAATTATGTTTTTTATTTTATTCTTTTATAGCCCCTGGCCCCGAACTGTAACACAGGTTTCCCATGGAGACACGTGTTTCGGACCTTGTGACTGAATAGTATGTATTCGGTATGGGTCCAGAATTTTACAGTTCGGGTTCACCCATCCCTAATTGACACCTGTTCTGGGTTTTGGAGTCACTCCTAGTTTTGGCACACAAATCCTGATGAACCTGATCAGGGAAAAAACTGTGGTTTGGAGTGTCTCCAAAACTCAAAACCGGTGTCAATCTTTCAATTATAATTTTTCTCTGTAAGTTTCTCTCCTGCTTTTCATGCAAAAAATAGTAATGGCGGTCTGATTAGGAGCGCTCTAAGGATCAGACATATAAGATTTTTTAATAAATGGCAAACCTTTTATTAATTTCTTAGTTCCCCTCACAGCTCCACTATGCGTTTCAACTGTATGAAACAGTCTTCATCAGGTGGTGATGGACTGTTTCATACAGTTGAAACGCATAGTGGAGCTGTGAGGGGAACTAAGAAATTAATAAAAGGTTTGCCATTTATTAAAACATCTTATATGTCTGATCCTTAGAGCGCTCCTAATCAGACCGCCATTACTATTTTTTGCATGAAAGCTACTCCCTTTGTGAGGGATTTGCGGCTGGAGCAGCTCAGGAACAGCACAAACAATCTGCCTTGAGGACCTGGCATTTCCCTGGTAACCCACAACAAGAGCGGTGACTAGTGATGGGCAAATCCTAAATTACTCGGAATCGCTTGACTCTAGCGAGTCCGAGCCCGGGACTCGCTACTCGTTGCGAGTCTAGCGAGTCCAATGTTAATGAATGGGGAAGCGAGTAATAGCGAGTAGTGTGCGATTTACAAATCACATATGTGTCTCGGAAGCTTCAGCCTGAAGCAATCCTAGTTTTGCCATTGATTTGCATTGGACTCGTTTACTTTGCAAGTAATCACTGGGAAACTCGCACAGATAAGAGTCCTGTCTGCTCTGTGTGCTGGCTGCCGCAGCTCCAGGGTCCTAGAGCCCGCCTGCTGCCTGATGTAGCAGTGCTGAGATTGTTCTCAGTCTGCTCATTCCCTGTGCATAGACATCTATATCTATGCACAGGGATGTAGCAGAGAGGACATCGCGTTTTGGACTGCGTCGGACGGAAGAGGATTTTTTTTAATTTAAGATGGAGTCCCTAATGGCTTTTTTTTATTTCTAATAAAAAATTTTCTCTGTGTTGTGTTTTTTTTAAAACAATTTAATAGAAATTCATGGCGGTCATGTCTAATATTGGCGTGACCGCCATAAATTTCGGGCTTAGGGCCAGCTGATAATACAAAGCTGGCCCTAACCTCTTTATTACCCAGCGTGCCACCGCCACCGGGGCCGCTGGAAGAGCGGGGTTCAGCGCCAGAGGATGGCTCTTCAATGAACGCGCCATCTTCTGGGGCGGCTGCGGGCTGCAATTTGCAGCGGGGGGTGCCCAGAAAGCTTGGGCCTCCCTGCGCTGCGGATTCCAGCCCCCAGCTGCTTAGCTGTACCTGGCTAGACATAGAAATTGCGCGGAGCCCCACACACATTTTTTTTTTATTATTTCATGAAATTCATGAAATAATAAAAAAAAAGGGCTCCCCTATATTCTTGTGTCTGGCCAGGTACAAATAGGCACCTGGGGGTTGGGGCAGCCCGTCGCTGCCTGCTGGATCCGGCTGGTTCCAGAAATACGGCGAAGCCCATGTAATTTTTTTTCTGAAAAATCAATAAAACAATCCTAAAAAAGGGACTGCATCTTTATTAACCCCTCGCCCATGGTCCAGGGGTTAATAAAGATGGCCAATATTAGACATGACCGCCATGAATTTCTATTAAATTGTTTTAAAAAAAACAAACACAGAGAAAAATGTTTATTAGAAATAAAAAAAAAAGCCATTAGGGACTCCATTTTTAATTAAAAAAATCCTCTTTCGTCCGACGCAGTCCAAAACGCGATGTCCTCTCTGCTACATCCCCTGTGCATAGATATAGATGTCTATGCACAGGGAATGAGCAGACTGAGAACAATCTCAGCACTCCTACATCATCTCTGTGAGCAGGCGGGCTCTAGGACCCTGGAGCTGCGGCAGCCTGCACAGAGAAGACAGCTGGACTCGGCTCGCAATGTAACAGTAGTTACTTTGCGAGTTTCCCTGCTATCACTGGCACAGTAGCCGAGTCTAATGCAAGACAATGGCAATCCTAGTTTTGTCAGCGTTTGCCATTGATTTGCATTGGACTCGTGCGAGTAAACGCTGGGAAACTCGCAGAGTACCGAGTCCTGCGAGTCCCTTACTACTCGCCGAGTAACGAGTCCTAGCGAGTAGATTCGCCCATCCCTAGCGGTGACGCAAATTCGGTTTCGCGGTCACGTGACCGCATAGGTCCTGTTCCGAGGACCAGGAGAGAGGAGAGCGGAGAGGCAGCTCACACACCGCCGGCGGCGGAGGCTGGTAAACTGGGTTGTGCAGGACGTGCTCAACCCGATAAGGTGAGTGGCCACCTACCCATGCCACTTAGACGTTTTTAATAAGGGGATTCTACACATTTGCGCCCCTCTTCCCTTTTTGTTTTGCATCTCTCCTGCTTTTGGCACACAAACCGGATGGAACCTAATCAGGGACAAAACTGCAGTGTGAAACCAGCCTAAGTGCAGTGGTTGATTCAGCTTAGAATGGCCAAACTACTGCAGACCTGTGACACTCTCCTCTTTACCTGGCGAGAGATGGATTCTGAGGATACTGGCAGCTGCCCAATGCAATCAAAACATGGCATGGACAGGAAGTCAATACGTCGTGATGGAACTATGGCACTGCACACACAGTGCTGGCTCAATGCACAAAAACAGCTCACAGCAAGCCGCCAGTAAAAACTGCAAAGCAGCCAGGGAAGCACCACAGCAGGTAAGAAGGGTTGGAGGAGGAAAAAACATCCAACATTGGCAAGGGACAAAGTAAAAAACTGGTGATCTCAAAGACCCCCCCCCCTTTATTCTGGGTGAGGCACAGGGAAGGGACCTGCAAACCGTATTAAAAGTTCCGATTTGTCTTGCTAGTGCACAAGGGCATGGTAATCCCATATTGTGCTGGCATGGGCGAAGGGGAACGTATATTACCTTTATTTATTCTCTGTATTATCACAGGCAAAGAATGCTGCAGAGACCCCCAATGTTTCTGAAAATGGTGGGCTAATTGGAACTATATAAACAGTGAGTAGAGCGGTAGTTGTACATGTTTATTATAGCTCATATTACACAGGGACTCTATGGTCATGATTGATATTGGTAGGAGTTTCTCTTGTAAGACAAATAATTGTCATACATTTAGCAGCACCTGTATGGTGGACAGTGACAGAATTATGAATCAACTCTTTTATATTCAACTTTTCCACTAATGACTCCTATAGGTTTGCTGTTGATTGCTAAGATATCTGCGTGAAACTTCTGAATTTCCATGAGGTTGAAATTGGGAGAATATATTGGTAATTTCAAGCAATGTTATTGACGCACCCCAGGGCAGGGTACTCAGCTCTCACGTGGTTGCAGTCTGGGATGTCACGGATGGCTGCCCGAGGCCATGGTCCTGGTGGTCAATGAATAAGGGGTAAAATAAAGTATATACAAGTTTGTGACGCCACCTGCAGTACCTGGTGATGCTCACCAGCGCCGCTACAGTCCTCCGGTGTTCGATGGTATTGCGGTCAGGTTGGTGTAGTCCCCCGCAGGCAGGACTGGACCGACGGGGCAGCGATTCTGTAAGAAACAGTTTATGCAGGAAAGAATGTAGCAGAGTCGACAACTCACTTCACCGGGTATTTTACTGTAAAGCTTTCAATCATTACAGTCTTTCAGCAGCAGTAGATGTTACTTGGCAAATGGCTACGGATGCTGCAAGTGGAATTTCGGGCGTAATAGATGGATCCCTCACTGTGTACAGTTCCTGTTCCTTTCTTTCCCTTACCTCCCAGTGGCGGAGAAGTCTGATCTCCTAAAGATGAATCTGACCTCCTGCTGTTCTTTATTCTCCTCTCCCTTCTACCCATCGGGTGAACCTTCTTTTAGGCTCCACGCAGTGTCCTGCTACTCCTGGCTCCCCTCTCTCTCTCTGGGTTCTTCGGGAGTCAGAGGCATACATTTAGATACCCCTGGTCTTCGGATTTTCTGTAAGCCATATAGGTTCTCACAGGTGCGGGCTCCGGTACCCGGTTATCCCTTGGGGCAACTCTCAATTACTCTATTCCCGACTGGAGTAAACTCCGGCCTTTGAGTTTCTCTCTACCTTCTTCTGTTCTGGGATCTTTTCTGCCTTTCCTTTCCTGGGCCCCTCAGCCGAGGAGGCCCTCCTTGCTCTCTCCAGGCCGGCTGCCTGGCTTCTCCTCTTAACTGCCGCTCACTAGTTTCCCTAGAGGCCACTATATACCCTCCCGGGATCCCTCCCACCTACTAATCTATTGTGTGGGTGTTAGCACTAGGGTTCCACCTACTGACCATAGTTCCACTTGCAGCGGAGTGAATACACCGCTTTTCTGGGTGTAGTACCCCTTTTGTGGCACCTACATAGTGGGGCGCCATATTATATGCTCTGTTTTCATGTTTTTCTCCACTTACGCATTGTGTTTCCCACCACTGTACTTCAAGACCTGATTTCAGTTTCAAGACATAGTGTCGTACTACATTCCAATGAGGGCTTTCAACAACTTGAAATATATTTCCAAGGTTAACCATTTGAGTTGGATTTGCTCCCTGATAGTCTTATGTGCATGAATCCACAGACCACAGACACTACTAAAGCTTAAAGTGAACCTGTCACCAGATTTTTGGGCTTTTCAGCAGCACCTATGCTGCTATCTATAAAGGTGCTTATCATGCCATGTCTGCCCCTGTACACCGAATAAATACTTTATAAAAGTTTTCTGCCCTCATTAGGGGCTCCTGATAAGTCTTTGGGCTCTTTTTTTGTTTCTATGGTAACAAATGTTACATCATATGAAAAACTTATGTGTCTAAAAGCCCCGTCTCACGCTTCAATGGTCGAACGATCCGATCAATGATCCGACTTGACCTACGGTGCATGGCTAGAACGACGTTCAATGATCGCTATTGAGATATCACATGTATAGATATCGGTAACGACGCAGCAACAAGCAAACAATACTTGCGGTCATTAGCTCGTCTACATCCTTCACTTCTCAATAGGCAAGGTCGTTAACGACATCGTTATCAAGGCATCACACACACCCATGCTGCAGGTTGAACAAACGCTCATCATTTGGTTTAAGGTTCGGTTCACAAACCTCCCACCAACAATCTGCTCGATTATCGTTGATCGGATGTACATGTCACACTGAACAACGTCGTTAGAACAACTGAAAACCCGTGATGTTTCAACGATATCGTCGTGTGTGATGGGGCCTTAATATATGTTTTCAAAATTTTGTGTTTGAGGCTTATGGCAAACAAAATGGTGCAGTCTAAGGCAATATTAACAGCAAATGAGAGCAGAGGAGTGATAACATTCTTGTCTCTGCAAGGAAAGTCCACAAAGGATATTCATGGTGATATGTCGCAGACATTATAGGATCAATGCTCTTCATGTTCTACAGTTAAGAACTGCGTTGCCAAATTTAAAACGAGCCTCAGCACCAATGATGAGGAATGTCCTGGACGACCGAGAGTAGTTGTTGTTCCAGAGATCGTTGACGCTGTGCACATCCTCCTAGTGGAGAATCGGCAAATTTCAGCTAAAGGAATAGCAAACATCATGGGGATTTCTTGTGAATGTCTCATTATCTATGAACATTTGTACATGAAGAAGCTATCGGCAGAGTGGGTCCCCAAACATTTGACAAAAGATCAGAAAAGCATGCGAGTGACAACATCCTGGTCCATGTGTCAGCATTTCCAGACTGATAAGAACTTCCTGGATCGACTGGTCACTATGGATGAGACCTGGATTTATTTGTATGACTCTGAAACAAAGGAGCAGTCAAAAGAGTGGAGGAACAGTGGTTTTCTTCATCCAAAATTCAGGGTGCAAAAGTCAGCCACTAAGATGATGGCGTCTGTGTTCTGGGATAACGAGGGCATGCTGCTAGTGGACTACCTTCAAAATTGTTCCATTATCAATGCAAGGTATTACATTGAACTTTTGATTCAATTGAAGGCAGCTTTGAAGGCTAAAACGTGCGGCAAGCTGTCCAAAATAATCTTGTTCCTGCAAGACAACGCCTCCTCTCGCACTGCACAAGCAACCACGGCAAAACTGGTGGAACTAGGCTTCCAGCTGGTTGACCACCCACCTTCTTCACCAGATCTAGCTCCCTCCGACTATCATCTGTTTCCAAACCTGAAGAAACACCTCAAGGGTACCACATTTCACTCCATTTCTAATCCCATGGCTGCTAGGGTTGACAGGTTTGAGACACAACTGAAATTCTTCTTTTTGCAAGGCTTACAGAACTTGGAATACTGATATTAGAAGTGTGTTGACATAAGTGAAGAGTATGTTGAATAAATGTAAAGTTTCATTTTCCTATCTCATTTCTTTCTGGGTAAAGCCAAAGACTTATCAGCAGCCCCTCGCCTTTCCGTGCTGATTACTGTCGTTATTATGATTAAAATCTCCTGCATAATACACATCACTGGGGGCTATCTTGCATGGGGAGATCTAGACTTTGCAGTATGCATCCTAGAATGTGTGAGCTCCAGTCCTTGCAGGTCTTCACTGCAGCCCATACATTCTAGCCAGTAAACGCTAGCGTGTATGGGCTGCTTTGAGGTCCTGACAGTAGCACACACATTCTAGGTTGAACACTGCTGAGCTTAGTGCACATGCACAAGATCTCCCCCTGCAATGTAGATGATGCGTCAATCATAGGAGGACAGATGGTGATCGGCTCAGAGAGGTGGGGCAGATGGTGCAACAATCAAGTACATCGAACCGAAGCCAGGTGATATTAATACAGGGCAGGAGACATTTAGTATTTGGTGTACAGGGGCAGTCAGGGCATAATAGGCACCTTCATAAAATGCAGATAAGTGCCTCTGAAGGTTTTGAAGGCAGTGATTTTAGTTTAAAAACCCCAAATCTGGTAAAAGGTTCACTTTAACAAATAAACTAGCAGGACCCTTGTGCAGTATTCAACTCAACATCCCATAGTTTCTGGACAGGAATTCCTCCTACCTGATGGCATGCTAGCTGTCTTTCTGATTAGATGGATTGCCTTGACATTGGTCAGCAAATCAAATATAGGAGCTGGAGACGATGGCAGGGAGCACTCTGCGGACGTCCCTTACTGCCTTCAGTCAGGCACCACTGCCTGACTGGGACCGGACAGTGGCAGAGCTTCCCCCATCACAGGGAATGGCAGAAGATATTCAGGCACTATAAGATTGAACACGGGGAGGCACTCACCGATCGTCCAACTTCTTTATTCAGAGTTCAAACCATAAAACCGGAGACAAGAAGTGTCGGCATTGTGCTTAGGAGGGAAGGAGGTGCAGGAGGCACAGGACCTATAAAAGCACCAGTCAGGTCTAAAACGGCGCTGTAGTCCTGTGCCTCCTGCACCTTCTCCCGTCCCCCGCACAATGCCAACACTTGTTTTTCTTAGTTTTATGGTGTGAACTCTCAATAAATATGTTGGATGATCGGTGAGTGCCTCCCCATGTTCTATGTTATACTTGTAATATTGAACTGGCTGTTTGACCTGAATCAGGCAAATGGATTTGACAATGTTATGGCTCGGGATTGGGTCCAGAGACTCTGTGCCGTGTGATTGGCTTCCTTTTCCAATGAGCCACAGCAAGATCAGTCTCTGTCAAATGCTAAATTTCTTTTACCTTTGTTTCATTCTTTTTGGTCAGCAAGTGGTTTCAGTTGTCATTTTAGTCTGACCTATCACATAGTGGATGTGGCTTTTTATACCTTCCTCTTGCTGATCTTCTCTGCTGGCTATATTCCAATGTGGATCCTGCTTTGAGTTCTAGCCATACTGCCAAGGATTTATGCCTGTAAGATAGAGACCAGCTAGGTTTATTATCTTTGCTATCACATTTATCTATCCTACTCCAATCTCCTACCAATACTTAGGTAACAGGAGGCTATTCTTTATTGCATTAAGTACTTTAATTTTGCCACTTTGAATTTGTTTTCTCACTTTGGATCTTTTCTATCTCTGCACGTCTTCCTTATTCTGGGTTGTAGTGCTCTGCATCTCTCTCTGGTTCCTAAGGAGGAACGAGGAAGACTCAATCACTTTTTAGAAACTATATAGAAGAAAAGAGGGCACCACCAACAAGGAACTCCAAATTAGGAGGCAAATACGGACTGGAGACCCAATGTTCACCCGGGGTGCCAGTGGAAGACAAAGAACACAGTCTAGAAACAAAGTTCAGAAAAAACACGGCACTCACCGGGACTACAAAAAGCGGTGTCCTTTAATGCAGGGTTTGCATAACAAAGTGCAGGGAGGGGGTACCGAGGTGACGACGGCACCGTTTCGGGCTCTCGCCCTTCTACAGGTGACCCGTAGAAGGGCGAGAGCCCGAAACGGTGCCGTCGTCACCTCGGTACCCCCTCCCTGCACTTTGTTATGCAAACCCTGCATTAAAGGACACCGCTTTTTGTAGTCCCGGTGAGTGCCGTGTTTTTTCTGAACTTTGTTTCTCAATCACTTTTTATAACACAGATGAGTCCTGCACACAGAGAACAGGTCTGTAAGAGCCTGTTCACACCGCCAGCATAATTGGAAACAAAAAGCTATTGCGACAAAAAACAACAGTACACTGCAGTAAAAATATTAAAATGCAAGTGCAGTATAAAAATGGTATAACAAATACAGGGTACTTAGTTAATCCGTTTTTTTGCGCAGAAAAAGTTATTTTAAGCCACGTCACTATCTTCAAAGTGTACCCATCTCAGACGCGGTCCTAACTGTTGTATTAAAAACCTGACTGGTGTGAATACTTACCAGTAAGCAGGAGCCAGCATGACCTGTGTCTGAAGTGGAATGAAGGTGACGGGGCTATGTGTGCAGGGCCCAGAGAGAGGCGGGAACTCCATCTCTTGCATGGCAAGAGGCAATTAATTATAACACAGATGAGTCCTGCACACAGAGAACAGGTCTGTAAGAGCCTGTTCACACCGCCAGCATAATTGGAAACAAAAAGCTATTGCGACAAAAAACAACAGTACACTGCAGTAAAAATATTAAAATGCAAGTGCAGTATAAAAATGGTATAACAAATACAGGGTACTTAGTTAATCCGTTTTTTTGCGCAGAAAAAGTTATTTTAAGCCACGTCACTATCTTCAAAGTGTACCCATCTCAGACGCGGTCCTAACTGTTGTATTAAAAACCTGACTGGTGTGAATACTTACCAGTAAGCAGGAGCCAGCATGACCTGTGTCTGAAGTGGAATGAAGGTGACGGGGCTATGTGTGCAGGGCCCAGAGAGAGGCGGGAACTCCATCTCTTGCATGGCAAGAGGCAATTAATTATAACACAGATGAGTCCTGCACACAGAGAACAGGTCTGTAAGAGCCTGTTCACACCGCCAGCATAATTGGAAACAAAAAGCTATTGCGACAAAAAACAACAGTACACTGCAGTAAAAATATTAAAATGCAAGTGCAGTATAAAAATGGTATAACAAATACAGGGTACTTAGTTAATCCGTTTTTTTGCGCAGAAAAAGTTATTTTAAGCCACGTCACTATCTTCAAAGTGTACCCATCTCAGACGCGGTCCTAACTGTTGTATTAAAAACCTGACTGGTGTGAATACTTACCAGTAAGCAGGAGCCAGCATGACCTGTGTCTGAAGTGGAATGAAGGTGACGGGGCTATGTGTGCAGGGCCCAGAGAGAGGCGGGAACTCCATCTCTTGCATGGCAAGAGGCAATTAATTATAACACAGATGAGTCCTGCACACAGAGAACAGGTCTGTAAGAGCCTGTTCACACCGCCAGCATAATTGGAAACAAAAAGCTATTGCGACAAAAAACAACAGTACACTGCAGTAAAAATATTAAAATGCAAGTGCAGTATAAAAATGGTATAACAAATACAGGGTACTTAGTTAATCCGTTTTTTTGCGCAGAAAAAGTTATTTTAAGCCACGTCACTATCTTCAAAGTGTACCCATCTCAGACGCGGTCCTAACTGTTGTATTAAAAACCTGACTGGTGTGAATACTTACCAGTAAGCAGGAGCCAGCATGACCTGTGTCTGAAGTGGAATGAAGGTGACGGGGCTATGTGTGCAGGGCCCAGAGAGAGGCGGGAACTCCATCTCTTGCATGGCAAGAGGCAATTAATTATAACACAGATGAGTCCTGCACACAGAGAACAGGTCTGTAAGAGCCTGTTCACACCGCCAGCATAATTGGAAACAAAAAGCTATTGCGACAAAAAACAACAGTACACTGCAGTAAAAATATTAAAATGCAAGTGCAGTATAAAAATGGTATAACAAATACAGGGTACTTAGTTAATCCGTTTTTTTGCGCAGAAAAAGTTATTTTAAGCCACGTCACTATCTTCAAAGTGTACCCATCTCAGACGCGGTCCTAACTGTTGTATTAAAAACCTGACTGGTGTGAATACTTACCAGTAAGCAGGAGCCAGCATGACCTGTGTCTGAAGTGGAATGAAGGTGACGGGGCTATGTGTGCAGGGCCCAGAGAGAGGCGGGAACTCCATCTCTTGCATGGCAAGAGGCAATTAATTATAACACAGATGAGTCCTGCACACAGAGAACAGGTCTGTAAGAGCCTGTTCACACCGCCAGCATAATTGGAAACAAAAAGCTATTGCGACAAAAAACAACAGTACACTGCAGTAAAAATATTAAAATGCAAGTGCAGTATAAAAATGGTATAACAAATACAGGGTACTTAGTTAATCCGTTTTTTTGCGCAGAAAAAGTTATTTTAAGCCACGTCACTATCTTCAAAGTGTACCCATCTCAGACGCGGTCCTAACTGTTGTATTAAAAACCTGACTGGTGTGAATACTTACCAGTAAGCAGGAGCCAGCATGACCTGTGTCTGAAGTGGAATGAAGGTGACGGGGCTATGTGTGCAGGGCCCAGAGAGAGGCGGGAACTCCATCTCTTGCATGGCAAGAGGCAATTAATTATAACACAGATGAGTCCTGCACACAGAGAACAGGTCTGTAAGAGCCTGTTCACACCGCCAGCATAATTGGAAACAAAAAGCTATTGCGACAAAAAACAACAGTACACTGCAGTAAAAATATTAAAATGCAAGTGCAGTATAAAAATGGTATAAACAAATACAGGGTACTTAGTTAATCCGTTTTTTTGCGCAGAAAAAGTTATTTTAAGCCACGTCACTATCTTCAAAGTGTACCCATCTCAGACGCGGTCCTAACTGTTGTATTAAAAACCTGACTGGTGTGAATACTTACCAGTAAGCAGGAGCCAGCATGACCTGTGTCTGAAGTGGAATGAAGGTGACGGGGCTATGTGTGCAGGGCCCAGAGAGAGGCGGGAACTCCATCTCTTGCATGGCAAGAGGCAATTAATTATAACACAGATGAGTCCTGCACACAGAGAACAGGTCTGTAAGAGCCTGTTCACACCGCCAGCATAATTGGAAACAAAAAGCTATTGCGACAAAAAACAACAGTACACTGCAGTAAAAATATTAAAATGCAAGTGCAGTATAAAAATGGTATAACAAATACAGGGTACTTAGTTAATCCGTTTTTTTGCGCAGAAAAAGTTATTTTAAGCCACGTCACTATCTTCAAAGTGTACCCATCTCAGACGCGGTCCTAACTGTTGTATTAAAAACCTGACTGGTGTGAATACTTACCAGTAAGCAGGAGCCAGCATGACCTGTGTCTGAAGTGGAATGAAGGTGACGGGGCTATGTGTGCAGGGCCCAGAGAGAGGCGGGAACTCCATCTCTTGCATGGCAAGAGGCAATTAATTATAACACAGATGAGTCCTGCACACAGAGAACAGGTCTGTAAGAGCCTGTTCACACCGCCAGCATAATTGGAAACAAAAAGCTATTGCGACAAAAAACAACAGTACACTGCAGTAAAAATATTAAAATGCAAGTGCAGTATAAAAATGGTATAACAAATACAGGGTACTTAGTTAATCCGTTTTTTTGCGCAGAAAAAGTTATTTTAAGCCACGTCACTATCTTCAAAGTGTACCCATCTCAGACGCGGTCCTAACTGTTGTATTAAAAACCTGACTGGTGTGAATACTTACCAGTAAGCAGGAGCCAGCATGACCTGTGTCTGAAGTGGAATGAAGGTGACGGGGCTATGTGTGCAGGGCCCAGAGAGAGGCGGGAACTCCATCTCTTGCATGGCAAGAGGCAATTAATTATAACACAGATGAGTCCTGCACACAGAGAACAGGTCTGTAAGAGCCTGTTCACACCGCCAGCATAATTGGAAACAAAAAGCTATTGCGACAAAAAACAACAGTACACTGCAGTAAAAATATTAAAATGCAAGTGCAGTATAAAAATGGTATAACAAATACAGGGTACTTAGTTAATCCGTTTTTTTGCGCAGAAAAAGTTATTTTAACCCCTTCCAGACCCTTGGCCCACCCCCTGGGCCATGGAGTGATCAGGCTCCTGCAGGTCGAGTGAGGGTGTCACTGACCTGTCACTCGGCCTGCATGTACATGGGGAGTTGTACAACACCCCAGGGGGGGTCTATTTGCCCCCACCCCCACCCCCCCGGCTACAGGCGCGGTGATTGGCACTCAAAAGTGAAAGTGAAAATCACCGCGCCTGTAATGCTTCCCTGCCTGCCGCTGCTATCCCCACCCTCCAATCTTCTCCCCTGTCATCCTCTAACTGCCCCCCTGTCCCCCACCTCTCTTTCCTGCCCCCTCTTCATCTTTCTTACCCCCCCGCTTCCTTTTCCTGCCACCTGCTTCCTGTCCCTGCCGCCCGCTTCCTCTTCCTGCTGCCCGCTTCCTCCTGCCTGCCCCCGCTTCCTCCTAAGTGCCCCCCTACTTCTCCTGTCACCCCCCCTCTTCCCCTTTCCTGCCCCCCCGATCACCGGAGCGGCGATCGCCTCTCCCACTCACCCCTCCGGCGGCCGCTCTGTCTCCACTGCGTCCCGCTCCTCCTCCTCCTCTTCACCGCCTCCGGATCTGACAGCTCTGTGCTGGAGCTGCCAGATCACTTTCTACAGCTAGATCCTGAGGATCCAGCTGTAGAAAGTGATCTGACAGCTCCAGCATAGTGATCCACAGTGACCATTATGTGATCACTGTGGATCACTGTGCTGGATCTGTCAGATCACTTTCTACAGCTGGATCCTGAGCTGCAGGAAGTGATCTGACAGCTCCAGCACAGTGATTCACAGTGACCATTATGTGATCACTGTGGATCACTGTGCTGGATCTGTCAGATCACTTTCTACAGCTGGATCCTGAGGATCTAGCTGCAGGAAATGATCTGACAGCTCCAGCACAGTGATCCACAGTGACCATTATGTGATCACTGTGCTGGATCTGTCAGATCACTTTCTACAGCTGGATCCTGAGGATCTAGCTGCAGGAAATGATAGTGGGACCTTCGTTATGGACTACGTTGGATCGATCGAGCATCGTGGGACCTTCGTTGTGGACTACGTCGGATCTTTTCATAATAAAGATGGAGTCCGAATTGTGTCTGTGTTTTTTTTTTCAAATAAAAAGATTTTTCTCTGTGTGTATTTATTGAATATTTACTGTACTAGAGATTCCTAATGGCGGGTCTAACATTGGCCCTATATTATGAATCTAGGGCTTAGTGCCAGCTGCCAATAAAAAGCTGGCATTAACCCCTTTATTACCCAGTTAGCCACCGGCACCAGGGCAACTGGAAGAGCGTGGATACAGCGCCAGAAAATGGCACTTCAATGAATGCGCCATTTTCTGGGGCGGCTGCGGGCTGCAATTCGCAGCATGGGGGGCCCAGAACGCTTGGGCCTCTCTATGCTGAGGATTCCAGCCCCCAGCTGCCTAGTTGTACCTGGCTGGACCAAAAATATGGCGGAGCCCCACGTAATTTTTTTTCTAGAATTAGTTCTAGAAATTAAAAAAGGGCTTCGCTGTATTTTTGGTTCCAGCCAGGTACAATGAGGCAGCTGGGGGCTGGTGGCAGTCCGTAGCTGCCAAGTTGTACCTGGCTGGACCAAAAATATGGCAGAGCCCCATGTCATTTTTTTTTTAAATTCTACAAATAAAATGACATGGAGCTTTGACGTATTTTTGGTTGCCAGCCAGGTACAACTTGGCAGCTAGGGGGCTGGAATCCTCAGCATATGGAGAGACCCAAATGTATAGGGTCCCCTATGCTGCGAATTGTAACTACTAGACTAGTATGTTTTTTCACAAAAAGTTTCTTTATTCATTTTTACGTCTCAATTTGTGAAGCACATGGGGTTTCAAAGTGCTCACTGTGCATCTAGATATGTTCCCTGGGGGGTCTAGTTTCCAAAATGGGGTCACTTGTGGGGAGCTCAAATGTTTAGGCACACAGGGGCTCTCCATACGTGACCTGGTGTCCGCTAACAATTCCAATTGTTGGCAAACACCAGGTTATGTATGGAGAGCCCCTGTGTGCCTAAACATTGGGGCTCCCCCACAAGTGACCCCATTTTGGAAACTAGACCCCCCAAGGAACCTATTTAGATGCATAGTGAGCACTTTGAATCCCCAGGTGCTTCACAAACTGATCCATAATAAGGTAAAAATACTTTTTTTTTCACACAAATTTTCTTTTTTAATTTGTACGGATCAATTTGTGAAGCACCTGGGGGTTCAAAGTGCTCACTATGCATGTAGATATGTTCCCTGGGGTCCAGTTTCCAAAATGGGGTCACTTGTGGTGGAGCCCCAATGTTTAGGCACACAGGGGCTCTCCAAATGCGATATGGTGTCCGCTAACAATTTGAGGTGATTTTCCATTCAAATTGTTAGCGGACACCATGTCGCGTTTGGAGAGCCCCTGTGTGCCTAAACTTTGGAGCTCCCCCACAAGTGACCCCATTTTGGAAACTAGACCCCCCAGGGAACATATCTAGATGGGTGGTGAGCATATTGAACCCCCACATGCTTTACAAATTGATCTGTGAATATGGAAAAAGTACTTTTTTTTCACAAAAATGTTCTTTTAGCCTCAATTCTTTCATTTTCACATGGGTAACAGGATAAAATTCATCCTAAAATTTGTTGGGCAATTTCTCCTGAGTACACCGATACCTCATATGTGGTCATAAACCACTGTTTTGACGCGCGGCAGGGCTCAGAAGTGAAGGAGCGCCATATCACTTTTTGAATGGAAAATTAGCTCCAAAAGTCAAATTGCTCTCTTTCCCTTCAGAGCCCTGCCGTGCGCCCAAACCGTGGTTTATGATCACATATGTGGTATCGATATACTCAGAAGAAATTGCCCAACAAATTTTAGTATCCATTTTATCTTTTTGCCCATGTGAAAATGAAAAAATTGAGGATAAAAGAACATTTGTGTTAGAAAAATTAAAATATCCATTTTTTTGTTTCCAATTTGCTTAGTTCCTGTGAAGCACCTGAAGGGTTAATAATCTTCTTGAATGTAGTTTTGAGTAGCTTGAGGGGTACAGTTTTTGGAATGGTGTCACTATTGGGTGTTTTCTGTCACGTACACCCCTCAAAGGGACTTCAAATGGGATGTGGTCACTAAAAAAAATGGTTTTGTAAATTTTGGTGGAGAAATGAAAAATTGCTCATGAACTTTGAACCCTTATAACTTCCTAACAAAATTTTTTTTTTTTTCCAAAATTGTGCTGATGTAAAGTAGACATGTGGGAAATATTATTTCATAACTACTTTGTGTCACATAACTCTCTGGTTTACCAGAAGAAAAATTCAAAATTTGAAAATTGCAAAATTTTCTAAATTTTTGCCATATTTTTGATTTTTTCACAAATAAACGCAAAAATTATCGACCTAAATTTAATACTAACATGAAGCCCAATATGTCACGAAAAAACAATCTCAGAATCGCTAGGATCCGTTGAAGCGTTCCCGAGTTGTAACCTCATAAAGGGACACTGGTCAGAATTGCAAAAAATGGCAAGGTCATGAAGGGGTTAAGCCACGTCACTATCTTCAAAGTGTACCCATCTCAGACGCGGTCCTAACTGTTGTATTAAAAACCTGACTGGTGTGAATACTTACCAGTAAGCAGGAGCCAGCATGACCTGTGTCTGAAGTGGAATGAAGGTGACGGGGCTATGTGTGCAGGGCCCAGAGAGAGGCGGGAACTCCATCTCTTGCATGGCAAGAGGCAATTAATTATAACACAGATGAGTCCTGCACACAGAGAACAGGTCTGTAAGAGCCTGTTCACACCGCCAGCATAATTGGAAACAAAAAGCTATTGCGACAAAAAACAACAGTACACTGCAGTAAAAATATTAAAATGCAAGTGCAGTATAAAAATGGTATAACAAATACAGGGTACTTAGTTAATCCGTTTTTTTGCGCAGAAAAAGTTATTTTAAGCCACGTCACTATCTTCAAAGTGTACCCATCTCAGACGCGGTCCTAACTGTTGTATTAAAAACCTGACTGGTGTGAATACTTACCAGTAAGCAGGAGCCAGCATGACCTGTGTCTGAAGTGGAATGAAGGTGACGGGGCTATGTGTGCAGGGCCCAGAGAGAGGCACCCGGGGTGCCAGTGGAAGACAAAGAACACAGTCTAGAAACAAATTACAGTACCCATGCTCATGGATTACAAAAAACTTACAACTTTCATCCTTTATTATGACTTAGGTCCTTCATGATAGTCTGAAAGTTACCTTTAAAGAACCAAAAATGTAAAGTATACAGGTTCATTTCAATGGATTAGAATATCATCAAAAAGTTAATTTTTTCAGTAATTCAATACAAAAATTGAAACCCATATACGGTATTATATAGAGTCATTACACAAAGAGGGATCTATTTCATGTGCTTATTTCTGTTAATGTTGATGATTATGGAAACCCAAAGGTCATTATCTAAGAAAATTACAGTAGGGAGGATGAAGGGTCAGAGATAAAATATGACCAAATAGGTATCAGAGGCTTCACCTTGTGTGGTTGTGAGAGTCACAACCACTATAAAAGCAGATCACGGCTGCTGCTGTCCCCGGTGTGGTGCATATAGAGTAGGGGGGATGAAGGATTAAACACTGCACTGCCGTATTCCACGAGACATCAAAGGGTGAATATAATATTTATTTATTAGTCAACGTTTTTCAGGGCTCCCTGGCCCCTTCCACAGGAAAAATCAATGTCATATTGCCATGTTTCTGGGAGCCCTGATTATCTATAAATCTCTCAGACCCTACATCCTCCCTACTTTAATTTTGGGAGACAACGACTTTTGGGTTTTCATTGCTGGTAAGCCATAATCATCAACATTAATAGAAATGAATGGGTTTTTATTGGCTGTAAGCCATAATCATCAACATTTATAGAAATAAAGACTTGAAATAGATGTGTGTAATGACCCTATATAATATATGTGCTTCACTTTATGTATTGAATTACTGAAATAAATTAACTTTTTGATGATGTTCTAATTCATTGAGATGCCCCTGTATATGAAGTATATATGGATAGAAAATATACGGAATTCCAGCTCATATTTAAGAAGAAAAGAACAAAAACATAGACCTACTTTTGTATTGCGAATCCATATATTATAATATCACAAAACCTTTAGGTTATTTTGAAATATTTACCATTTAATAAGCAAAATGTGATTCATTCTTTTCTTTGGAAGGAGCCATCTGATACTGAGCGCTCACCTTCAACTGTTGGTATACACAAAAGTGTTTTCCGTTCCAAATTACCTTTTGACATCTATCCTTTCTGTGTGTTTTGTATTCTACCTATAACTATTGACCTTCACTGTCAATGGAGAACTTTGGGTCTCAGGTGTTTTATTTTCCAATGCTTGTTGACAGAACAAGTATGTGTAATGAATATGGACAAAAAAATATTGTTTATTGGCTCTCACACACATGAATTGAAGATCAACAACATTCAGTTATTTCCTCTTTTAACCTGTTGCTTATCAGTGCTATTTTCTAGTTAAACATGAGTTATTATGTAGCCAAATAAATTTGGCTTCAATATATCTAAGGCTGTAAATGCAACAAGGATTACATATTGGCTTTGACAGCAGCTGCTTGACATTGAGCACTCACCTTCATCTTGCTTCTATTTCAATATATAAACACTTTTTTAAGTTAGGAAATTCCCAAATTTGTTTTATTCAACATCTTTCCTTTATTCAACGATGATCGTTCATCGTTTGTAGTGTCACATGCAACGATGTCGTTTCGACATCGTTCAAGCGTCAGAGAACACGTGACTTTTGAACGATATTTAAACGATATCGTTACGTGTGACGGTACCTTAAGGCGGAGGTCTCAAACTCCAGTCCTCGAGGGCTGCACACAGTCCAGGTTTTCAGGATTTCCTTAGTATCTGACAGTTGGTCATTTGATTACCAACTGTCAAATACTAAGGAAATCCTGAAAACCTGGACTGTGTGCGGCCCTCATTGCCTGGAGTTTGAGACATCTAATCTAAGGGATATAAGAGTAAAGTGCTTGAGTCTAGAGATGAGTTCTTATGCACACGGGGAAAATAGGGCCTCTCTAAACTACTGAACCTGACCCACTGGTTCCCGTACAGACTAAGGTTCCTAGCTGCACAGTCCCTGGTGGCAACTGCGCAGACTGGAATAACCTTAACTGCAAAACTAGGAAATCACAACTCAAACCTAGTTGACTAAAAAGTGATTGAGAAACAAAGTTCAGAAAAAACACGGCACTCACCGGGACTACAAAAAGCGGTGTCCTTTAATGCAGGGTTTGCATAACAAAGTGCAGGGAGGGGGTACCGAGGTGACGACGGCACCGTTTCGGGCTCTCGCCCTTCTACGGGTCACCCGTAGCTCTGCTACATCATCTCTGTGCACAGACATTCATGTCTGTACACAGGGAATAAGCAGACTGAGAACAATCTCAGCTCTGCTACATCATCTCTGTGCACAGACATTCATGTCTGTACACAGGGAATGAGCAGACTGAGAACAATCTCAGCTCTGCTACATCATCTCTGTGCACAGACATTCATGTCTGTACACAGGGAATGAGCAGACTGAGAACAATCTCAGCACTGCTACATCATCTCTGTGCACAGACATTCATGTCTGTACACAGGGAATGAGCAGACTGAGAACAATCTCAGCACTGCTACATCAGGCAGCAGGCAGGCTCTAGGACCCTGGAGCTGGGGCAGCCAGAACACGGAGAAGACAGGATCTTATCTGTGCGAGTCAGCGATTACTTACAAAGTAAACTAGCAATGCAAATAAATGACACAACTAGGATTGCTTCAGGCTGAAGCTTCCGAGACACATCTGCGATTTGTAAATCTCACACTACTCGCTATTACTCGCTTCACCATTCATTAACATTGGACTCGCTAGACTCGCAACGAGTAGCGAGTCCTGGGCTCGGACTCGCTAGAGTCAAGCGATTCCGAGTAATTTAGGATTCGCCCATCACTAGTTATTGGTTGTCCAATAATATGAAAACCCCATCTGATTCCCCTTGTTTCCCTCAGTTAAAATAATAGACCCTATACTCAACTCCCATACTGCCTCCATTGAAGGGCTGTCGGTAACCACAGTTCAGGGCTCACGTGACGTTGTGACATCACACGAGTCCCGTGTCCCATCACCCTTGGCTTTCTTATTCCCATAGTCGCACCAAACGAGCTATCAACAGATAGTGAATGGCAGCTGCAATATCATTTCCACTCGACAGCTCGTTTGGTCCAAAGGTGGAAAAAAGGAAGCCAGCATTGATTGGACGTGGGGCTTGTGTGATGTCACAAGGTCACGTGGCCCACCTTGAGTCACCGCCATAGGGTCCAGAGACACACACACACCAAGTGAACATAGAGAGAGTCAATAGCCTGGAAAGGACACAGAGACAGAGTGAGGGGTCACAGAGAGGAACAGCCTGGCTGCAGGGAGTAGAGGAACCCGGAGGGGAAAGTGTGCCCGTGTAACTGAGAACTGTAACTGGACTGTAAATGAACTGAGCAGTTGAAAGTAAACACGGTGAACCCTGATTCCGACTCCATTGCAGGATTCTTCCTGCACATGATTCCTCTCAAGAGGTCTGCAGAGGATTCCCGCCTGGAGAGCCACGACCTGTCAGCATCTGAGCAGTAAGTGAATTGCACTCAGCACCAGCCTGCACCATACACCATAGACTCTATCATCACTGCCCCGGGGAACTCAGTTCTGCCCACGGAGAACTATTCCATCCTAGTTGCCATCACATCATCCCCGGAGGTTCTGCGGCAGCGGTGGCCCCATTACTGGCCACACACTGTGGGTGGCGTCACGACTGACATTATCCCCTGTAAATACACCCTTATCATTGTCAGGGCCCGGGACACAGTCCGGACCAGGACCACCCATGACTTCCCCAGTAGCAGACCTGGTCCGGTACCGAGTACCCTGTCCCAGTGGGCTCGACACATGCCTCTTGCATACCAGTCCTGTGTTTGAGTTGCTATTGAAACTCTTATCATTGCTTGGTGTCTGGTGAAGTATACCTTGTTGTTTTTTCATTCCCTGTTAGTATTTGTGTTCTCCCTACACTCACATTGTATCTTCCTGATTGTTTGCTTTGTGGTGCTGTTTGCCTTATCCCTGTCTGTCTATATCTGTGGGTTCCATTATTGTTCTCCTCCAGGGGTAGGGGTTGGGGATTCGGCTCAGGACTGGTCAGCAGATAGGGACAGGTCGAAGACTCAGACCTCCCTACCATCAAGGGTATCCCTGAGTTAAGGATAGTCAGGGTTCCCCTAGCCTGAGGGGCAGTTCAGGGGTCCAGGTTCCTTTCCTCCTTTTGTCCCTAAGCTCCTTCTGGCATCAAAATGTTGACACAACTCAAAATTGCTCCAAATTTTATGAGTTTTAACACTAGTCGTCCCAGAGAGGGGTCATTTAATATTTCTACCTTTGGAACCCAGAGACGAGTCGAATGACCTGAAGGATTTTAGGCCACATTTACAAATGAAAGGATGCTAATTGGAGACATCAGAGTTGTCGGTTTGGACTAAGGGTCATTTGACCCTCTTTCGGGACTTCAGGGGGGAGCTCGAAATTTCTGGGACTTCTAGTGTTAAAAACTTTTACACTAGAATACCATGTAAGATGAAACAGACTCAAAGTTTTTACTAGTAAAACTAGTACTAATTTACTAGAATTATAGGCCAAATCCAAAAGACGTTGGGTTGTTGTAGTTCATTCATCGGTGTAGTTCGTCGTATTTGCTCACAGTTACTTCTTCAACCGGCATCTTCCTTTAAAACATTAAGACACTTGCTATCTGCATTGCAGGGCAACAAAATTTTAAGGACTGCTATTGAATGACATTGATTAAAAAAAATCCAAGCAGGGCGGGATAGTAATTGATTTTTTTTTTCCCTCTCCATTTAAATGAGCCTTATCTCCATGAAGAAGTTTACTGTAAGTATTGTTAGAGTGTTGGGATGAATAAAAGCGATAGATATTAAATGGCTTCTTTTTTACATTAAATTTGTTTATTGTAGCTAATAAAATTGCTATAAAATGCTAATGAGCTGTTTGCGCATATATTTCTGTGAGCACTGTTGTAGCGATGTTTTCCTAGATGTTTTTAATTAAAAATGTGTTTATAACTTCTAAGTTAAAATCTATTTAGGATAAATTTTTAATGATTATAATTTTGAATCAAAAGCGAGCATCGTTAATAGGTACACTTATTCACATTTTATTTATTCAATGACTGCGTGGTGGAGATTTATGTTTGGGTGTTTAATTGAAAAAAAAAAAAAACAGAGAAATGGTAATAAAATATGAAAATATGATCTATATTGCAAAAGGGCAAAATAAATTACAATGCAGAAGACAATGATTCTTCAATTCATTGTCTTATTTTTATTGGATGGGAATCTAATTACAGTTTATGTAAAATAAACTTAAAAAATAAATAAGGTTCTATCTATCTATCTATTGAGAATTTTTCTTTTCCCAGGTGGTCGTTGATTGAAGTGAGTCCTCCCACTTCCCATAAAATTATAAAAATGGAGGCTAAGGCCGGACTCACACCATAGCACAATCCAATCCATAGCACAATCCAATCCAGGGCTGTCCGGGCTGAACCTGACAGCCCCAGACCCGATTTTACTATAGTGCAGCCCTATGGTGCCAGATGAGGTCGGATGGTATCTATCTGCTATCCGGTTTCCATCAGTCCAGGAGGATTTGGATTTTCCTCCCATGCAACATTTTTGTGTCCGGGGTAAAAAATCTGAGACACTCCGATTCTCCTGGTCCGGTGCGATCCTTTGCCTAACATGGTGGTCTATAGTGCCGGATCGCGCACTCGGAAGCTGGACGCCGGGTGATGAAGCTCAGCACCGGCCGGCGGTGAACTTCAGCACCGCCAGCTGTCCCCTGCTGACAGTTCAGGACCGCGGCGAGCTCCCCGCTAGTCGCGATCTTGAATTATCAGCAGCTGCGGCTGCGATAACAAGACTCCGACTGCAAACCGGGCCGGAGGGCATATTTGCAAATCCGGTCCGGGGCTGTCCAATGTGGTCTGGATCAGATTGTGTCGTTGTGTGAACCGGGCCTTAGCTAAGTCAAAGGAAAGAGTGGCATAGTAGGACTGGGACCCATCAGATCTAAGGTCACGTTGCCGCGGTTGATGGGCAATCAGGTATTGGCCATTATGTGTACTAAGAACCTTACTCTACAAAGATAAAATATCCCAAAAAAATCCCAAAATTTAGTTTTTGGAAAAAACACGTTTTTATATTTTTTCTCAAATGCATAGGTGTTTTATTTCCATCTATCTATGTGTATAAGAAACCGGAATCCAGGGGATTATGGACATAGTAGTGAGGTATAAATTCAAACAATTTTCAACTCTAGAGAACATAAGTCAATAATACCTCGCTTTGGTTTCAGTAAAGTAACTACAACACCGGCTAATGCTTAGTGCAAAAATTTGATAAGTGATGCCATTAGTTGTACAGTGATAGCTAAAACCAGTCACATCATTTGGTACAGATATAAGTTTACAAAGGAGACTGGCACAGAGGGTTGTCCTCACAAACAAGAGAAGGATTACATTCAAAGTGCAGCGTAACTACATGATGCATACAGGTGGAGAATCACAGCACAATTTACAGTACATGGTATATACAATCAAATTCCACCATCCCTGTATGTCCCTTAAAGTGTCAAGTGCAATTGGACCTCTATTCCCCTAGCCACTCACCCACCTCAGTTTGTAGAAGACTTAACCACTTCCGTGTCTGGGGTGCAGACCCTGACACGTGTTTGTGGACCTTTGTCAAGGGGCTATGGGGAAGAGTGCCACCTGTGTGCCTTATATGGGGTCCCACTCACATCATGTGGTGACCCAGGTGTGCTGCCAGGACCAGCGCTGCCACGGAGAGCCATTCCGCGTCACTTCCGGATTTGGAAGTACACTTCCGGTGACATCACTCACTGGATGTGATGCGCCCTCGCTCCCCGCGAATGCTCGGTCACACTGTTCCGCACTACGCATGCGCGGGACGGATCTGCTATCTTTAATAAGGTCAAGTAACTCAGTGGCGACTGGACCCTCAGGGGCGCCATGTATGCACAGGTGTTAGAGCTGAATGCAAAGAAAGAGAAGAAAGATGAGCCCACTGTTGCTGTCACAGTGTTGCCTCCTACCATGGCCATCACTACCACACTGGTCGGTGGAGCACAGCCACACTGGTCGATGGAGCCACATTATCGAAGAGTGGGAAGGAGGGTCAGAGAGAACCACAGAACTGAAGGCCAGCTCTGGTGTAGCTGAAATCAATTTAGCTGCCATAACATGGTCACTGCTACTGCCCAAAAAAATCAATGACATTTTATTCCACTAAAGAATGGAGGCTGGACATAGTAAAGGAAAGGAAAGCTTTCAAAGTATTGACAAAGGAATGATTGACTGAGCCTAGCAAAATAGCATTCAAGGACCATACTCAGAGGTCAGGTATTCCAATTTAATAAAAGGAAAATATATGGGTTCTTAGAAGAGCTGCATACTGGAGGCCAGGTTTATTACACCAGCTACTGTAGAAGTTCAGAAAAACTGGGAGAAACAAATTTGGGAAGGGAAGGAGGAGAGACAGTGACGAAAGCAAAATGCCTGGAGAAAACCTGCCAACCACAAAAAGTTACCCAAAGGAGAGGATGAGGAGTTAACTCCTCAGTGTGCTCTAATGATTGACGCTCCTTGTTTGGGTCAGTCAGCACACAGCATTTCCACTCCATATACAGTATTAACAATACCACAAAAACGATTATACTTTCCTCATTGCAGACTGAGGCTGGCTTCACACTGCAGGATTTTCCCTGATCAGTGTCCATCAGTGTTTGTGTGCCAAAACCAGGAGTGTCTCCAAAACTCAGAACAGGTGTCAATCTTTCAATGATAGTTTTTCTCTGCAAGTTCCTCTCTTAATTCCTCTCCTGGTTTTGGCATCCAAACCGGATGGAACCTGATCAGGGAAAAAACTGCAGTGTGAAGCCAGCCTAAGTCAATTTTGGTGTAAGGAACCATTCGTGGTGAGATTTACTTTGTTGTCCTTAGCACCCAGTTGCTGTCCACCTCAATATCCTGACACGTGATACACTTTTATTGTCAGAGCACATGGCTAATATATATTACATACGGTATATGGGGACTCTTTGTTTCTAAAGTGAAAGAGACAGCCGTATTTAAGAAAATAGACTATTGTGTGATGCTAGTTAATACCCATGGACAAGCCATGAGACAGGATTGTCAAGAGGTCTGGGGTCAAATACCAAGATCCCACATCATAAACAAAGGGATAAGACAAAGCCTAGGGTCACACTTGAGCCCTGGATCCTTTAAAACCATGGCCACTTTCACACTAGCGTTTGTGTCTGCATGCAGACGCAAACGCAGTGCAATCGCTGCCATAGAGATGCGAATGCAGCAGAGATTCTCCACATGCATTCACACAATATGGTGCCCGGCCAGCCAATCAGTGGCCTTGGCGGATGGGAGGCGGAGATCTCCTCCTGGCAGCCACCGCTAATCTCCCGGCGGTGTCGTTGCGGGAGATTTATGAAACAGCTGATCTGACAGCTGTTTAAATCTGCCGCGCCAACACTGAATTGGAAGGACCCTTGATTTTCCTTAATTTTAATTTATTTTTCTTTAAAAGCATTTTTCATTAACATTAAAATTCTTGTATGTAGGATTAGATATCTGACAGTGTGCCCCCACTATGTGTATAGCCCTACTAGTCACCGTATTTCTACTATTTTATTATATGATAGTCACATTTACACGATAAGTAATTTTTATAAATAACATATTTACTACATATGTGCACTTTGAGAATATTTATAAAATGTAACTGGACCCCTGTGGAGCCCAAGGTGGTTTGTTAAGGGATAGAACATTGTTGCATCGTCCGGTGATTCCTGTCCACTTATGGGGTCTGGTTTTACACTGGATACCCCTAAACAGTGGTGTTGGAATTGTGCTGCTTTTAAGGCTTGAGGAGATCACATGATCCCAGGGCTAGGATGGCTATATCAGTGCTCCATGCTTAAACCATGAGTAGTTGCCTCTTTATAGAAGGGGATCCATGTTTGAAAGACCTGATATTAAGTTTGTTGTTCTAAAAGTAGCACTTTTATAAGGGACTGCTGCACCGAAAGGGGCCGTCACACACTACGATTTTGTGAACAATATCACCTACAATCTCAGTGTTGCGCGCTCCTGAACAACATTATTAGTGAGGTGTCACATGTATAGATAACGTTCAGGACGCAGCAGCGATGTTACATGCAGGAATCATTCACACAACCAGCGATTGATGCTTGTCAATGATGTGAATAGGAGAAATCGTTAAGGAGATCGTTATCATGGTGTCACACAGAACAATGCAGCAGATTGCAGGATCGACATCGTCTGATGTGGGCTCCGGTTCTCATATCTGCGATGTACGATCAGACCACTGATCGCTTGTAAGATCGACCTGTCACACGCAACGACGTCGTTGGAGTGACTGAAAACCCCTGACGTTTCAACGACATCGTTAAAAACATCGTAGCGTGTGACGGCCCCTCTAGTCTCCCTATTTGATACACTCTCTGTAGTATTCCATTCTAATATAATTCACATAAAATTAACACCTAACCTATTAATTATAGTATAACATGGTAATGTATCACATAATCTATTAATATTATATGGATTCTATGCCCACACCAGGATGCTGGTTTTATTCTAATAGATACTACTGATGTGAATACCAGAATGGCGAGGTAGAACTGTGCATGCGCAGACTTTTGCTATAAAGCCCCAGTCCCGCCTCTGGTTGCCATGACGGCAATGACGCTATGATGTTAATGGCGCATGCACATCGTGGTTTCCAAAACATGGGGAGTACTGTACGAACATGGAGCATAGGAGGGGACATAGGATTGTCTCTGAGGAAGGAGCATCGATAGCTCCAAAACGCGTTGAGTGGACACCCCAACTCCTGGTCTTTATTCACAGCAGCGCAGCACTTCGTCCGAATATGATTATCTGTACCACGGTGCTCGTGGAAGTGTGGATTCTGCAGCAGCTGTTCAAGCGCTTATGATGGTTGTGGGTGCACACAACCTTACCAGGTGAGCAGATTTCATCATATCTTTCTCTCTTTTAAGGAGATAAGACTCTATTGCGCAATTTTGTCTCACTTTCTAGGGCCTAGATTCAGACAGCCCAGGACTAAAGCACACACACAGCATAAATGGGAGGCCTCATAACCCATCGGATGTGGAGATCCCGAACTGTCTCCAGACCACCCGGACTGTATCCTGGACTTAACCTTGAACATAAACATCAGTAAAGGTATGAAAATCACAACCCCGTGTTTGACTGTTATTGCGGCCCCTGATCCTTCTCCCTCCCTGTTCCATAATCCCCATCATCCACTACTGCCCCGGGAATCCCGCTCCGCCTACGGGGAGCGACATCAACTTTCTGCTTCTTCATCACCTCGAAGGTCTGCCCAGCAGCGCCAGTAACCTTACCAGAGCCGTAGGTGGCGTCACGAGTCACTATTCCTATTATTTTTATTGACTATCCCCCTTTTCAGTGACCACCAGGGCCACAGAACCGGGCAACAGGCCCCGTGACATCCCCAGTAAATCAACGCCCGGACACGGGTACTCCACGGTCCTGCAGCGGGACATATAAGTCAAAAGTCAATCCCTCAACAAGGACGATGACTTATGCATACATTGCTTGTCATATCATGGATGTACAAACCATTTGTCCAGTCTGCAGAGTTACCCTGTAGGTAAAAGGATCAATCAGTACACCAATCAGTACACCAATTAATACTAACGAGGGAGTATGTCTACAATAAGAAGCTGTACCTGATATCCGAGGCACAAAAATGATGGATAACACATTTTTGGTGTAATTTGTGGTAGAATTTCTTTTAAATTACAGAATGTTTCATGCAAATAGTGATTACTCATGTAAAAATAGAAAATCTTAATAAATGTGTGGCGCCCCTCTGGCGGGATGCCACAGGGAGGTACTGCACCCCAAACAGGAGGTGTAGCGCCCCCATAGTCACAGGTAGAGGGGGAGCTGCAGAGTCTGTATACAAAACTACAACTATCCCAGCTATAGACACCATAGCACCAGGGACTGTATATTCAGTAGGTCCCAGGGGGGTGAATCTTAGCTGAGCGGGAGACGTGACGTCAGTGTCAGTTGAGAGCAGTCAGTCAGACAGTGTGAGGAGGACAGACATAGCAGAGCCTGCAGCTCTGAGAGGAGGGTACCTCAACTTTAAGGAGGTAACCCAAACGCAGAGGGGATGCCCCAGGCTTGGTGACAGCCGTCTGGAGTGTTACCACCGGTATTCCGGAACCGAGGTAGTTTGCAAGGTTTATCCCAAACTGCTGACCGGCAGACTGTGGGCCTGACAATAAGGAGCCACAGCACCCATCAAGAAGTCTAACATCTGTCCCATAGCCAGGTTCAAGACGTAGATAAGTACAGATACTTTAGGCAACAGACCCCGAGGACAAGAGATCAGACTTAAGAGTGTGAGTGAAGGGAGCAATAGAGCCCTAAGAAGCAGGACCAGGAAAGTGACAAGAAAGATACCTCTGTCAGACCCTAGTGAACCCCTGAAACCTGTGGCAACAAATCTCATGTAAACTAAACTGTACCATTGTACTGTGTACCCATATTGAACCAGCTGGTACCAGTAAAAGATCTGTTTGAGCTGATCTGGACTCTGACTCTATTTAATCTGTCATCTGGGAAATTTCTACAGCACCTGAGAAATAAGGACTGCTACTCCCCTCACCCACCCCGCTGCCCTGAGGTAAACTCCACCTGTGGGAAGCTGCAACACCCAAAGCTACATCACCATTACCTCAGTGGCTGGCTGCAGAGCTAGTAACCCTATTACCAGGCACCACAGGTGGCGTCACATATAATAATCCCCCATCCCAAATAGTTTTACCCTTAGCCATTGAGTGTCCAGGGCACAGGACCGGGACCCGACCAGCAGTGATCCCCACTGAAGTAGCAACCTGTCCCAGTATCTGAGTACCCCCTACTCTGTCGACCGACTCAAATGGATAGGTATCGTTTTATAGAATTTTATGCACAAAGCTCATCATGAAGACATCACCGGCCGTAAGATGGTTTGTGGGCAGATCATTCATAATTGAAGATGGGATAGACTGGAATGTCCGCCTTGATTGGGACTGCTTTTTTAAATTAAACTTGATTAATGTTTCAAGTTTCCAAATACCATATAATGAATCAGGTGCTCAGTGACCACCTTGTCCCACCCCCAGCTCCCACTTCCGGTCTGATCAGTCTTGCCTAGTTTTGCCAACCTCATTAATGAGAATGAGTAAGAATACTTAAGACTTGGTGGTCACTAGTCTAAATCAGCAGTTTACGGTTGTTTTCACTGGACGTACAGTCATGTAATTTGTAGCATCACATTATTAGGACCAGGAAACCCCATTTTCTATAGCAGAGTGATTGCGTCATATTACAAGATCATTAGAAATATCACCATATTATTCAGAGCCTTTACAATCTAATTACTTGCTCATAACTGATGTAGCCACTTTGTTAGCACCAATCATATATCATCTTTACTTGCAGGTTATGGGTTTAGATATTTATCATGTGCGTTCATTAAATTTCTCCCCATTTAAAAATCTAATAATATACAGCTGTGTAATGCATCTAAAAAATTAATGGAAAACACATTTTCTTGATGTCTACGGTTAATTCCTTAAGAACGCAGCCAATATTCATTCCTGTGCTTTCACTTTTTCTTCCACTTTTTCAAAGAGCCATAACTTTCATATTTTACCATTAACTTGGTCATATCGAGCTTATTTTTTGCAGAAATAATTGTAGATTTTATTGAAGTCTTTAATTTGACAATATAATGTATGGTAAAAAAGCAATTCAAGTGTTCACAAATGAGGACAAGAATACAACTCCCCCATTGTTTTTTGAGTTTAATTTTTGACAAGTTAAAGGGGTTGTCCACTACTTGGATGACCTCTTCTCATTCTCTACGTGGGACAACATAAAAATAAAAAAGCCTATGCTCACCTCATATGCTGGTGTCAAACCTCGCATTCCCGGGGCCCATTGTCATGTGTAGACTTCTCTGCACTCTCTGTGAAATGCTCTGCAGTAGTTTCTATGGAGCTGATTTCTGTTGGTACCTTTGAGGGTTAACTTCAGTGGCTGTATTAGTTGGCTGAGGCTCTCCAGTACTAGATGCTGTTACTGAATAAATCAGGTGATCTGACTACTCCCCCAGCCTTTAAATAGTCCCATTGCCCCTTACTTGGTTTCACTGAAAGAGTTAATTCTCTATTTTGATCATGAGCTGTTCGGACGTTGCAGATCTTGCTGAGTTCTTCCAGGGGCTACTACCTTAGAGAAAGGCATCTTGAGGGAGCTGCTGATTGTATTAGGGTCCGTGGGTGGAAGCGAGAGGGGGTTAGCCCAAGGCTGGTCAGGAGCAGGGCAAAGGTGGTAGTTCAGCAATTGTCATATTTTAGAAATAATTCTGGCAACAGGGTCAGCTAAGGAACCCCAGTCTACAGGATCAGTCTAGCTCTCCAGATTACTTTGTTCATCACTGCCATCCTGCTGCTTATCCCCTCATCCATTATACCAACCCTGTGACACCCAGTTTGACATTGTTATGGCACGTGAGCCTAGCAACCAATCACCGCCAGCTTCATTCTCCCCACCTTTAGATGGTTAAGTAATTAACAGGCCCCTTTCACATCAGCAATTTTGCTGAATCACCGCAGAGCCGGCAGATTTACCGCATCTGCTGCATCTGCCACTTAACGGTCGACTTGCGGCAAACCCCATTCATTCTCTATGGGACTTGCGGCAGGTGCAGGTGGACAAACATAACCAGAGGGCAGATATGCTCTCCGATCCTGTTTTCTGGCGGAATCAGCAGTGTGCGGCTGCTGCCACTATCCAGTGCTGACACTGCTGATAGACGGCTAGTGGGGAGCTATCCGCCGTCCTGAAATTTCAGCCGGGAGCTCTTCAGGTGCTGAAGTTCAGTGGCGGCTAAAGCCGGCAGCCGGATCCGATTTTCTGTCAGATGCAGTGCGATCCAGTGCTCATAGACTCCCAAGTTAGAGGGCGCCGGATCGCACCGGATCCGGGAGGACCCGATTTTGTCAAATTTTTGCCCCAAACACAAAAATGCTGCAAGCTGCGATTTTGTGTCCGGGACATAAATCGAAAGCAGCCTGATCCTGCCGGACAGGGACAAAACCGGAGGGCAATTCATTGTCATCTGGCCCCATAGTGAGGCAATGGGGCTAAAATCGGATCCGGGGCTGTCCGGTTCATACCTGTTGACACATATTTGGGTTGTAATGTAGACTTATAATGTTGGTACAAAGATCACAAACATTCTAGGGATTGTCGTGGTTCTTTATGGAATTGCAACCATGCATGTTTCGAAAGGTCACCAAGCATTCCAACCAGTTTTGCCATCTTTTGCTTTATTTTACACGGCCTTTCTGGAGATGAAGGTCAAGTCTCCTGAGTCCTGAATTGTCTTGAGCGTTTTTATTGAGTTCTTTGAAGCGTGAGAGATGGAAAGACTTAACTATCTTGACTGGTGCATCTCCCTGTACAAGAGATTGAACTTTGTGTTCAGTGAAAGCCCACTGTGCTTTGCTTTTCCAACTAAATTATCACATGCTGCTTGTTTTGTCAATGCCTAAAGGTATTTTCTTCTTCATAATATTACTGTGTTGTGATGTCTTCAAGTTGGTTGTTTTTTTTTATTATATTTTTTATCATTCTTTTTATTGAAGGTAATCTGTGCCAAGGTGATGTGCACAATGAAATTCCATTAAAAATTATTTTACCTATTTTTTTCTTGTTCCTATCAGATACACTTGGGATATATTCATTTATTCTTCTGGAAGGAGCTAATTATCTGACTTTTCTGCAATTATCAAGAGCAGAATGAGAAATCCCACAGTGCAGGCTGAATAAATGTATGCAAAATTGGGCTCATTTATTTCTTTAGAAAATCAAAATAGAAATATAAAAAAAAAAAATAGTAACTGTATAATGGGAATTACAGTTATTATCATCAGGGAAATATAATATAGATTTAATGCAAAAATTTGAAGTAGCTTACTGCATGTTCCTTGTAAATTGAGTTCAATAATAACCCAGTATGCTGTAATCTGCTGTGGTCCTGTGGTCGGTGGTTTCAGGCAGACGTTTATCTTTTGAGTGTCCTGTAGTTTAAGATATAAGCAAGTGATGTCTCACTCATTGAAAAGTATATATCATACAGTATGAATTATGTGTCCAGCCCTGCTGATATATATAGTCAAAGTTTAATACCTTAGATGCCGCAGTCAATAGTAACCGCAGAATTTAAGGGGTTAGACAAGGGAAAGAGGTTCCTTTATCATCCTATCAGCCACAATGCCATCAAAGATTGCAGATACTTTGTTATTGGAAATTAGTCTCATCCATGTCACGTAAGTAAGTGCTGTAAATCTAACATGCTGTTAATCTAGGGTTAAAGGGAACCAACCACCTCAGATCACCCTAATACACAGTTAGTACATGTCCCTGCACCCTAAGGATACCTTTCCAGCACTATTTTTGTGTAAAATCTTGCATTAGTATAACTGATATAAAGACTTTATAAACTTACTAGCCTGGAGACATCTGGGCGTATCCCTCCTTCTGTTATACTTCAGGGCTGTGCATTCATTGCATGGCTGTGCTCCCCCTCCCTCTGTGCAGAGGAGATAACGATCACACCCATCAGGGCATGGCAGCAGGCACGGAGGGAGGGGGAGCAGAGCCATGCAATGAATGCACAGCCCTGAAGTATAACAGAAGGAGGGATACGCCCAGATGTCTCCAGGCTAGTAAGTTTATAAACTCTTTATATCAGTTATACTAATGCAAGATTTTACACAAAAACAGTGCTGGAAACTGGTCTTGATAACTCCTTATCAGGCCCAGAAATGTGTGCAAAACAGGTAACTGCACATGATCACATGATGTGATCACAAGCCAAGAAGCTTCTAGAAGCAATATTACGCATGTAGTCACATAATCATAACGTATGTAAACAACATTTTGTAAATTGGAAATTCCCCGATCACGGAGTGATGCTACAATATCCGGTGATGTATTGATGCTTACTATTATTATGGATGCTGATGCTTAAACCACATGAACTAGATTGTTAGTTTAGCTAAATACACTTTGATATCTTGTTTTACCTTAAAGAGGACCTGTCACTCCCCTGGTGCTTGGCAAACTAAATGCAGCATGTTTGCTGCATTCAGGGAAGGGGTCCCCCATGTCTCTATCTCTAGCCCCCCTGTAAGCTTTAAAAAAAGACTTTAGAAGCCTTGCAGTTAAGAGGTCGCCTGGGTGGGATCGTATTAAGAGGTCCTGGTTGTTGTCACAGCCCTCCCTGCCTTCTCCTTGTGTGCTCCGCCCTCTCTATGTGTCTACCACCGCCTCCTCTTCTCCTAGGTATGCCCTCCTCTTCTGCTGCTCTGTGTGACGTCAGGAGCAGAGGAGGAGGGCAGACCCAGGAGAAGAGGAGGCGGTGGCAGACACATAGAGAGGGCGGAACACACAAGGAGGAGGCAGGGAGGATTGTGCCAGTAGCCAGGAACTCTTAATAAGATCCCACCAAGGGTGATCTCTTAACTGTAAGATTTCTAAAGTTTTTTTTAAAGCTAACAGGGGGGCTAGAGATAGAGACATGGGGGACCCCTTCCCTGAATGAAGCATAAATGCTGCATTCAGTGCTGCATTTAGTTTGCCATGCACCAGGGGGGTAACAGGTCCTAATTAAAAGCTGTTCTTAGCTGTGCCTAATTTTCATATTAGTGAGCGAGCTGCAGTAAAATCTCTTAACAGGTAAGATACCCCACTAGCACCCTTCTGGTTCCTGTACAGACCTTAATGACTCCTGCGCTGGCTGGAAAATCCCATGTTACAACTGTTACAACTGTAGGAACCAACAGCTTGGACCTGTCTGCCTAATAGGCCGTTGAGTTATTCCTTGTACCTTCAGAGGAATGAAAGGGAAGATTTCTACACATTATAAACCAGACAGAAAAATCTTGCAGACTTAGGTAGGAGCCCAATGTGAAGAAACATAAAAACATGCAGAATTGGTGAAAGGTGAAATTGCCAATGCAAGCTACGGTATCCTCCTACAAACCTTACAATAAATAAAAGAATGGTATTGGTAAAATAAATCATAAAGCACAGAGCAATTACCACACTGGACTTTGTCTAAGAGGATAAAATCCCTAGCAGCGGGGATGAAACTCCTTACCAGATACCTCTCAGAAATATAGCCAGTAGAAAAGGCTTTTACTCAGTAGGGCTCACAGTTAAGCAGAATGTTGGCGGGCACCACCGCTCATTGTATCGGTCCTGGAGATGAAGCTCCGATGGGACAAGCACTGATGGATGGCTTCCTGCGGTGTTCTCCTTCTCCTGGCTCTTTGGGTGCACACTTCCAGTTTAAAGTCACATGCAATATATGGATTAAAGAGAAGCGGCACTGTCTGAACCTGTGGAAGCGCTGCGTAGGAGCATGAAACGGATGTCGTTTTAAAGCCCCCTACCCTCCCCACTAAAACCCCCCTTATGTAATGCCTGGAAATCTTTGGCAAATAAAGCTGTGTTGTACCCAGTCCGGTGAGTGCTGCTTCTCTTTTATCAGTAGGGAATAAATAGACGCACCCACGATGTGATGGGACAAAAGAAATGAGCAAGTGAGCAGACATGATAACTTCAAACCAAAAAGAGAGAAGCATCAGTATTTGGACAGGGATTTACCAGGCTGTGGTTCAATGGGAAAAGAAACTGACTGGCAACACAGCCCAAGGTCACAGGATCGAGTCACGAACATGAGGACTGGGTGTACTTAAAGAGGACCTGTCACCAAACCAGGCATGGTGATCTAATTACAGCACTGGATGCAGCATGTCTGCAGCATGCAGACAAGGGGTCACCCAGCACTTGAGCAGCCTTGTACCCCGAGATAATACAGTTAGAAAACTTACATGCTCCAGCCACTAAGGAAGTGGCTAGGGGCTGTAGCCAAGGGCAGATTCACACCCCCTGCCTGTGTAATCTGCCCACCGCTGCCAATCATTCTCTCCCTGTCTGCAGCATTTAAACAGAGGTTTTTTTTTCTCTCCCGTTTAGCAGGGCTAACGGACTTTCTGGGAGAGAGAAAAAAAAACTCTGTTTAAATGCTGCAGACAGGGAGAGAATGATTGACAGCGGTGGGCAGATTACACATGCAGGGGGTGTGAATCTGCCCTTGGCTGCAGCTCCTAGCCACCTCCTTAGTGGCTGGAGCATGTAAGTTTTCTAAGTGTATTATCTCGGGGTACAGGGGGGCTCAAGGGCTGGGGGACCCCTTGTCTGGATGCTGCAGACACACTGTATCCAGTGCTGGAATTAGATCACCATGCCTGGTTTGGTGACAGGTCCTCTTTAAAGCAAACGCTCACTATGGCCAGGGTCACATTTGCGGTTGGACCCTGGCCTGCCGGATTCCGGTTTCAACTTAGCAATTTTTCCATCACCGCATAGCGTTTCCGCTATGCGGTGCTGGAAACCGCAGTCCCTAGTTACCCGGTGTTTACCTGCACGACCTGTCACACAGGCAGCGGCTCGGAGGGCGTTTTACAGCGCCGCACAGGAAACCGTTGCAGACACGATTTCCTGTGCGGCGCTGTAAAACGCCCTCCGAGCCGCTGCCTGTGTGACAGGTCGTGCAGGTAAACACCGGGTAACTAGGGACTGCGGTTTCCAGCACCGCATAGCGGAAACGCTATGCGGTGATGGAAAAATTGCTAAGTTGAAACCGGAATCCGGCAGGCCAGGGTCCAACCGCAAATGTGACCCTGGCCTATGTGCTGAACGCAGACTATAATAAAAAAGGACAAAAGGATGTAATAATTAAAAAATTCCATAAAAAATCTCATGTAAATCATGGTGCTTTTTACAAGCAAGAAAAAAAATCCCCAAAAAACTCAGTAGATATTATATTGTCTGATAGAGTAAAGACAAAATGTGAAGCTTTATTACTTCATTTATCTATTGAGCAGCCGGACTGGCAGCTTAAGAAGAACACAAAGCTATTAACTGCTATCTCCCCCGACTGCACCTAAATGATGGGTCTGATAGAAGCCTGTCTGCGAAATTTCATTGTAATCACTGACAAATCCAACGTATCCTTCCGCTGATCATTATAATACACTAGATGGGTGCCCGATGCACAATGCATCGGGATTCTAGCAGAGCGAGTCTCTGACTCGCAATGGCCGCTTCGCGGCCAATGCTTCGCGCTGCTAAGGCGACTCGCCATGCCCGCTGCGCGGGCATAGCGAGTCGCCTTAGAGCTGCTCGCAATGGCCGCTGCGCGGCCAATGCTTCGTTCGTATCCACATGACCACGCTGACTCGCAGCGAGAGCGGTCTCAAAAGGGGCAAAAAACCCATTCGTGATTATATAATAGATTCTCTTTTTTTATAAAGAAATCAAGAGTAATCAATTATACACTAAAAAGTTCAGAGACTTTCTAATATACTTTGAATGGAATATTAATGGTTTGAAGTTGTTTTTTTGGAATCACAAAAAGTCACACACAATGTCACATGTTGTTTTTGAAACTACATTTTTTTTTATTATTTGTCATGGACAGCAAAGATCAGACCGGCCATGTCTCTCCTAACCTGAGTGTGACAGCTTCACATGCAACTGTCACACTTGGGTCAGGAGTGCCGCATCCAGTCCAACCATCTCGGTCCAGCTTGTGTGGACGTCTGAATGCGCCCTAAGGGTGCGCTCAATCGTTATGGCTTCGGGTTTTTTGCCTTTCCCATAGTAAAAGAAATGCATCGTTTTTGATTTTACAGAATCGTAACAAAAAAAACAGCCTGAAAGGGAACCTGTCTTAAATAAATTTGAACAAGAGAAGCAATCCGGTGCTGACAGGAAGCAAAGAAATGATAAAACAGCAAGTTTTCTTGAAGTCCGTTTAAAGCATAGTGCAGCATAAGGGGCCCCGTGCTGACTACCAGGGTACCATCCTGCATGTATCGGCTAAACGCTTTACTCATGGAGTAGTTACTTACACATCCATGAGAAAGGTGTGTAGCCGAAATGCATAGGATTGTACCACGGTCATCAGCCCCCTCTGCTGCACTATGTTTTAATCGGACTTCAATAAAACTTGCTGTTTTCCTATTGCCATGACAGCACCTACTGAGAGAGGGGATCCACCCACAAGGACAGGAAACCTACAGATAAAAAGGGACGGTCCCCTTGCCTCCTTAGTTGGTTTCCTGTCCTTATGGGGATCCCACAGATGAAAGGTTTATCTGCAGCATGATGCCTCTGTGTGGCGCCTTTGGGGATGGCAGAATCTGGGTCGGCAGTAGCAGTGCCAGGGAAGCCCTGTCAGCTCAGTCTCGCCCCTCTGCTGGATGGACAGCATGACCAATGGTCCGGGTGGCGCCACCATGGGTCAATGGCACACGGCTGGAGGATCCATTCTGTCATCCGGAGGCACAGGGCAGGCTGCGGCATGGAGGTAGTTGGCCGCCTTGCGCCTTGTGCAGGCAGGCTTCCGTTACAGCGAATGCGAGCCGGCCTGCTGACGTGGACATGAACCGGAAGTTTACATTTTGACTTCTGTGGGACCGGGAAGGAATCCAGGTGGGAAGCTATGAATAGCGGTAGCCACAGGCAGGTATGTGCCAGCTTGTCTTTCCCTAAGGAGGCAGAGGAGCACCCTGGAGGTGCTAAACAGGGAGGCAGTGGTAACCTTAGCAGTAGCAGCAGCAGCAGCAGCAGGAGGGCCACTAAGGAATCCACTGATAAGAGGCAGAGGGCTTCCACTTCAAGTATTGTGCCTCCACCTCCAGGACTGGTACCCATCCATATCAGCTACAGGGGGGGAGTTGTCTATATATGATCACCTAGTAGACTGATTCCATATTTCTTTTTCTCTCTCTCTTTTTCCTGATGCCCAGGGTAGAAAGAAATTGACAAAATCCAAACATAAGGAGTGTGCACTGTGTGTGCAGCCTCTACCAGATGACTATAGTAAACGTCTGTGCCAATCGTGTATCATCCAGACCCTGGATGAGGAAGCTCCCATCATCACTGCTGACCTCAAATCCTTCATACGGGATGAGATCAGGAGCTCCCTTAGGCAAATTCAACAGCCTAGTATGCCTATGCCTGTGCAGGTTGTGCATCATTCTGGATGTGAGTCCGACTCTGCTTCTCAGGAAGAGGGATTAGTACACACTTCCCATTCGAGTTCTTCATCTGATGATGAAGTTGGTTCCTGTTTTCCCATATAGGAGATTGACGCTTTAGTGAAATCTGTCCGTACCACCATAGATATTGCCGACTGTAAGGAGGCCAAGACAGCCCATAAAGTAATGTTTGCGGGCTTGTCCCAGAAAAAGCATCATGACTTCCCAGTGATGCTGTCAAAGATCTGGTCAAACGGGATGGGAAGACCAGTCAGATCGAAAAGCGGAAACTGCTTAAAAGGAACTGGGAATCTTATTGGGGCCTTTAAGCCTGCTATTACCTGTACGTGTGTGGCCCGCTCTCAACTAGTATAGCTTGACCAATTAGAAGAGCAGATTAGGTCAGGTGTTCCAAGGGATAGATTACTGGTGTCAATTCCTCTACTACGGAATGAATCAGCATATAAAGCTGATGCATCTGCTGATTCTCTTAGGTTGGCTGCCAGGTCCGCAGGTCTGTCTAATGCGGTACATCGGTCCTTGTGGTTGAAAGAGTGGAAAGGGGATGCGCATGCTAAGAGCAAACTATGCGCCATCCCTTGTCAGGGTGAGTACATATTCAGCCCTGTGCTAGACGACATATTAACAAAAGCGGGTGATGTTAAAAAAGAGTTCCCTAACCCTTCTATTCACAATTATAGAAAGGCTTTCAGGAAGCGACAGTTTTCTCGTCAGAAGTCAGATGCCAGATGGGAACCGTCAGGGAAGTAGCAGAAAGGTGCTTAGTATGACAGTCCCTCTTCCTCTAAACACAAATCCCGGTACTGTTAATTTTGACCCACCAGTAAGGGGTAGATTGTCATATTTTTTCAACAAATGGTCCCAAATTTCATCTAGTCAATGGATCCTCGACCTAATTTCATCGGGGTTGAAACTAGACTTAGAGAGAATCCCAAGGGATTCTTTTCTTCAAATTACATTGACTGACCCAGTTTGCCATCAGGCATTGGAGGTTGGAGACTTGTTATGGAAACGAGTGTTGTTACAGGTGCCTAGGAACCAGGAGGGAAGAGGATTTTATTTGTTCCTGGTTCTGAAGCCAGATGGTAGATTTAGAACTATTATTAATCTGCATAAATTGAATTTCTTCCTCAGATTTCAATCCTTTGAAATTGGAGTCCATCCAATCCACAATTCGGCTTCTGTTTCCCAGGTGTTTCATGGTGGTTCTAGCTCTCAAGGACGCTCACTATCATCTGCCAGTTCATCAAGATCATCAGTGTTTTCTGAGAGTGGCGGTGTGCCCCGACAGCCAAATCAGACATCTCCAGTTTCCTGCCATGCCATTCAGGCCCTCTATGACTCCACGAGTCTTCACAAAGGTGATGGCTGAAGTAATGGCTTATGTCCGACAGATTAACACTCTTAATGTTCCATATTTGTATCACTTTTTAATTGCTGGGAATTCCGCAGCTCAGTGCATGTCTCAACTAAATCATGTCCTATTGTCCTTGCAGGAATTAGGCTGGATAATAAACTGGCAAAAGTCAAGACTAAACCCTACCTGGTTGCAAAGCTTTCTGGGTCTCCATTTGGACTCACGGGCCTACAATATTTCTTGCCAGAAGAAAAAGTGTGAACTGTACTGTACAAAGTGAGGAAGGTGGTGGCCAACCCAGACCTATCCATAAGAGGGGCTATGTCACTGATAGGGACCTTGACCTCCTGTATCCCGGCAGTCATGTGGGCACAGTTTCACTCAAGGACCCTCCAACACAAGGTTCTGGTAGCAGGGGAGTTCTTGCAGGGTCATCTAGAAGGCTGCGTCTGTCAGAGTATGCAGTCAATTCTCTGTCTTGGTGGCTGAATCCAGTTCACTTGTCCAGAGGGGTTTCGTGGGTCATTACACCGGACCTCATAGTCACGACCGATACCAGTCCCTCGGGATGGGGGGCCCACTTGGGAGATTGCCTTGCCCAGGGGCATTGGACTGCAGAAGAAGTACGGAGCTCATCCAATTTGAAGGAGCTAAGGGCTGTCCTCTATGCCCTTTTCAGTTTCTTGCCTCACCTTTAAAAATCCCATGTCAGGGTCCAGACAGACAATACCATGGTGGTGGCTTATATCAATCATCAGGGGGGGACTCGATCGCCTGTTCTGATGTCGACCACAGAGGAAATCTTTCTCCTAGAGGAAGAAAATTTTATTTCCCTCTCAGCCCTGCATATCAGGGGAGTAGACAATATGAGAGCCTATTTTCTCAGTCATCACTCTCTCCACCAGGGGAATGGGTCCTGAACAGGGAGGTTTACAGACAAATAGTGAGATTGTGGGGAGGGCCAGAGATTAATCTCTTTGTCACCAGGAGCAACAGACAAGTCAAGTGATTTGCTTCCATACATGAAGCAGACAATCCGGCGGTGTTAGACGCCCTCCGGGTGCCTTGATCGTACAAGCTGGCCTTTCCTCCGATGTGTCTGATTCCTCTAGTTCTCAGAAAGATCAGAGACGAAGGGGCACGTTTGATATTGATCGCCCTGTTCTGGCCCAATAGACCCTGGTTCTCATGGCTGAGAGCCATGTCGGTGTCCGACCCATGGATTCTCCCGACAGATCGGCAGCTGCTCTCTCAGGGTCCATTCTATCATCCCCAAGTCGAGGGGCTCCGTATGACAGCTTGGAGTTTGAAAGGCAGCTTCTGAGCCAGAAAAATTTTTCTGATGCCTTGATTTCCACACTCCTCCAAAGTAGAATGGCAGTAACTACTAACCTTTACCGCAAGATTTGAAGGAATTTCTTGCAGTTTTATACAGGGATCTTCACTGACCAGGCTCCTATCCCTACTTATTTTAGAATTCCTGCAGAAAGGTTGGGAGTTGTGCCTGGAGGTCAGCACCTTAAAAGTCCAAATTTTGGCTTCGGGGGCATTACATAACTGTAATGTTGCAGGGGATAGGTAGGTCTCCAAATTCATACAAGCCTGTGGGCATAGTGACCCTGTTCACATCCCTAGATTGGCACCCTGGGATTTAAACTTAATCCTGGATGCCTTGATTGGGCCCCCCTTTGAACCTTTGACTTCGGCTTCCCTCAAGGTTCTGACATTAAAGACGGTATTACTGGTAGCTTTGACGTCGGCTCCCCCCTTACTCTTAGTCTTTTCGAATAGGTTAGTGCTTAAACCAGACCCCTCCTATCTCCCTACAGTCTCTTCCAAGTTTCATCGGAGACAGGAAATTATCCTACCCCCCTTTTATGATAATCTTTCAACTCCAGAGGAACATAGGTTCCATACGTTAGATGTGAAGAGAGCAGTTCTTGATTACATAGCTAGGATGAAGCCCTGGAGTAAGAGTAGGTCTTTGTTTGTCTCATTCCAGGGTCATAGGAAGGGGTCTGGCACCACAAAGAGCACTCTATCCAGATGGATTCGAGAAGCTATCTGCTTGGCATATTCCTCAACAGGTGAGCAGCCTCCTGATGGCATTAAAGTACATTCTACAAGGGCCAGAACATGCTAGTGTACCTCTAGAGTTAATTTGTAAGGCGGCTACCTGGGCTTCTCCTTCTACCTTTTTTCAACACTATCGCCTTGATTTATCTTCTTCTTCCGACCTCGATATTGGGAGATCAGTTCTCAATACAGTGGTCCCTCCCAAGTGATGGTCTCTGTAAGTCTCTCGATGGGTACTGTCATGGCGATAGGAAAATCTGAGATTACTTACCAGTAATCGTATTTAAAGGAGTCCATGACAGCACCCACTCACTTCCCACCCTTTTCTTAGTTATTATAGTTAATTGAGTTATTATTACTGTTGTTTATTGGTCTCGTGTGAGTAGTCACAGGTTGCAACACTTAAGCAAAGGTGTTACGTTACCCTTTTTTTCACACTTACGGTGTAGGTGTTCTACTGATACTGTTTATGTGGTGCGTGTATTTATACGTTATGGCGGTTCCTCCGATTTCTCTGTAACCCAACTGAGGAGGCGAGACGGACAGCCCCTTTTTATCTATAGATTTCCTGTCCTTTTGGGTGGATCCCCTCTCTCTGTGGGTGCTGTCATGGACTCTGTAAAATATGATTACCGGTAAGTAATATCAGATTTTATCATATCCCTGCTTCCTGTCATCACCAGATTGCTTCTTTTGTTCAAGTTCTATGACCGCCCGAGACCATGGGTGTACACCCAAGCACCAGAAATTGGATCCATTGAGACCGAAGGAAGACCACAGAGAGGTGAGCTGAATAATGTTTTTGTATCTTTCCCTGTAATGAATAATTGCTCTTAACCTGTAGATATTTCCAGTAACGCATGTCACAGGTTACATAACATTTCACATTAACAATTAACATTGGTGTATTCAAAGAGGAACGTGGGCGGTATGTTTATCTTCTGCCATTTCTCCCTCGTTTAATGATTGTCGTCCTCAAGCATCCAGAAACCTGGAAGACACCAATCACTGCACAACACACATTTAAAGTTAACCAGCATGAAATCTTCTTTCCTTTTTTCTGTAGATCTAACACAGACATGATCCTACTTGGTTTAGGACCCAGGAACCACAACCATCCAAGTCTATCGATTGTATTTTGTTCAACAACAGAGAAAGTAAGAGATATTGTTTGGAATTAGCCCAAAGTGGGAGAGGCTATGATGAAGAGACAGAGACAGTTTCCTTTCTGGAGATCAGATATGGCTCATCGTGCGGTAAGAGCAGACCTAAGGTCTGGCTAATAAACAGAGTAGCATGACATGGGTGTCCCTGACATGAGAGGGGCAGTGGAAAATGTAAACCTGAGTACAGAGAAAGAATTGACTGAGAGACAAAGTGACTGATTGGAGACAGGTTCTGCGAGAGAATGCCTAGTAGTGCAGCACTGACTCATAACTCAGAGAGGTAAGGGCCCAATTGGAACAGAGAATTGGAGACTAAGAGAGTGCCCCAGGTGGGAATTCCCAAAGTGTCAGAACTAGAGAAACTTAGTCTGTTATCTTTCATTTATGAAAATTATTTGTTTTGTAATGTAAACGTTTCAAAAGCTATGCAATCGCTATCTACTTTACCTAATCTCTACCAATGTTTTGTTTATTTTTGAGCAGTCTTCTCTTATTGAACTGTCCAGCATCTGGTCCTGTCCAGCAGGAGCAAACAGCATCGTATAAGGGTGTAGTGCCCCAATAGCACAAGTCCACTAATTTAGCCAGGTCCCCAATCTTCATGTAATGTGTTGAGGTGCAAGAGACTATTAACTCACCAATGGCACTATTCTGTGTAATGATAACTAAGCTTCACTTCTGACCTCATGCTAACACATCACACTGTGTATGAAGAAGGTACAGGAAGGGAAAAATTTCCACAGCACGACCGGAGCATATAAAATCAAAACTCTTTATTAACTCCATAGATAAAAGGCAAAAGGGAAGGGGGTTATTCCATGAGACCCCCATGGGTGATCGGCTTACATGTTTCGGACACTGGGGTCCTTACTCATAGCATAAGTCATATTAAAAATTATGTGAATAAAACCAATCCACCTGGAACTCGGTTCAATAAATTGTGATATATATTCCTTTACATTGTATCCAAATTATACTAATATAAACTAAGAGAAAGGAAAAAAACGACAATGCAAATATTTATAGGAAAAAGAAATTTTGTACAGCCACCCAATAGGAAGTATGTCCAAGGTAGAATCAATTAAATCTGGGCAAGGTTGACCATCAGTAATCCAGTTTAGATCCACGCGGCAGGGAGGGAAACAATTCCAGCAGCACGTCCTAACATATAAAGTCAAACTTCCATTTTAAAATTTGTTAGTTAAAAGAAAAAAGGGAAGGGGAGTTATTCCCTGAGACCGCCAGCATTTGTGGCTTACGTGGGGTCTCATGGCATTGTGGAGTATGAAGAAGACTAGCTGCCTGGTCATTTCAATAGCTGTGCCAGCATCTTCTCCAACTACACATTGGCAGCGACATAGGCCTCAGCCACGGCCTTTAAAGGTACCGTCACACAGGGAGATATCGCCGGCGATGTTGCCGGCAACTGAGGGGCGTGGCCAGGTTGCGGCGACATCGCTGAAGAGTTGCCTCGTGTGACAGGGCGATAATCAGGCGAAAAATCGCCTGAGTAACATCGCCAGGTTTCCCAACAATGTTGGGAAACCTGGCGATGTTGGTCAGGCGATCATGCCTGATCGCCCTGTGTAACGCGGCAACCTGCAATGTTGCGGGCGATTCCGCCTATCTCCCAACATTGCGGATTACCGCTTGCTGGGTTGCTGGGCAACCCAGCGAGCGAAAGCCGCGGCAACTAGCTGACAAAATCACCGGCAAGTTGCTCCGTGTGACATCTCCCTGGCGATGTTGCCAGGGATGCGCGCTCCGCGATCGCTGGCAACATCGCCGGCGATATCTCCCTGTGTGACGGTACCTTTACACACAACTGATGATGTGCCAAAAGTAGAGTAACCAGAAGTAAATGTACTTAATCAGAACTGGAGGTGGTAGCTGAAGTTTAGGGTAGCTTTAAAAATAATATTATATTAATAAATTCTATTATAAGTAATTTTTTCAGTAAGTGGATAAACCTGTATTACCTTTAAGGAGGCTTCTAAAGATGAGCAAATGGATTTACAAGACCATCATCAAGCTGTCAGGCCAATACTCAATAGCAGCCCAGTGAGAAGCCTACTATCTGCTGGCGTCGGTGGATTCTCTTTTGATTAGCCAGTCTGGAACAAAATAGGCAACCTAATTAATAGAGGAGCTGTGGATGCGGGAAAGTAGGAGGTGGCTTACAGAGCTCCAACCCAACGGTCCTGGATTGCCCAGTTTGTCGCGTGGCCAGGGTCTTGTACATTGATTTATCTCGAGAGGCTTTCCATGGCATCACGTTTTGGCTTACTTTTGTTTTGTGTTGCAAGGCAGAGGCATGAATCAAAGCTCCTGATCCCAATGTAAAATCTAAAATAGCGCCTCTACAGAATATTAATGTGCAGTAGTATTGTATGAGATAAATCATTCATGCATATTAAGTCTAAAGCAACCGGATCATGACTGACAGCAAAGAAAAGTGACTCATGTTTGGGTCTCGGGCTGCACCACTTAAGAAGCTCAGTCTAATGAACATATATCCTTTTTCAACATTAATTAGCATGTTTTATCTCAAATGTAATTATCTAATTTATTCAAATCGAATGAGTCCTTCCTGCACTTCGGCACATCTATACGTAGAGGCCAGGTTTAGGCTTGGCATTATGGGATCTGTACAGTAAATGCATAAGGTTTCATTCATTACCCAAACATCACGCTGAGAACTATGGATTCCAGGAAACGATTGCCTGTGTAAATATATCAGATGTAATTAAAACACCAGTCACCCAATTTACCCTATGAGTACGCCCAAAGTATCTGGGCGCAGTGTGAGAAACACGCTGACAAATTCCTTAGCCAGCATCCAGCAGCGTTACTGTAATTATTACCTATATTCCAGGCGAGAAGCAATTGCAGGGGCGATTTACTGACTGTAATATTTAGAGAGAAAGCGCATCGTATGTGAGACATTAATGATGCACAGATTACGGGAAAAACAACACAAAACAGATAGAAACAACGCAGCAAAGCGATACTAATCCCAGAGCATCTCACAGTGGCTCGTATGTCAGAAGCTCTGGACTGTCGGATGTTTTAATGTTGTAAATAGAGATGAGCGAATCAAATAGAATAAACTAATTTCAGAAAAATATTTCGATTTGCCAGAATCCAAGAAATATTAAAATTATATATATTTACTCTTCATCATTGGAATTGCAATACCAAGAGGCACAAGACACAATTTTAAACGGAACCTGACCCCTCCAAATCGGTCCCCAGCCTCTAAAAACCTGTCCCTGCACCTTCCTATAAGGTTTCAAGCTATCCCTCTCTTTCCCTATAGCGATTCTGTAATGTGGAATAATCACATTTATTACCTGGCGAATCCCCGAGGAGTCACAGTGGGTGTTCCCTCTGGCTCCACTGTTGTTTTTCACACCCCAATGGGTGTGAAAAAGAGTGTTGATGATCGCTGGGCGGGCTTAGCCAGAATGACGCAAATCGCGTCATTTCCGGCGCTGTGACGTCGATACACCCTTTGGGTGTATGTACGGACCTCACTGTGCATTACGCATGCGCGAGGTGTTATTTACAACTCGCGCATGCGCAATGCGCAGCATGAGGTGTATCGACGTCACAGCGACGGAGATGATGCGATTTGCATCATTCCGGCTAAGCCCGCCCAGGGATCCAACACAGGATCAATATGTCTTCAGCTAAGTGACCTTGGTTTATCACTACATCAGATCGCAACGTGCGTAGGATGAGATGTTTAATGTTGCATATCCCAGTGCTTCTGAGAAGAACAGCAAATTGGAATGGCAGCAAAGAGTGAAGAGCAGAATACATCTGCAAGAACAGATAAGAAGAATGGCACAAAGGGATCCTTTATCTACTGAATGTGAAATTGGTCATAATAACGTACCAAATCTAAATGCACAAAAAAAGGTTCTTTGAACCTCCTTTCATCGCTGTCAAATGTCATCATGGTGCAGAGTAAGATAGCAATGGTGATCTGTCCTTTTCAGTAATGCTTCCCGATTTTCTTTTGGATGCAGTGATAGCTGGATATTGGTCTGGACACCATGTTCTCAATGCTATGAAGAGGATTCTACAAGCAAATTTCAAACCAGTTCTAATTCTGGGATTATGGTGCTGGACTGATATAATGTATGATAGCTGGACCTCTCTAGTCTATATTTCAGGTCACCTAAAATCGCGGCATAACATTGATTTGGTAGTGGAACCAGTGGTATTGCCATTTTTTCAAAGAATTACAAGAGCCATTCTTAGACATAAAAATGCCAGGTCACTTGGTCATTTTACCATGAGCAACCTGTTTGATCTAATTGCCTAATTGTTCCAAGATGCCCTGCAGCTTCTCCCTCCAGACATGTTTCCCATCGATCACATCTGGAACATCTTTGGTTTGCACTTACTGTATATTGAGAACTGCCAGAAGTGAATCTTAATCTTTGGAGTACCCAAGTGTACTGTGTGGCAAAACATTCCACATACAAAATTAACAATCTCATTGATAGAAGCTAACACACAGGTAAGCCTTCTTGTGCAGTCATAGATGACTGTTGTCTTCTGTGGATGTGTAGATGTTTTGAAGCTCCCAAGCTCACCAGTGTGCTCTTGTTTTATAGATTGTACCAAACTGTTGATTTGGCCACTCCCAACATTTCCGCTATCTCTCTGATCTTCCATTTTTTCAGCCTAGTTGATGGTCTGTTTTTCTTTCATTGAGAATATGCAAATAGAGTCCATGGAGCCACGTTAAGGAGTCTCAAACATGGAACTAGCCAGATATCCCTCCAGGGATCTTTCATTGAGAGCTCCTTTGACCGCATGTTGTGGGTTCACTGTAACAGTTCCAAATTCAAATGCCAAACCTGGAATCAACTCCAGACCTTTCACCTATTTAATTGATTATACATTAATAAGGGAATAGGCCATGCCACCCATTTTAGAGTTTTTGACATAAATCATAAATGCCAATTACCTTTGGTTCCTTGAAAAAGAGGCAACTCCATAAATAAGAGCTGTAATTATTTAATATTTACTCCCTTTAGGATGTGAATACCCTCAAATTAAAAGGGAGAGTCTGCATTAATTGCTCCACAACTGCACATATTGGTCCTGATGTGAAAAGAGTGTAACCCAAATACTGCTGTGTTCAGACCTAACTCCTTCAAAGACCTTAATAATGAAAATTAACTGAAAATAAATAAGAAATTATTCTGACTCATGCACTAAACTGGTATCACCAGAAGGTCTTAAATATACAAAATTAAATATTATTAAATACACACTAAAGATGCATTAAAATTAAAGTGTGTACTGGGTCTGCACTAGGGCATCTGACAATGAGCATAGGCTGAATTGCTGGTAGACCTCAGATACCACTCTAAGGCTGTCCCCAGGATTAAAGCAGCTGACCAGAGGGTCAGATGCATAAGAACAAGGTACAGGAGGGTGACACAGAAATGTATTCAGATGGTCCAAAGTACTGGAAAGGAAGCACAGATTCAGAGTATAAAAACAAGGTCAGGAGCGGAGAGGTTAGACAGGATGGGTATACAAGTAGGGTCAGTAGCGAGAGAGTCAAACAAATGCATAAACAGGGCATTAGTAAACCAATGATCAGGCAAGGAGTGGTGAAAGAAGCTGCCTGGAATAGGCCCAGATGGCATAAGATTGGCCAGGGAGCCCAAACCTCTGCAGGATATAGCAGGGTTAAAATCCTGCAGAGTCTTGCCATGCCCCTTTAAGGCCAAACTAGAAGCTACATGCTGATGCAAAAGTAATGCAAAAGGTACCTCAACAAGATAACCTGACCAAAGGATAGGCCACAAGGAGATCATGATGAGTAGGGCAACGCTGAGGAGGGAAGCGAGTTACTGCCGTGATAACTTGATTTCACAGATAGCTTTATAGACTGGTGTAAACCTTCCAGTGAAGGCAACAAAGCCTCCACCTCACCATTTCTTTCGCGTTCTAACAACAAATTCTTAAACACCGACACCAAATCAAAATTAACATTATACACAGATCAAGCTTATACAAGTCCATAGCCTTAGTCACTGTCAATTCCATTTCCCAGCACTGCCAAAAAAGTATGCAGCACACAAGCTGGATTTATACTCAATCTCCTTGTGGAACACATTGGACAACCGCCAATGATGGCACTTAACTCTTTTCAGGTAGAATTGCGGAACCATTAGCTGATCATCGTGTGACTGTAGCATTGCATCTTTGATGGTTGGACATCCAGTTATTAAAGAATTCTAGGAAGTACTTGTTTCGACCAGAGCTGGGGTGCGTGGGGTACTCGGTCACCGGGGCTTCTGTGTGGGATGTCACGGGTGGTCGGTATCCCCGGTGCCGTGCCCTGGCGAACCAATTATACCAGGTGTTGTTGGTAAAACGGTGGGGGTAAAAGGGGTTATTTACAGGGGAACGTGACGCCACCTGTAGAGTCCGGTAAGGTGGTACCGGCGCTGCCAGCCGGCCACTGAGGTGATGGAGGGGGCAGCGGTGTGTGGTATAGCTCCCCACAGGTGGAGCTTTACCTCAGGGCAGCTATGATGGTAATGAGACGGTGAGGGAGGACAGTGATGGTAAACGGTGGTGCAGTTCTTACCCTCTGCTGTAGATGTTGATGATGTTACGTCCTTTTAGCTGCGGCAGGAAGAATAACAGAGACCAATTCTTGTTTAACTTTGCTTTACTTGGTACCGGCTGATGGTATAACAATACACGGTACAGTTTGGTTTAGGGTGCTGTTACCAAGTCAGGATTTCTCTTAAGGAGTCTTTAGATGTTCCTTCTCTGTCTTTCAGGGTTTCTATTCTCTTTCTAGATCTTTCTGTCTTTCCCACCTTGGAAGAGCTCACCCGCCAGTCCTGCAGTCTGTGTCTAGTAGGCTTAAATTGACTATTACCGGTCCAAATGGGAACAGCAGGAACGCACAAGTTTCCCACCTGATACCGGGTTTCAGTCTTTCCTCACTAGTGTAGGACCGTCTTTTGGGCATGAGGGGTGAGGTACCTTGTGGTGCTGTCAGCAACCCGGTCTGGTTGGGCCTGCAGCTCGTCGGCTTCGCAGTCAGGGATGAACTCCTGGCTGCCTCGGTATCCGTGTCACCTGTGAACCCTCAACATGACCAGCTGGTTCCTACCAGTCTAGGTCCGTTGCCATCTGTCCTGGGCCCCCACATATAGTTGGGGTACCCTCCACTCAGCTCAGGCTGCCAGGCGTGACCACACTGTCTGCCTTCCCAACGCCGTCTGAGGTAAATTCTTAACTGTCACTCTGCTCTATCCTAAGCTCCGCCCACCACCTGTGGAACCTACCATAAAGTCAGTTTCCCCTACACTAAGTGGTGTGGTCCTAGGTGAGTGCTAAAAATAGACTCCATAAGCATTAAATCGTAACCTGGCAACTTACAAGTAAAAACACATTTTATATTCAAGTGTAATACCATTCTGTGGCGCATACCTGCAGGGGCGCCACACACCCCCTTGGTGAAACACACCCGTCCGCGGGTGTCAAACCAAACCTGAAATACAAAAATGCATTTTACATATAACATTGAACATTTAACAGGTATTAACAATAAGATTGCTTCTTTTCTTCCCTGTCAGGGAGGCGCATTGCTTATAACGTTACTTTAAACTTTGACTATAATCTAGTCCATACTGGCCCAACTGGGACCAGGTAACAAGTTCTTTGGTTACTGTCCATCAAGTGCTGAAAAGGAAAAAGAAACAATGCAATTCCAGGAAAATATGCATTTTAAACAATTCTGCTCACACTTTGAACAGTGCAATACCGGGTTAACTCTTTATTGCTCAACTTACTGACCCGGATTGCAAACCTCCCACTGAGACCTGCGTGGCGTTCATAGGTGATCACATCACCACGATACAGGTCCCGTTTCGGATGGCCTTGGGGAACCGCAGATAGATGGACTCTCCTCTCTCCAACTGCTGCTGCTGATGCTGGTACCGCGACCCTCCATAGCTCGCGGGGCCCGGCCTCCTCCGTACCACCGGCTCCTCCTCCGTCAGCTCGGGCTCCTTCAGGAACTGGATGAAGTCCTCCGCCTCGGTGATATCCTCCTCTCCGGGCTCCACAAGGGGTGCATAAACCGGTCCCAGGGAATCAGCAGCTGGGACTGCCATTGCCTCACAGCCGGTTACAGATAACAGGTCCGGAGCCTGACCAGGTATATTGAGTCCGCTCCTGGCTGCATCCTGTGTAGTTCTTATAGTCCATAACCAGTGTGGGCTGGCGCTCGACCCGCCCCCTTGGTTGATTGAGAGCAATGGGGGCGGGGAGACTTTTTGGCGCCTCTTGAATGGCCTATGTTTGTTGAGGGGCCGAGGCACGCCCCTAGGCCGGCACATTGTTGTTTCTGCACTTTTAATCCCGCCCACTACGAAGTTCCTGTGAGCAAGTCCTTCGGGCTTTTCCGGAGCCCGCCACTACCTTCGTCACTCTTCGGCAGAGCGGAGGGGGCGGGGCTTATCTTCCCGCTCTTTCTCCTGCTGTAGTGACGCAGTTTGAATTTTTGTGAGGCGATGTAATGGCGGCTCGGCACAGTTTTTATAATCCACACATTTAGACAGTAATAAAGTTCTTAAGGCACACTTCACCTGGTAGATACCAGGCTGGCTCATCCTGTTCGTGACGCCAATTTGTTTCAACCAGAGCTGGGGTGCATGGGGTACTCGGACACCGGGGCTTCTGTGTGGGATGTCACGGGTGGTCGGTATCCCGGTGCCGTGCCCTGGCGAACAATTATACCAGGTGTTAATGGTAAAACGGTGGGGGTAAAAGGGGTTATTTACAGGGGAACGTGACGCCACCTGTAGAGTCCGGTAAGGTGGTACCGGCGCTGCCAGCCGGCCACTGAGGTGATGGAGGGGGCAGCAGTGTGTAGTACAGCTCCCCACAGGTGGAGCTTTACCTCAGGGCAGCGATGTTGTAATGAGACGGTGAGGGAGGACAGTGATGGTAAACGGTGGTGCAGTTCTTACCCTCTGCTGTAGATGTTGATGATGTTACGTCCTTTTAGCTGCGGCAGGAAGAATAACAGAGACCAATTCTTGTTTAACTTTGCTTTACTTGGTACCGGCTGATGGTATAACAATACACGGTACAGTTTGGTTTAGGGTGCTGTTACCAAGTCAGGATTTCTCTTAAGGAGTCTTTAGATGTTCCTTCTCTGTCTTTCAGGGTTTCTATTCTCTTTCTAGATCTTTCTGTCTTTCCCACCTTGGAAGAGCTCACCCGCCAGTCCTGCAGTCTGTGTCTAGTAGGCTTAAATTGACTATTACCGGTCCAAATGGGAACAGCAGGAACGCACAAGTTTCCCACCTGATACCGGGTTTCAGTCTTTCCTCACTAGTGTAGGACCGTCTTTTGGGCATGAGGGGTGAGGTACCTTGTGGTGCTGTCAGCAACCCGGTCTGGTTGGGCCTGCAGCTCGTCGGCTTCGCAGTCAGGGATGAACTCCTGGCTGCCTCGGTATCCGTGTCACCTGTGAACCCTCAACATGACCAGCTGGTTCCTACCAGTCTAGGTCCGTTGCCATCTGTCCTGGGCCCCCACATATAGTTGGGGTACCCTCCACTCAGCTCAGGCTGCCAGGCGTGACCACACTGTCTGCCTTCCCAACGCCGTCTGAGGTAAATTCTTAACTGTCACTCTGCTCTATCCTAAGCTCCGCCCACCACCTGTGGAACCTACCATAAAGTCAGTTTCCCCTACACTAAGTGGTGTGGTCCTAGGTGAGTGCTAAAAATAGACTCCATAAGCATTAAATCGTAACCTGGCAACTTACAAGTAAAAACACATTTTATATTCAAGTGTAATACCATTCTGTGGCGCATACCTGCAGGGGCGCCACATACTCTTGTGATGGCTTCAAGCAGACCTCCGAGATCTGGAGCACCTGAGCAGTAAAATTGTAAGGCTACCTGTAGTATCTGAGCCTCTTCCTCATCATACAATTGTAATGACATCCATCTGAAACAGAAACATCAGAGCAAGAAAGACATGGAGTGAAATCCCTTCCCTCAATCCTTATATCTCCCAGCTCTGTGGACCCTAAATCCCATCCCCACAGTTTCACCCCTCACTGACCTAGATGACTAGTCTTTAAGAGCCAGGATTCCAGGTTATAGTGTATCACAGTCCCTACAACTCTACTTATGTAATTCTTGAATGCTAACCTGACCATCACGTTTACTGCCTCTTCACTTACAGATAGGGATAACTGGTAAACTAAAAGTAGCTAATTTTACCCACCACTCTCCTGGATATAAAATATCCTCTCTGCTCTCCTGTATCGTCATACAAACTTTAAAAGCTGTACCGCCAGACCTCTGCAATGTTTGGTTTGTTTTGTTGCTAGCCGAGAACGTCTTCTTCTTTCTTAACTATTCACCTTTAGCCGACCAGATCGGAGGACTTGGGCTAAGTCTAAAAGGCAACAAGGGGTGTCTGTTTGGCTCACTGTGTCTGGTTGATTTCTTTTAGTGAGCAGTTGCTGGTTTGTCATCTACATACGGTTAAAAACTCTTTAGCATCTCCTACAGTCAGCCTAGACCCACTGCTTCAATTATAGAGAATATCTTTGGCTTCAAGGACCCCATAATCTCGAGGCTCTTAAGTATGCCCACTGATCTACACAATGAAATTGACCAACGGTAATTAACTCGAAGTACCAACTCATATATCACCGCACCCTTCCCAGCCTATACATTGTAAATAGTCCATCTCCATTGATTGGTTGACAACATAAACATCATAAAAGCCTGCCTGTAAAGTTTGCAGCCCCTTCCTCAATTAATTTGGGGTTAGGCATGATTTCTTCTAAGAAGTAAATTGCAATGTTGATTGTTTTGAGAGAGACAATATTAAGTCACCATGACCACCTAATACTAATGCACAAGCTGGGTGTAGAGAACTTACCAAGAAGCAGCCGCTCACCTTCATTAAAAGGCTGAGAGTGGCTGTTCCATCTACATGAAAACCAGCGCTGCGCCCATCTCTATCTTGGGAAGTTCTATACACCCAGATTGTGCACTAATTTTAGGTGGCCATGGTAAATTGTTTTTGAATGTTTTTTGTGATTTAATAATTAGATATTAGGGACTTGCAAGCCTGAGGACCCTTGACGTATGGGTTGCAAGCTTCCGTATTTTGGCCAAAATATAAACTAAAACCTCACATTGTTCACAAAAATTGATGGTATGTTGTGGTATATGGGGTACAAAGATAGTGCGGCAATTCTTCATCAATGGAAACCTCAATGCCACTGAATCATGTAGCAATTTCAGATATCCAGTGGCATTGAGGTCTCCATTGATGAAGAATGGCCCCACTATCTTTGTACCCCATATACCACACCATACCATCAATTTGTGTGATCCAGCAGTCTTGGAGGGATCTATCCACTGTGGGTTAGTGTCAGACCAATAGCGCTGGTTTTGTTTGTTAATTTCACCATTCACAAAATAGTTTTCCTCTTCCCTCATCTGAAGGCAATTGTCTATGCTGTGAAGATCCGAGATGTGCAGCATCTGACACAGCGGATCCTGGAAGCCTGTGCTGCATTTCTTTTGCGGTGTTGCTATCAGTGTGTCAAGAGTGGGAGAAGAGGGTTGCATTGACAATCCACACAATGGGCAGCACTTTGAACACATTTTATAAGTGATCATAAACTTGTAAATAACTCATGAAAAGACTAAATATATGTTAAAACCAAGCACACCATTGTTTTTCTTATGAAATTCTCAATAGGTTTGATGTGTCACATGACGCTCTTCCCATTGAAAAAAAAAATGTTGGATCCAAAATGACCGCCTTCAAAATAGTCAACAACCCATCTGGAAAAGTTTTCCCCCTCCCATATACTAATGTGCCACAAACAGGAAGTTGATATCACCAACCATTCTCATTTTATTTAGGTGCATCCATATAAATGACCCACCCTGTAATGACTTCCTATGCAGCTTCATTTGTGTGCATTTTGCAAGCAGCTGTGCACCTTCATTAAAAGGCTGCGATTGGCTGTTCTATCTGCATGACGCACCAGCGCTGCCCTATCACCATCTTGGGAAGTTCTCTACACCCAGCTTGTGCATTAGTATTTCGTGGCCATGATGAGTTGTTTTTGAATGTTTTTTGTGGCTTAATAATTATATATTAAGGACTTGCAAACATGAGGACCCTTGATGTGTGGGTTCAAAGCTTTCTTATTTTGGCAATAATATCACCTAATACCTCATATAGTTTATATTATTATTATTATTTATTTATACAGCACCATTAGATTCCATGGTGCTTTACATACGAAGAGGGGAGAGCTCGTACAAGTACAGTAAATTGGACAATCAAGTCTTAAGATACAGGAGGGGAGGGGACCCTGTCCAAAAGGGCTCACGGTCTACAGGGTTCACTTTTTACACATTTTTTGCAGGGTGTAGTGGAGCTTTCAGAGTTTGGATGGTAAACTGATGAGTCTGCCTAGGGAGATAGACACATATAGTGTTAACTAGCCCATCATACTTGGTGTCACTAATAGGCTACTTTTCAGACACGATGCATATATGCATGCAGTGTTAACTAGCCCGCCACAACTTGCATAACTAATAGGCTCCTGTTCAGCCACTGTGTGTATTTCACCTACCCATAAGACAGACTCCCTAGGCATCATCATTAATGTGCATTTTGCAAGCAGCTGCTCACCTTCATTAAAAGGCTGCGATTGGCTGTTCTATCTGCATGATGCACCAGTGTTGCCCCATCTCCATCTTGGGAAGTTCTTTACACCCAGCTTGTACATTAGTATTAGGTGGCCATGGTGAGTTGTTTTTGAACTTTTCTTGTGGTTTAATATACAGAGACAATATTACCCCTTAAATTTTTACTTGACTTTTTAACCCCTTAATGACCAACGACGTCTATACCCGTCATGGCTTTGAACTGTCACTGCATGTAAACACTTTACTTGGTCAAAGAAATGCAGAACATATCATCCTAAATTTACTACTAACATGAAGTCCAACATGTCATGAAAAATCAGTCTTGGAATCACTGAGATATGTTGAAGCGTTCCAGAGTTATAACTAATGATGAGCGAGCATGCTCGGCGCAACTCGTTACTCACACGAGTATCCCGGTACTCGAAATGCTCAGCGAGCACCGAGTACCGCCGAGATGCTCGGACTCTTCACTAATAATTATCGATCTGACACAAATACACAGCTCCCTTCAGTGCCCACAGTGAGCTGGCACCTCACAGAGAGCAGATTAATTGTTAGGATCCCTCTGGGGGGCACAGCAAGGTGTTGTATGCTGCGGCGATTCAAAAAAGCCCCCCCCCGCCCTTTCCCAGAAACACTCGTTTTATAGCCGGAAGTCTGTGGGCGGAGCCTGTCACTAATTGACTTACATTGGGCTTGGTGCTCGGGCCGAGTACACGAGTATCTCGGGATGCTCGGCCAGAACATCGAGCACCCGAGCATTTTAGTACTCGCTAATCTCTAGTTATAACCTCAGAAAGTGACACTGGTCAGAATTGCAAATTGAGGCTCTTAAGGGCTTAAAAGAAACTTCCCCATTGTTTGGCGGGATTTTATATCTATATTAAAAGCAGAGAAGTACAATTATTATCGTTCGAACAAAATCAACTTGTAATTCACCGGTCATTAGGAGACGACGAGACGAGTCTGAGAATAGTTTACGTTGAATTTAAGAAAAATAATAAGGCAAAATTAAAGTTCTACCATTACGTTCTTCAGAGCCGAACAAAGCGGAAAAACAATTAGGTAACCCAAATAAATAGCAGTCATGCATTTAAGGCAATGCGGTAAGCTCCAGGTCACTAAGGTCGCCAAAGTTTGTTTACTGCAAACCTCCTATTTCCGGGCTTTGCGATCTATCAATCTTCAGCACCATCTGGTGCCGAACTCCAAACACTACAACCGGCTTCCAAACTACAGGGATTCCGTCCGTAATTGAAGAGAAGATTGTAATATCTTTTTAGATTTTCTTTTTCTTTTCTTCCCCCCCAAAGGGAAGAACAAACCTTTTTCAGCCAACTTACTGTTTGTTCTTTAGTACCTTATTAGAGAGATTAAACATCAGAGAAAAGTACTTGTAAAAAGGATTACGGCATTATCGAAAAAGAATAATTGGCACTGAATGTTTCTTCTCTTTGCATATCTTAGCATATTAAAATTGCTTTAAAGAGCAACGAGATTAATTACTAGTGGGTGAGAAGCCGATTCCTTCAACTTAACCTTTTCTTAAAATCATTGGCATTTCCTATTGAACTGCAAAAGTCGAATGATCGGACAATGATTGAAGTGTTTGAAGAAGCAAAAATCTAAACAAAAGATATCATGATCCATAGGTTTTGCATGGATTCTCGAGAGGACAACTGCAAATAAACATGCGTCATACTTTCCGGCGCGGTCAGCGCTATTTCTCCCATACACCCAACTGTTTTTAATCTAGAAGTAGATAGTGACTTTTAACCTTGAGGGTTATTACTTTGATTTGTTCAGTGACCGTTTCGCAGATTGTGATCTTTCTATCATTGCCAAACGACAGGACGTAATGTCATAGGTTTATTGCTTGCTGTAATTGCCGGCAGACTTGCCCTCCATTGACTCGTGATGTTAGTGTTACTCTTCAGAATAGTGCTGTATGTTTCTCGCAGATTCCTAAAATAGAAAAAAATTAAACGCCACTTAGAGAAAATCAGGAAAATGTGAAAAATAATGATCTAATGGGATATACACAAATCAACCACACTCCAAAAACATGAAGAGGAAAGCCTTCATTCATATTTCGCATTTTTTTGCCAAACTCAAATTTTGGCCATTTCTCTGCTTGCACTTACAGATTTTGGTTAAAATACGTCAATGGATACACAGATTTGTACAAATTGGCACAATTCTTATGATTTTTTTGTGCCTTGTTACCAGTGGCGTAACTTCAGGCCCAGGGGTCCCGATGCGAAAGCTCTAACGGGGCCCCCAATTATTGCAAATCTTTAATAGTATTAGTCTTTTTCTATAGGCTAAAGGGACTTCTGGGGCCCCCGTAGGCTGCAGGGCCCGGGTGCGATCGCAACCCCTGCAACTGTTGTAATTACGCCCCTACTTGTTACTGTCACATTACCAGAGTCTGTTCCTTCAACGTTTTTGTCTGTCACCACGCATTACAGTGTTCACTTCAAAGGTGGGGCTGGTGATGTAGTAATCTGATTTGTGGATGTGTTTGTATGGCTGCCCAGCTGCAGTCATTAACTTTGACTTCGGCCAATTAGGAAATACTACAGTCTATTTCAATCCTCTGTGTGCTCCTACTGGTTACCAGATTTATTCCCTGGTTCACTTGGCATTCCTGCTTTGTATTTTTTATTTTCTGGATTGACCTCTGCCTGTTTTTGTACTATTCTCCAGCCTAACGATTTTGTACTTTTATGACCTCTTGGAATTGAATCTGCTTGGTGACTTTTCTATTCCTGGACTGCAACCCATCTATTAGCAGCAATCCCCTGGACCTTGATGCAAAGCCAGATCCCTATATAGGTGGTTAAAGGGTGTCTGCATATCTCCGAGTTCTGCATGATGGTGCAGATTGCATTTAGTCTGTCTGGGATTTCCCTTTGTACCTGTAACTTGGACAGACGTTACATTTATGGCCACTTTACACGTCCCAACATCGTTTCGATATTTGATACAACGGCACGGGAGCGCACTTTTTTGGCCGAAATCCAAGATCACATAGGAGATGTTACACAGGGAGATATCGGCAGGCAACACAACTGCGTTGTCTACGCCCCCTTGTACGAGCGACCCAGGAACGACCATTTAACATGTGAGTAAATAGGGGAAGTTGCTCTCCAAGTCAGTGTTGGGCTGTCACACAGAACGATCCTGCCAGATCGTCCATCCAATATCGGGCAGTTGGAGAGCCTGCTGATTTCTCCCCCGATATCGTTTTGGCATCGTTCTTGCATTGAATTGGTCATTTACACCATAAAATGCACGAACGATATCGAGGCCAACGCACAAACCACGTGACTTTTTATCGGAGTTGGACGACGATATGGAGACGTGTAAAGTGGCCATTACACTAAGTTCAAATATTCAGTAATAAATAATCATTTAAAATAGATCCAGCAGCAATGCATTGGCAAAAAGGTGTGCAAACACAACTTCCTTGTCTGTTTTGAAAAATTGAACTTTTCAGGATTTTTTTTTATTAACATGGGAATCTATATAACTGACCTTAACTGAGGCAAGTGAGGCCTGCAGTTCTTTGGATGTTGTTGTTGGGTCTTTTGTGACTTCTTGTATGCATCATTGCTATGCTCTTGGGGTGATTATGGTCACCCGACTACTGCTGGGAAGGTTCATAACTCTTCTTTTTTTTCGCTGTTTGTGGATAATGGCTCCCACTGTGGTTTGCTGAAGTCCCAAAGTGTTAGAATTGGCTTTATAACCTTTGCCAGACTGACAGATCTCGGTTACTTTGTTTCTCATTAGTTCCTGATTTTTTTTTGTATTGTGGCATGTTGTCTAACTTTTGAAGAACTTTTGGTCTACTTCACTTTGTCAGGCAGGTCCTATTTAAGTGATTTCATGATTGAGAACAGGTATGGCAATAATCAGGCCTGAGTGTGCTGGGAAATTAAACTCAGCTACCCAAAGATGTTATAAACCGTATTTAATATATGTTTTAAGGAGGGGAATCACTTTTTCTCACAGGGCCCTCTGGATTTGTTTGGTGATCTGAAACATTTAAGCATGACTTATATGCAAAACAATAAGAAATCTGTAAGGAGGCAAACACTTTTTCACACTACAGTATCTCTCATTTGAAACTGATCCAGTAAGCACAAAACAAATCCTGTACAAATGAAATAGAAATGGAGGCTAAATAGCAATCAGTTAACTTATCCGCTCTCCATAGACGGTCATGCTAAAAAGTGGATCCACCATCAATCAATTTTTTCAAAATGGACAAAAACATTTGTGTTTGCACAATGTTGTTGCCAATGGATTGCTGCTGAATCCATTGTAATGGATGATTACAGGACATGTGAACTCAGCCTTAGAATAATGAGTTGCATAATTCTATCACTGAGAATTAAAATGTCACACGTCATGTTTTCAATGGCGCAAAAAAATTTTTTTTACCCAATTCATTTGTACATTTTGTATTTTTAATTTTTGCCACCTTTTTTTTTATATGTGCCATGTCCATCTTTCCAATTGCACCTTTTCTGAAGTCTATTACTTTTTATGTTCCCTAAGGTGAGATCAGTTTAAGGTTTATGGATTTTTTCAAATGATTCAACACTTGAGAGTTATTTAAAATTTGTAGTAAATGTATAGTACACTCTAAGGTTGCCGTCACACCTGGAGACAGCACCAGAGATGTCGGCGGTGACTGGCGGGAGCGCGCATGTTTTTGGTACCCCGCCAGCGTCTCTGCCCCCCGTTTACATGGGGAGACACCTCCGGAGATGCCCCGGCGATCTGACAGGCGGCATCACCACCGGGGTGTCTCAAAACCCCAGCGGCGATGCAGTACAATGGGAGCCTATGGCTCCCATCGCCTGTCAGGTTGCTGGCGAACGTTTACATGGGGCGATGTGTAGACATTGCCCCAGATCGGCCGCCTGGTTTCACATCACTGAACATTAGGCGACGCAGATGCTATATCGTCGCCGATAGGCCACGCCCCTATGTCGCCTAATACATCGGCGGTGTCGTCGCCAGGTGTGACGGCACCCTAAGGCTGGTTTCACACGGCCATTTTTTGGCATCCCTATAAATCAAAATGAAACTGGATGCACCCACATCCATTTTCGGGGCCACTGATTTTCAATAGGGCTGCAGGCACTTGCAGGAATATCAAGATCTTCCCGTTTCCCCCTGATCACAACATGCTGTGTTTTTGGTGTCCGTTTCAAAAACAATGAAGACCCAGATCTGGGGCACTCCATGTTAAGGGCTCTATGTAACCTGGATCCGGCAGAATCTGGATCCCAGTTTTTTAACTCTGCATGCCCAGAACGCAGTGTCATTTACAACTGGATCTGGCAAATATAGGTAATCAATGGGATGCAACTGTATGCACCCCTAACGTTATTATCCCTGATCCATGAGATGGATCAATGATAATACCAGTGCAGGTGCATCCAGCCGCTCATTACGGGGAATATGGGGGATGCATATTTTTCCTGTATTCTCCCGGATTGAAAAAAAAAATGGCTGTGTGAAACCAGCCTTACCCGGAGTGATTTTTTTTTCTATGCAGGATATGCTTGTGTACATTTCGACTTTTCAGAAATGTGACTTTTTGGATGAAAAGGTCATAAGAAAAGTTTACAAAAAAAAATAAAAAACATTTATAGATTCTAAATTGAAGAAGCAGAGATTGATTGACGATAAGAGGACATATCCCAGATGGGTAAAGCTTCACTTTTATTGTAACATTAAAATATTTACATCCAAAATGAATGTCAGGAACCAAAGTGAAATAACTAAAATTGAGAGCTTTTTTCTCAAATTTATAAATCACAAGTGCAGAATTTAGCACAAAAAATGAAAACGAATTCCCAAGACCACATTTTCCGTTCACTTGCGGCAAGCCACATGCATTCTCTATGGGGCTTGCAGCAAGCACGGCAAGTGAGGTATTGCTGCGATCTGGCATTTGCGGCAGTTGCAGCCGTGAAAAAAAACGCGGTCAGCTGGGGGGTTTTCGGAGCCACAACTGCCGCAAGTGCCGGATCGCAGCAATACCTCACTTGCCGTGCTTGCTGCAAGCCCGATATAGAATGCATGTGGCTTGCCGCAAGTAAACGGAAAATGCGGCCGTTAGGTCTGCTGGACCTGGACAAAAACGCTGGTGTGAAAGGGGTCTAAGACATATTTTACTCTTTATTTGACCTTTCTCAGCATTTCGATTCTAGTAAGATGTAACAGACAAAAATATAGAGACCAATTTATCATTTTGTGTTATTGTTTTAGGTGACTTTTGTTTTTTGTTTTTGAGTTTCCATTGGCGTTTTTTCATCACATTCTTCAACATGTCGCCTGCAGGCTGTTACATTTTGAGTAAAATCAGACATTTTTTTTTTGCCTTGTTGCATCTTTTTAGAATACAAAGCACATAAGGATTTAACTATGCAAAAAATAATACACTTTGTTCTTTACTACGGTACTGGAATACAATTTAGTACTTAAGAAAATTATGATGGATCAGGAGGCATAAGCATCTGGATAACTGAAACCTCGCCTGTAATGCCGAACAAAGGAAAAAATTCAAATCAAGTAAAATTAATTTAAAAAAAGAAACAAATTCAATAATGGGACCCGAACCTGTTATAGTCTGATCTTTTATGCTCTGTACACCGGACTAGAGAGCATATTAGCCCCCCAGTCCTGTGTGCTGATCCAGTCCACGGCTGTCAGGGTCATCCTGGACAGCCCCGGACCGGGTCACGCCGCAGTGTGAAGCGGCCCTTAGTATCCCATGATGCTCTACAGCCCACCCAGAAGCAAGTGTAGCCTCATCACCTGTAACCCTACAGCTAAGTTCCTGCCTGTCACTTCATAGCACATAGCTGTTTTCACATTGAAGATGAAGATAACATGATATTTCTTAAAATAAGTTCCACTATGAAATACGTCACATAATATAATAAAACTGTAAATCTGAATTAATCATCAGATTTGCATATAAAGTGCAGAATTATTGTTAGATACCCGTTATCACTGATAGACGCCTGGAACTCGTCTTCAAGAGGTTTTCCTAATGTACAATTAATTCAAGGCTTGCATGTGAACTGTGTGCAATTTTCCAATGTCATTTCAGATAGATGCATTTTCGGGGCCCCATGATGGAACACCTCAGCTTTGTGCCGCACACTAATACAGTAAATCTCTCCTCCTGCAGCCGTTGATAAGCAAATAATATGAAACATACATTAAAATTAAGCAATACCAATTCTAGGCTTTCCTTTCTGCCAAAATATTGATATGGAGGGATATGATTTCTCTACTTATTGTGCTTTTTTGATTTCACGATGTCAGTGGAATATATGAAATTACGTAGAAATGTGGATGCGAGAATGAAATGGTTTAATTACCGCCGGTAATGGAACCTGTCGTACTGAAGAAACATTACTCCTATAATAACAGTGATGACAAAATTGCAGGAGGTCGCTGATGATGCGGTTTGAATATTTTGCAAACGAAATTGAATATTGTTTTATTTATGCACTGAATTTCCTGATTTATCAGTTTCCAACACTATTTTCAATTCTTGGATGATCATAATTGGGTGCAGTTTTTAATTAAGAGGGAGCGGGGAAGTAACATCAGTGGCTACATACGTGCTGAGCTTGATGGGGGGCATTGATTCCTCTAACAGAGCTAGATGACAGCATAACTTAATGGCACTTTAATGGGTACTCCCAATAAGGAATGTGATGCAGTAGAATAATATGCTCTATCTTGGTCTCATCTCTCCAAAAGTAGCTTTTTATGTCTCTCTGTCAGCAGTGGGGTCCTCCTAGGTCTCCTCCATTCGACTCAAATGTGGATGGATAGTTCACACTGTCACTGATGCACCCAGAGCCTGCAGGACGGCAGGGTCTGCTTATCCAACATCCTGACTATCCTGCATTGCAACCTTTCATAGATGTTTCTCTTTCATCCACGTGTAGGGAGATTAGCTAAAGTGACATGGGTTGTAAATTTATAGATTGTGTTGCACCCTGTGGACAAAACATCAAGATCTCTGAAGATGGACTTGATATTTTTCAACAATTTGGGCTCTCATGTTCTCGGACTGTCCTCTCCTCCACTTTTACATGCTTGATGTAGTTGAGAACCTCTGGTCGGCACTCCCATTGATGCAGTGCACAGCAATGGGATTGCACATCCAGGAACATCTTCATGCTTAGGCTGGAATCACACTGTCCGTGTGATATGCGAGGCAGTCTGATGAGTCTTGGAGGAGTCACCTGGAACGGCCTCTCCCCTGTCAGGACGGGAAGACCAGCTGCTTGTATTTCTATGCAGCTTCACACTCCCCGTCCAGAGAGGGGGATGCCGTTCACGGTCACTGATCCGAGTCTCGTCCAAGAGACTCGCGTGTAAGTAGGATAGTGTGTTTCTACCCTTAATGTGAAATACACAGACTCACAATGCAAATGTTTAGTCAGCGTCTCCACTTTTTATCTGGTTTCAGGTAAGATTTTCATATTGCCCACACCTGTTATTTGCCATTTGTGAGTTTGAGGGAACATCACACACTTGAAACAGAGTTGGTTACCCACAATTTTGGAAAGGTGACCACAATGTTTTTCAGAAGATTCTTGGAGTTTTGTGTGAAATGATGTCCAATTTGCCTTTTTTTTAATCATTTTCTTGTTGTTCCAATACACACAAAGGAAATGAACATGTGGAAATACAATTATTTTGGGGGAAAAATACTCAATTTTCTGGAATAATGTCAAGGTTGCTAACACTTTCAGCCATGATTGTACTTCAAATCTCATTTGCACCAAAATTTTGTATTCTATTGTATGGAACACCTAGCCTTGTCCCTGTCTATTATAGCAAGGAAAGCAATAGTGCAACAACTTCAAGGTTCTAAGCTTTTATTTACTCCTTAGAATTTTGTTACACCTAAATAGTATACATGGCATATACCGTATATACTCGTGTATAAGCCGACCCGTGTATAAGCCGACCCCCCTACTTTTGCCCCCAAAACCTGGGAAAATCTATTGACTCGTGTATAAGCCGAGGGTGGACCCCAGCACAGGTATACAGCCCCCAGCAGTGTGGTATATAGCAGCTCCAGAGGTATATACAGCAGCCCCAGTGGTAGTATACAGCAGCAGCCCCAGTGGTAGTATACATGCAGCCCCAGTAGTATATACAGCCCCAGTGGTATATACAGCCCCAGTGGTAGTATATGCAGCCCCAGTGGTATATACAGCCCCAGTGGTATATACAGCCCCAGTGGTAGTATATGCAGCCCCAGTGGTAGTATATGCAGCCCCAGTGGTATATACAGCCCCAGTGGTAGTATATGCAGCCCCAGTGGTATATACAGCCCCAGTGGTATATACAGCCCCAGTGGTAGTATATGCAGCCCCAGTGGTAGTATATGCAGCCCCAGTGGTATATACAGCCCCAGTGGCAGTATATGCAGCCCCAGTGGTAGTATATACAGCCCCAGTGGTAGTATATGCAGCCCCAGTGGTAGTATATGCAGCCCCAGTGGTAGTATATGCAGCCCCAGTGGTAATATATACAGCCCCAGTGGTAATATATACAGCCCCAGTGGTAGTATATGCAGCCCCAGTGGTAGTATATGCAGCCCCAGTGGTATATACAGCCCCAGTGGTAGTATATGCAGCCCCAGTGGTAGTATATACAGCTCCAGTGGTAGTATATGCAGCCCCAGTGGTATATACAGCCCCAGTGGTAGTATATGCAGCCCCAGTGGTAGTATATGCAGCCCCAGTGGTAGTATATGCAGCCCCAGTGGTAGTATATACAGCTCCAGTGGTAGTATATGCAGCCCCAGTGGTATATACAGCCCCAGTGGTAGTATATGCAGCCCCAGTGGTAGTATATGCAGCCCCAGTGGTATATACAGCCCCAGTGGTAGTATATGCAGCCCCAGTGGTAGTATATACAGCCCCAGTGGTAGTATATGCAGCCCCAGTGGTAGTATATGCAGCCCCAGTGGTAGTATATGCAGCCCCAGTGGTAGTAAACAGCCCCCCTCCTTATTATGGGTCCCCCAGCAGAAATAAACAGCCCCCCCCACCTTATCATGACCCCCCAGGCTGCGGCAGCTGTGAAAATAACAAACACTTTATACATCACCTTCCGGCGCAGCTCCTCCGGTCCTCCGCTCCTCCGCTCGCCGGCTTCTTCTTCTTTCTTGTGTTGGCTTCTGTGACCGCGCGCAGGAAATGACGTCATCTCCTGCGCCCGGTCACATGACACCGGCACAAGAAGGAAGAAGAAGCCGGCGAGCGGAGGAGCGGAGGACCGGAGGAGCTGCGCCGGAAGGTGATGTATAAAGTGTTTGTTATTTTCACAGCTGCCGCAGCCTGGGGGTCATGATAAGGAGGGGGGGGCTGTTTATTTCTGCTGGGGGACCCATAATAAGGAGGGGGGCTGTGTATTGCAATATGCACGGCATCCCCCCGCCGCTGATGGACGGGGGGATGCCGTGCATATTCATTGCACTAATGAGGCGGCCCCACGTGACCGCCTGCGGTCACTGCGGCCCCCTCCTGCGTCCTCCAGCCACCGGTCACAGCCCCCCCCCCACAGCATACCATATGACTCATGTATAAGCCGAGGGGGGGACTTTTCAGCCCAATTTTTGGGCTGAAAAACTCGGCTTATACACGAGTATATACGGTACTTCATATAGATGATGTCCTGTGGTACCTCTATGAGTCCTAATATTTTGGAGAAGGATGGTCTCTTCATTCTGGAAGGTAGAGCTTGACCAAGAAACTGCAAAAACACTTGTACATGCCCTCATCATATTCCACCTTGATTATTACAACCTCCTGCTCTCTAGCCTCCCCTCTAGCTCTCTTGCACTTCTTCAATCTATCCTAAACTCAGCTGCCCAACTAATCCACCTGTCTCCCCGCTATTCCCCAGTCTCCCTTTTCTGCCAAGCCCTTCACTGGCTTCCCATATCTTAGAGGACCTGGTTAAAACCCTAACTATGACACACAAAGCCGTCCACAATCTCTCTCCTTCGTACATATGCAACATGGTCTCTTTCTCTACTCCCCTATTACCTCTTCTTCCCACAACCGCATACCAGATTTCTTCTGTGCTTCCCCCATACTCTGGAACTCTGTGCCCCAACACATTAGACTCTCGCCTACCCTGGAAACCATCAAAAGAAACCTGAAGAGCCACCTCTTCCAAAAAGCCTACAACCTACAATGATCCTAAGTCCACCAAACCACCGCATGACCAGCTCCACCTTTTCCTACTTTATCCTCACCCATCCCTTGTAGACTGTGAGCCCTCATGAGCAAGGTCTTCTCTCTTCATCTACTGTATCCTCACCTATTCCCTTGTAGACTGTGAGCCCTCATGGACAGGCTCCTCTCTCCACACCTACTGTGTCCTCCTCCATCCCTGGTAGACTGTGAGCCCCCATGAGCAAAGTCTTCTCTCTTCATCTACTGTATCCTCACCCATTCCCTTGTAGACTGTGAGCCCTCATGGACAGGGTCCTCTCTCCTCACCTACTGTATCCTCACCCATCCCTTGTAAACTGTGAGCCCTCGCAGGCAGGGTCCTTTCTCCTCACCTACTTTATCCTCACCCATTCCCTTGTAGACTGTGAGCCCTCATGGACAGGCTCCTCTCTCCACACCTACTGTGTCCTCCTCCATCCCTGGTAGACTGTGAGCCCTCATGAGCAAGGTCTTCTCTCTTCACCTACTTTATCCTCACCCATCCCTTGTAGACTTTGAGCCCTCATGGGGAGGGTCCTCTCTCCTCACCTACTTTATCCTCACCTATCCTTTGTAGACTGTAACCCTTGAGGGCAGGGTCCTCTCTCCTCACCTACTTTATCCTCACCCATCCCTTGTAGACTGTGAGCCCTCATGGACAGGGTCCTCTATCCTCACCTACTTTATCCTCACCCATCTCAGTTGTGTGCCTTATATTGTTCATGTTTATTGTACTTGCCTATGTATGCCCTTTCCACATGTAAAGGGCCATTGAATAAATGGCGCTATAGTAATTATTAATAATAATAATAATAATAATGGATCGTAAAGACGTTGGAGTACTGGAAATGGCTCAACCACACCACCATGCTTTCGATATGAGGATCACTAGATCTCCATTTTCCAGAGGTGAAAACATTCATGACATTATGCAAATGAATAAATAATTAGGAAATAAATTAGTCAGCCGTCTTAGAGAGTCTAAATGGAAAGACTAATTACAAAAGTGTATGGCTGAGGTTTAATTCTTTGCTGCTTGTCCAGACTGTTTCTTGGGATTACCATTATTTTAATAAAACAGCGAGTGGATGGTGCGACTCTACAGGATAATATTGATCACTTTTTTATTAAATTCCAAAGCATTACAAATGTGCACGTTTAATATAATTACCATGTTAAACGATGTACTATTTAACTTAACTCATTTTCTTGTCCATCATTCTCATTTCTCTTTACTTCCTCTCCCGTTTGGTTCCTGTTGCATTATTCCTTTTCATTAAATTAAATACTTGAATAATTATTTCTAATTATTGGACAGAATTAAATAATTACCCAGAGATAAACATGTCCATTGTGGACAGAGTAGTGATTAATGCTGAATCTAATTTGCTCTGTTGGTTTTTTCTTCTTTAAAAGCATTAATAAGTCTGCATGGTTAAGCATTTAATGAAATCCTGTTAATACAAAACCCCTTACCTGGGAATATTTTATATTCGTTTACTTTTGCATTGTATTTTTTTACTACCGTATATACTCGTGTATAAGCCGACCCGTGTATAAGCCGACCCCCCTACTTTTGCCCCCAAAACCTGGGAAAACCTATTGACTCATGTATAAGCCGAGGGTGGACCCCAGCACAGGTATACAGCCCCCAGCAGTGTGGTATACAGGCCTCCCCAGTGGTAGTATACAGCAGCCTCCCCAGTGGTAGTATACAGCAGCCTCCCCAGTGGTAGTATACAGCAGCCTCCCCAGTGGTAGTATACAGCAGCCTCCCCAGAGGTATATACAGCAGCCTCCCCAGAGGTATATACAGCAGCCTCCCCAGAGGTATATACAGCAGCCTCCCCAGAGGTATATACAGCAGCCTCCCCAGAGGTATATACAGCAGCCTCCCCAGAGGTATATACAGCAGCCTCCCCAGAGGTGTATACAGCAGCCCCAGAGGGGTATACAGCAGCCCCAAAGGGGTATACAGCAGCCCCAGAGGTGTATACAGCAGCCCAGCCCCAGAGCTATACAGCAGCCCCAGAGGTATACAGCAGCCCCATAGGTATACAGCAGCCCCAGAGGTATACAGCAGCCCCAGAGGTATACAGCAGCCCCATAGGTATACAGCAGCCCCAGATGTATACAGCAGCCCCATAGGTATACAGCAGCCCCAGAGCTGTATACAGCAGCCTCAGAGCTGTATACAGCAGCCCCATAGGTATACAGCAGCCCCAGAGGGGTATACAGCAGCCCCAGAGGGGTATACAGCAGCCCCAGTGGTATACAGCAGCCCCAGTGGTATACAGCAGCCCCATAGGTATATAGCAGCCCCAGAGGGGTATACAGCAGCCCCAGAGGGGTATACAGCAGCCCCATAGGTATACAGCAGCCCCAGAGGGGTATACAGCAGCCCCACAGGTATATACAGGCCCCAGCAGTGATATGTGCCCCCAAATGCTGGCACTCGTCCCCCTCTGTTATAAGCATCCCCCCCGGCTGCTTAAGTTACCATCCTTGCTCTTCTGATCCGCGACGGTCTTCCACGGTCCCGTCCTCTGCTGCATCCGGGGTCCCCGGCCAGTAGCGATGACGTCATGCGACCGGCCGGTCACATGACCCCGGATGCTGCCGAGGACGGAGCATGGAGCCCGGCGCGGATCAGAAGCGCAAGGATGGTAACTTAAGCAGCCGGGGGGGGGCCTTACAAGGAGGGGGACGAGTGCCAGCATTTGGGGGCCATATATGAACTACTTCCCCCTGCCGCTGATTGACAGGGGGAAGCAGTGCATATATAATGAGCGGCCCCACGTGATGGGGCCGCTCATACAGCAGCCTCCCCCGCCTCCTCCAGCCTGAGTTACCGTATAGACCCGTGTATAAGCTGAGGGGGAGACTTTTCAGTCCAATTTTTGGGCTGAAAAACTCGGCTTATACACGAGTATATACAGTATTTTTTGGTAGTGAAGACTTAATAAAGTGGGGTAATACCATGTGATGATATTCTATGTACTAACTCTATGCTAGCCAGAGTTCCTGAAAGTCTTTTAACATATCTTCTCCGACATTCAAAACTGCAACATAGGCAAAACCAAATTCATTATCTTTCCCCCAAAAGCTATGGCTTTTGCTGGAAGGCGCACAGATGCCGCATTTTGACGCGCAGGTGTTGTCACTGCAAAGGTGCCTGCGCAAAAAGAATTGGCATGTCAATTTTTGGTGGTTTTTTTTTTGGCGTGCTTCACTCAAAGGCTACATGTTAACATGGCCTCGAGGAAAGCAGGCCGAGAAAAGCGCGACGTCAGCATGCAATAGCTGCCGAATACGTGGCAAAATGTGCCACGTGTGAACGTAGCCTTAGACCCGCTGGTGGGGGAAAGCACCTAACCTACGTTAGGAGTGTCCCCAGCTACCAGTTCTACCAGTTTGTATCAAGGTGCAGCCGTTTTTGGAGAGTTCAATTAATTTTTAAACCTTCCTGAAGTTTACAGGTGTTTTTGACACCTGAAGGGTGTTAGGCCCCTTTCACATCAATGCGCCGATGCGTTTAGCAGCATTGCGCTAGCGCAGGTACAAGCACAGGTGCTATCACAGCCCAGCGCAGCCAAGTGCATCGGCGCACAGATGAAGTGCATTGTGCTCGCGCCACCAATACCTGCTATGGGCGAGCGCAGGAGACCGTATCCAGGTCCTGTGTCACAGCGCATGTGCTACTCCGGACAGACCGTAAACGTCGCATGATGCGTTTTTGTTGCATCCAGACTAGCGCATGTGCTGTGACACAGCCGCTGTCACACTTGCGCTTCGGGGAACCGTCTGCCTGTGCTCGCCCATAGCAGGTAATGGCGGTGTTAGCTCAATGCACTACATCTGCGCTCAGATGCGCTTGGCTGCGTTTGTACTGCGCTACCATCTGCGCTGGCGCAGTGCTGCCAAATTCACAGGAGCGCAGATGTGAAAGGGCCCTTAATTTTGGAAACAGTGGCAGATGTGGCATCTAAACAGTCCAGGAAGCAAACAATGTCCTTAAAAAAATCCATTTACGAGAGCTTAATATTTTTTTTGTTGATTCTTTCTTTTCAATTTTAAACATACAAAGAAGTTAAACGCAAAAAGTAACAGGTCACGGAGACATTGACATCGTTCCTGCATCGTATTGGACGTTCACACCATACAACGCAGGAACGATATCGGGTCCAACGATTGAACCACGTGACTTTTCATTGAAATTGAACTCCGATATCGCAACGTGTAAACCCGCCATTAGAGGTAATAATCAAAACACCGGGTCACCCTATGGGTGTCCTTCCTTCGAGGGAGCTCGATCACCGTGATATCCGCAAGGAAACTAATGATCCTAACCCTTCCACACAAGCCAGACCAAGGAGACCAGATCTTAAGGAATCGATCCTGAGAGAAGGTCTCCTAAGTCGATAGTGCCTCCAATCTATAAATATCCCCAACTTTATGTAACCATTCCTCCAAAGTTGGGGGGTTTGTGGTTTCCATCTTAAAACAATTAAGTGTTTCGCTGCTCCCAACATCAAAGGTACAAGGTCATGTTTTTTGGGTTTGAAGTAAGATGTAGGGAGAGACAAAATTACTTCTGGAGCTGTAAGGTTCGAATCTATCACACCCAGGGCTTTCAAGGTATCATTAACTTTGATGGTGGGTTTACACGTCCCGATATCGTGGCGATATCGTAGGCAAAGGCACGGGAGCGCGCATTTTTTTAGCGCTTTTCCCGATATCGCATCGGCGGTTTACAAGTTGCGATATCGGGAAACAATGTCCGTATGATGTGTACGCCCACCAACCCAGTAACGACCATTTAACATGGGAGTTAATGGGTGAGGTGCGAGTACACATCGTAGTTGGGCTGTTACACGGTACGATGCGGCTACAACGGCCATGCGATATCGGGCAGTTGAAGAGCACGCTCATTCAACCCCGATATCGTTTTGGCATCGTTCCAGCATTGCGTTGTACGTTCAAACCGTGCAACGCGCGAACGATATCGGGTCCAACTCCCGAACCACGTGACTTTTGGTCAGAGTTGGACGCCGATATTGCGACGTGTAAACCCACCATAAAGCAGAAATATTGAAGTTTCTGGCAAGACCAAAAAATGTGGGTTAAATTGCCTCTCAACGTCCCACAGCTCCAACATAAAGGGGACTCCGTTAATCCCAGGTGCAAGAGTTTCTCCGGGGTATAATACCACCTCAAAAAAAATATCGGCAGTTCCTGAAGCAGGATGCATCTAGAGAAGCCATGTGAGTTGGAGCACACCATTTGTTTATCCCGCGGAGAGAGTGTAACATTAAATTCCTCTTTCCAAGAGTCTAAAAATAGGGGGGTTGGTGGTCGATTTAGAATTAAGGAGGTTAATGTAAATTTTCGAGATGAGTTTTAGGATGGGATGGCGCACTTTCATTAGAATTTCTAAACAAAGCCACTGAGGAGGTGGAGTGGTCAATTTTTTGATCTGCGTCATAAAATGTGACACATGTGATTGTTGAAAGCTTCTAGGGGCCACAAGTCTGTGCATGGTATTTTGTTGCGCAATAGTGGGGAAATCGGTTTGTTCGGGAGAGAAGACCAGAGTACATACGGATCTGTAAAATCCGGATTAAAAATGTGTGGGATAATTCCAAGTGGAATTGTATCTATAAAATATCACAGAGGCGGGTAGTTTAGAATCAATGAAAGCCTAACTAATAGAGTTGTAGAGAGTATTTCATCAAAGCTAACTTCCAATGGAGGGCATGCTGTCCATAACAGTTTTTTGCCTTGCCACCCAGAAGTTGCATCCTGGAAAAATGAGTTAAACACCTCTACTAGATGGGGTACAAAAATATCCACACATTTTTTATAATAAATAATTGGGAAACCATTCGGGCCAGGGGTCTTTCCATTTGGAATCGCAGTCAACGTATCCCTCACCTCTTGAGCCTTGATTTTATTCAGAAGTATTGCTTGACCCAAGGGGCAAATCTCAAGCAAGGAGAGTGGAGCAAGGAAGTCATGGATACGTCGAATAGCAGTGGTGGGGTCTTTCATGGGATCGGGTGAGTCCAAATTATACAGGGAGTGATAATGGTGTCAGAAGGCTTCAGCTATATCCCTCGACTCAATGACCCTGATACCGCCATCCGTACGGATCTGTCGAATAAAGTGATTCTCTTTTTGTTTCTTTAACATTTGTGAGGTAAATTTAATTCCCCTGTTGCCATGCATATATATTTTTTGTTTGCAGCGGGCAAATATTTTAGCAGAGTTTCAGTTGAGCAGATCCTTAAGTTTGGTGGTCAAAGTCTGTGTGGACGGAGCTGCCTGCAGACACCTCGATATCTGCTCAGATTTAGTCTTTTGTTCCACTGTTTACTTGCTAAGTGACATCATTTCATTGCATGTAAGGTTGGGATCACATTTGCGCACCATGTGCGCTGTGAACGCAGCATCCTGAGCGCAGCAAAATGCAGGCACTATGTGCTCCTATATTTAATATGGGAACACATAGTGCCTGTGTCTGGCTACGTTCAGGTGCGTTTGCGTTCAGCTGTGCATAATTTATGCGCATGCTGAATGCAAAACTTTGGCTTTAAAAGCAAGCAGACAGCTGCGCACAAATGAAGAATGAAAGTGAATCTGTGCGCATTGCCATCTGCTGGCAAGCACACAGAAACAGCGGAAGATGACGTCATCCGAGGTCATCTGCAGGTGAATCCTGTCCTGCCGTTCTATTCCTCTTCCTTCTTCTTCCTTCTTCTTCTTTCTTCTTCTGTCTTCTTCTTTCTTCTTCTTTCTTCTTCTTTCTTCTTCTTTCTTCTTTCTTCTTCTTCCTTCTTCTTCCTTCTTCCTTCTTCCTTCTTCTTCTTCTTCTTTCTTCTTTCCTCTTCCTTCTTCTTCCTTCTTCTTCCTTCTTCTTCCTTCTTCTTCTTTCCTCTTCCTTCTTCTTCCTTCTTCTTTCTTCTTCTTCTTTCTTCTTCTTTGTTCTTCAGTCTTCTTCTTTTTTCTTCTTCTTCCTCCCTGCCGCCACCACTGGTTCATTTAAAATATCCGGCAGGAAAGCTGGCGGTAAAGTCGGCTTTCCCGCCCTGCTAATTCAAATGCACAGCTGACGTTCATTTGAATTAGCATTGAAATTGGCTTTCCTGCTGGCTCTTTCAAATGAACAGTTGATGCATCAGCATCAGCTGTTCATTTGAATTAACCACCGGCTTTCCCGCTGGCTATTTCATATGAACAACTGATGCATTAGCATCAGCTGTTCATTTGAAATAGCCGGCGGTAAAGCAGGCGGTGAAGTGTTTTCACCGCCGGCTATTTTAAACCAGCGGCGGCGGCGGTAGGAGGAGATCTCTGCCGCTTATCTTCGCCCCTTCCAGCCACCGAGACTGCTGATTGGGTGTACGGGCGACTCACAATGACATCTTCATGTGAACGCATGCGGACAATCACCGCTGCGTTCACATGAAAATGCGTTCGGCACTGCGTATGCTCTCCATACGCTGCTGTGCCGAACGCAAATGTGAACCCAGCCTTAGCACAGGTTACTCCTTAAAAGGATTTCTCTATGTACTTTATATCAGCAGGATTCACCCTTTGGTATTGTTATAGCTGTATTACAAGCATAATGTTTGAGCACGACTCTTCATACCCACCTTGTGTGTGTTTTTTAAATGTTCTAAATCTGATCACTGTTTTTTACATGTAATGTTTGTGTTTTGTCATAAATCAAAATTTTTGTACAATTTTTTCCATGAAAAAAAGCTCTGCCTGCCTCTACTTTTCAAATTTTGACTTGACAATTATTTATCACTAGATGGTGGCCTGATTCTAACGCATCGGGTATTCTAGAATATGTATGTAGTTTATTTATGAAGATTTAAGAATAATGCAAAGCGAAGCTGGGTTAAAATCCTGCGCCAATATTGCTGATAGCTGGCAACTGGCCGGGTGCAACCAATAAGCGAAGCGTGCTTGAAATCCCGCGCCAATTAGCGGGCGGTCTGTCCCTGTTGCTGATTGGTCAGGCCAGCCGCCCACGACCAATCAGCAATGCAGGATTTGTGTTACAGACAAACAGACAGAAGTAGACAATTGTATAGTAGATACCTACAGCAGTAATGGTGTGCAGCAGTGGCAGTGTGCATCGGTGCCGGAGTCCAGGAGGGGACAGCAGGGGGGTGCGGTCAGGAAGGGGCCGGAGAACAGTGGCCGGGTGCAGGCAGGAGGTGGCCGGGGAACAGCGGGCAGGAGGGGTCCGGGTAAGAGCAGCCGGGTGCGGGAAGAAGGGGGCCGGGGAACAGCGGCCGGGTGCGGGCAGGAGGGGGCCAGGGGGCACAGCGACTGGGTACGGGCAGGAGGGGACAGGGGAGGGGGCCCTCCTGCCTGCACCTGGCCGCTCTTCCCCGACCACCTCCTGCCGGCAGCAGAGTGCTTAGCAGAGTATACGGCGGCACAGTGGTTAGTAGAGTTTATGGCGGCTCAGTGGTTAGCAGAGTATACGGGGGCTCACTGGTTAGCAGAGTATATGGGGGCTCAGTGGTTAGCACAGTATATGCTGGCTCAGTAGTTAGCACTGTATACAGAGCCTCAGTGGTTAGCACTCTATGGTGGCTCAGTGGTTGGCACTGTATATGGTGGCTAAATAATTAGAGCAGCAATGTGACTCAGTGGTTAGCACTGTATATGGTCACTCAGTGATTAGCACTCTATAGTCGCTCAGTGGTTGGCACTGTATATGGTGGCTCAGTGGTTAGCACAGTATGGTGGCTCAGTGGTTAGCACAGTAGGGTGTCTCAATGGTTAGCACTGCACGGTGGCTCTGTGGTTAGCACAGTATGGTGGCTCAGTGGTTGGCACTGTATATGGTGGCTCAGTGATTAGCACAGTATGATGGCTCAGTGGTTAGCACTGTATATGGTGGTTCAGTGGTTAGCACTGTATATGGTGGCTCAGTGGTTAGTACTGAATATGGTGGCTCAGTGGTTAGCACAGTATGGTGGTTCAGTGGCTAGCATTGTACGGTGGCTCTGTGGTTAGTACAGTATGCTGGCTCAGTGGTTAGCACTGTACAGTGGCTCTGTGGTTAGCACAGTATACGCTGGCTCAGTAGTTAGCACTGTATACGGTGACTTAGTGGTTAGCACTGTATACGGTGACTCAGTGGTTAGCACTTTATGGTGGCTCAGTGGTTAGCACTGTATGGTGGCTCAGTGGTTAGCACAGTATGGTGGCTCAGTGGTTAGCAGTGTATATGGTGACTTAGTGGTTATCACTGTACGGTGGCTCAGTGGTTAGCACAGTATGGTGACTCAGTGGTTATCACTGTACGGTGGCTCAGTGGTTAGCACAGTACGGTGACTCAGTGGTTAGCACAGTACGGTGGCTCAGTGGTTAGCACAGTACGGTGGCTCAGTGGTTAGCACTGTACGATGGCTCAGTGGTTAGCACTGTATGGTGGCTCAATGGTTAGCATTGTACAGTGGCTCAGTGTTAGCACAGTATGGTGGTTCAGTGGTTAACATTGTACAGTGGCTCAGTGGTTAGCACTGTATGGTGGCTCAGTGGTTAGCACTGCGCGGAGGCTCAGTGTTTAGCAAGGTATGGTGGCTCAGTGGTTAGCACTGCACAGTGGCTCAGTTTTTAGCAAAGTATGGTGGCTCAGTTGTTAGTACAGTACATGGTCGCTCAGTGGTCAGTACTGTATGGTGGCTCAGTGTTTAGCACAGTATGGTCGCTCAGTGGTTAGCACTGTATGGAGGCTCAGTGGTTAGCACAGTATTGTGGCTCAGTGGTTAACACTGTATAAGGTGGCTCAGTGGTTAATAATAATAATAATAATAATAATAATAAAGCTTTATTTATATAGCGCCAACATATTCCGCAGCGCTTTACAATGTAGGGGTTAGAGTACAGAAAATATAATACAGTAAGTAATTACAGTAGAGAACAAATATAGTACAATAATTGGATACAAAACAATAGGCATAGAATCAATGTAAAAAAGAAAATACAATAAATAAAGCAAGAAATGAAGGTGACCCTGCTCAAAAGAGCTTACAATCTAAAACGGGATAGGGGTTGCACAAGGTACTGGGGCTTATTGCACTGATGGTCCAGGCATCTTAAGGAAGTGGGGCATAGGACTAAGCTTACATGGATGGTCATTATACAATCTGTGTAGACCTTTTTGGTTTGGTGGAGTTTGTAGAGGAGTAATGTCCAGAGGGATAGCCCATTCACTGTCTACAGTACAATGGACTTCTATTAGGGAGTATGATAGGCCGCCTTAAAAAGATGCGTTTTTAGGGATCGCCTGAAGCCATGCAAGTTGTGCATAGTCCTGATTTCTTGTGGTAAAGCATTCCAGAGTTTTGGTGCAGCTCTGGAGAAGTCTTGGAGTCGGGAGTGGGAGGATCGGATTAGTACGGATGTTAGTCGAAGGTCATTTGAGGAACGTAGAGAGCGGGTGGGGTGATAGACAGAGATGAGGGAGGAGAGGTAGGGGGGTGCTGCACTGTGAAGAGCTTTGTGGGTGAGAACAAGCAATTTGAATTTGATCCTGTAGTATACGGGCAGCCAGTGCAATGACTGGCAGAGAGCAGAGGCATCTGAGTAACGATTGGCCAGGTGGGTGATCCTGGCTGCTGCATTAAGGATGGACTGGAGAGGAGAAAGTCTGGTTTGGGAGAGGCCACTTAATAGAGAATTGCAATAGTCAAGGCGGGAATGGATTAGGGCCACGGTGAGGGTTTTTGTTGTTTCCATGGTGAGAAAGGGGCGGACTCTAGAGATATTCTTCAGGTGTAAGCGACAGGAGCGGACGAGACATTGTGTGTGGGAGGAGAAGGAGAGATCGGTGTCAAACATAACACCCAGACAGCGAGCCTGCTGCCTAGGCGTTATCGTGGTGCCGCAAACTGAGAGAGAGATGTCCGATTTAGGGAGGTTAGTGGATGGGGGGAGCAGAAGAAGTTCAGTTTTGGAAAGGTTTAGTTTCAAATAGAGAGTGGACATGATATTGGAAACTGCAGCTAGACAGTCATTGGTGTTCTTTAATACCGCAGGGGTAAGGTCAGGGGCTGAAGTGTATAGTTGTGTGTCATCAGCATAAAGATGGTACTGAAAGCCAAATCTGCTGATGGTCTGTCCAATCGGGGCCGTGTAGAGAGAGAATAGGAGGGGGCCAAGGACTGAACCCTGAGGGACCCCAATAGTGAGGGGAAGAGGGGAAGAAGTGGAGCCAGCAAAAGATACACTGAAAGAGCGGTCAGAAAGATAGGAGGAGAGCCAGGAGAGCGCCGTGTCCTTTATGCCAATGGAGTGCAGCATAGAGAGTAGGAGCTGATGGTCAACAGTGTCAAAAGCTGCAGAGAGATCAAGGAGAATAAGCAGAGAGTGGTCACCATTACGATTTGCTGTCAGAAGGTCATTGGTCACTTTGATGAGGGCAGTTTCTGTAGAGTGAAGGGGGCGGAAACCAGACTGTAATGGATCTAGAAGAGAGTGAGCGGAGAGGTAACGGCTGAGGCGGGAATAGACCAGGAGCTCCAAGAGTTTAGAGATGAAGGGGAGATTGGAGACTGGTCTGTAGTTATTTGTGCAGGTTGGGTCGAGAGTGGTTTTCTTTAATAATGGAGTAATAATGAGTAGTGATTAGCACTCTATGGTGGCTGAGTGGTTAGCACTGTATATGGTGGATGAGTAGTTAGCACTGTATACGGTGGCTCAGTGGTTGGCACTGTATACGCTGGCTCAGTAGTTAGCACTGTATACCGTGACTCAGTGGTTAGCACTTTATAGTGGCTCAGTGGTTAGTACTGTATGGTGGCTCAGTGTTTAGCACAGTATGGTGGCTCAGTGGTTAGCACTATATGGAGGCAGAATGGTTAACTCTGTATGGAGGCTCAGTGGTTAGTACAGTATGGTGGCACAGTGGTTAGCACTGTATAAGGTGGCTCAGTGGTTAGCACTGTACACGGTGACTCAGTGATAAGCACTCTATGGTGGCTGAGTGGTTAGCACTGTATATGGTGGATGAGCAGTTAGCACTGTATACGGTTGCTCAGTGGTTAGCACTGTATACGCTGTCTCAGTAGTTAGCACTGTATACGGAGACTCAGTGGTTAGTACAGTATGGTGGCTCAGTGGTTAGCAGTGTATATGGTGGCTCAGTGGTTAGCACTGTACAGTGGCTCAGTGGTCAGTGAAGGATGGAGGCAGAGTGGTCAGCGCAGAATGGAGGCCAGAGTGGTCAGCGCAAGATGGAGGGCAGAGTGGTCAGCGCAGGAAGGAGGGCAGAGTGGTCAGTAGAGGATGGAGGACAGAGTGGTCAGCACACATCATTCACCCCCCTCCCCGCCACTCCAGTCTCACCCGCACCAGTGTTTACATGTCCGCCGGAAGCTACAGCAGATAATGAGCAGTCATGTGATAGGCGGGCTGAAGTGACGTGCACAGAGCCTGTCACATGACCGCTCATTACCAGCTGCTGCAGCTTCCGGCGGAGATGTATACACTGATGCGGGTGAGACCAGGGCGGCGGGGAGGGGTGAAGGAATGGAGCGGAGAGGGGCGGGGGGGTTGAGATGGAGCGGATCGGGGCGGGGGGGAAAATGGAGCGGAGCGAGGGGGTGGAAATGGAGAGGCAGGTGGCGAGAGGGGGCCGGTGGTGGGCTCCAGCGGGCAGGTGCAGGCGGATGCGTGCAGGAGGAGGCTGACAGAGCGGTGTCTCTCTCTGTGAAGCCGAAATCGCGCGTCGCTAATTTGCATACTCCTCGCTTATTGGTGGCCTCTGTCTGGCGCGCGATTTCTGTGACTGACAGATGCCTTAGACAATTATATAGTAGATGGTGCCCGATATGCCTCTTGTTTTTTTTTTACTCTACTAATTTTCTCGCAGAGATCCACGGCGAGAAAAGATCCACAGTTGTGAGCGCACACTAATTGTTCACTACTGTCCAATACTTTTACTCCAAGTCTTGGGTATCATTACACCAGGTGTATACTGGACATGGTGGGGCCTCTTTGCAAGCACTTGTCTTTACTGCCTCATGATATCCATTTGAACTGCCTGGCTTCTACTCTTGTGGGAAATTACATGAATCACCTCACCATGGGGTCCTGTTGCACGTACATTATCTATGTTGTTTTTAGGTACTTTGAAAGTGGACCAGGAGGCAGATACCATACCTTTAGTGATGCTGCTCTTGCCTTGTGACCTCTTGTTACTCCTCTGCTTCTGTATTGTTCCATTATCTGCTCTTGTGTGCTCTCTGATTTTTCAGCTAAACACAGCACACCCAATACCGAATTTTACCCACTGCACTGTCCTCATCATGTCCTTTGCAAAAACCTCCTACAAGGAGCCATCAGTCAAACTGTTTCACTCTCTTTGATAGGCTAGAAAGTTCATAGGCACCCCCGGTGAATTGTGTGTAAAGTCCTCGATGATACTGGATCCTTTTGCATCCAAATCTTTTGACACACCTTTAGGCTGGGGTCAGATTAACGTTTTGAGGCGCGCTCAGGGGGTTGCACTAAAAACATAGGTTTTGGATGCATAAATGGGGGTGCTTCCGCCATGGTAGCGCCGCGTTAACGCTGCCGATGTTACCCTATGGAGACGTGACCCATAGCGCGGTTCAAACGCCGGCATCTGATTGAAATCTCGTTATTTCCAAACGTGAGATTTCAATCAGATGCCGGCGTTTGAGCCGCGCTACGGGTCATGTCTCCATAGGGTAACATTGGCAGCGTTAACGCGGCGCTACCATGGCGGAAGCACCTCCGTTTATGCTGCCAAATTCTAAGTTTTTAACGCAAGCCCCGCTTACCGTTAATGTGACCCTAGCCTTAGACAGACAGACGGAGGGGTAGCATGCAACCAAAATGACATTTTCCAATTGCCTAGAGAGCTTATATATTGATGAAGCTCATGAAGCGCTAAAGGGAAGGTATTATCAGAACATGATCTTTTGCTAAAATTAGGTTTTTTTGTTACATGTAATTTTTTTAATTTGGGTAATGTTTTTTTTCTTATTACGATCTTTATTAAATAATAAAATTGGTAATCTTGCATTGGCCACTGGGACTTTTTTAGAAAATTTTCTGGAATTTTTTTAAGATCAGAGGTAGGATTACACTGACGGGTAACACCACCATACAAAGCTGATAGCACAGGATCCACCACTCATAGTAAGTGATTTCACACCTGATCTTAATCCGCCTCCTTTCTTTATGAACTTATTAGATACTTTGATGCAAAACATGAGGTCTGTATCTGGACATTGTAGCTATGTACATATGTTGTTTCCTGAAACAAAAGGAAACTTCAGTCAGGGTGGCCAGTGTGCAAATTGGAAGATTTTTGTCTGTTATTCTTAAAACAGATTGTGAGTGTATAAAATTAAAAAAAGAAATAAAAATAGCATACAAAATGTTTAAAAATGTATTTATTACAGCTTCCCCCATACACACAAAAACACAGTTTTTATTATTTAGTCATTTTCTGATGATATCTTCCCTTTAATTTGAAAAGGTAGTTGAGGTACTAGAAGCCACATGCAGACAGGGAGCTGAAGTACTGTAAGCTTCAAGCAGACGGGTAGCTGTGGTACTGGAAACTACAGGCATACAGGTAGTTGAGGTACTGGAAGTCACAGGCAAACAGACAGCTGAGGTATTATAAGCCACAGGCAGACAGAGAGATGAGGTACTGGTAGCCGTAGAAAAACTGGTAGCTGAGGTACTGGACACCGCAGGTATGTAGATACCTGAAGTAGCACTAGAAGCTGCAGGCAAACAGGTAGCTGTGGTATAGAAATCAAAGGCAAACAGGCAGCTGAGGTATTATAAGCCACAGGCAGACAGAGAGCTGAGGTACTGGTAGCCATAGGCAAACTGGTAGCTGGGGTACTAGACATCGTAGGCATATAGATACCTGAAGCAGTACTAGAAGCTGCAAGCAAACAAGTAGCTGTGGTACTAGAAGTCAAAGGCAAACAGGTAGCTGAGATTCTGGAAGACCCAGGCATACAGTTAGCTGAGGTACTAGATGTTACAGGCAAACAAATAGCCAGGGTTCTGGAAGACAAAGGCATACAGTTAGCTAAGGTACTTAAATCCCCATGTAGACATGCAACTGAGTACTGGAAGTTGCAGGCATACAAATAGCTTAAGTGCTGGAGACTGCAGGCAAAAAGGTAGATGATATACATGAAGTTGAAGGTAGACAAGTAGCTAAGGTACTGGAAGTTGCAGACAAACAAGTAGTTGAAGTACTGTAAGTGAAAGGCAAACAAGTGGCTGTGTTACAAGAAGCCACAGGCAGACAGGGAACTGAGGTACTGGAAACTGCAGGCAGACAGATAGGTAAGTACTGGAATTTGCAGGTAAATTGGTAGCTGAGGTACTGGAAGCTGCAGTCATACAGAGAGCTAAGAACTGGAAGCCACAATCAAACAGGTAGCAGAGGTATAGAAGCTCCAGGCAGACAGGTAGCTGAGGTACTGGAAGCTGCAAACAGACATGTCACAGGAATATTAAAGTCTTAATGCCTGTCATGCTTGGGAGGTAATCAGGGAATCAGGTAACAGGTAGATGAATTGGGCAAAAGGGGGTCAGGAGAGCCTAATCTGACCCTGATGCTGGGGTCCCTGGCTCGCCCTGATCTCGGAGGTACCTCTGATGGTTAGGATTTCCGAGCCGTCACCCTGTACCCTAAAACTCCTGATTAGCCCTAGGCTGAGGGCCCCTACCTCCACCTACGGGTCAGGAATCACAGCTTCTCCCCAGGAAAGACTTTAACCCAGCAGCTAAGCATCAGCACAGCACCAAGACCTAGAGCACATAGCTATCAGCAGCACCTGACAGAGGAGAGGGAAGGCTATTTAAAGCCAGGGGGAGGGGATTCCAGGTGAGTCACACATTAACTCCTGAACCAGCAATTGAACATAACAGTGACTGCAGTTCTGGAGCACAACACAGGAGGCAAGGACCTTCACAACTATCAATCATGCAGCTCTTAAAGACAAACCACATACACAGCAGCATCCAACAATGTCAGCACCATCTAAGCGCGTGACAATACCATGACAAAGTGTGTATCTTGGAGAGCTTTAAATAAGCCTTAGTAAGTGATCACATGGCCACCTGCAAAGTCCAACACAGAGCGCAACATAGTTTAGCACAGATCTGGGACAGGTGCATAAGAATCAGACAGAAATATCAGAACTGACTCATAGGACGCGATTCAGAAAATGTAGAAGTAACATATCCTGAGACCTCTCCTCTCCTGTGTCTCAACATAGTGAAGGGCACCTATGAAGAATCTCCACTTTCTCTCCCTATAGAAGTTTATTCACACGCCGCTAATTGAACCAAATGAATATTTCCCGTCTCCTTTTGTTAACTTAATAGAAGTATTAGCTTATTCCATTACCTTCCGAATACTTCAGACAAAGGCTTTTACCTCTCATCGAGTTAGCTCCCGATACGCGGTAACCATATGGTCTATCATCCAGCTGACACCTGTGTGATCAATATGAAGTGCCTGCGAGAGAATTGAATTCCTTTCATCTGAATGCAATCTTTTATGGGCTGGCTCGTACATACAATGCTGACGCTTAGGAGGGAAGGCAATGTCATTTCCCAAATATCCTAGAGATAAAAAGAAAACCGGAGAAACGGCATTCCGTCGAGAAACCATACATTTACTCTTTTATCTTTAGGATTTATCTTCTCCTGAAAAGTTATCGATCCGTTAAAATAAACGACCATTCGAAGGTTCTGGAATAAAAATAAGTTGGTCGTAATTTTTTTTTAAAATTCGGAATAATTTGTCTTATCTAATAAATGGGGGGAGACGGAGTTTAAGAGTGAGAAGAAGACAGGAACGGCACATGTCCGACTAGAGACTCGTAAGGGCTCGTAAGGATGCTTTACGACTCTGCACCGTGAGCAAAAAGTAGGTTTTTAGGCAATGCCGGGGAAAAAAAAAAAGACATAAAGTACGAAGAAAATGAAAAACACAGCAAGAAAGTTTTTGCCAAGTTCTGAAGACTCTAGAAGTCTGGCTGATGAAATGTACAAGGGGTTTACATTCACCTGTTATTATTTATGGTGTCTCTGCTAGAGTAAAATATTTTTGCATTAATTCCTCCCGGATAGGCAGGGTTTTCTGTGTTTGATGTCTCGAAATGCATAATACAAAAAAGGACCATAAGAAAGAAAAAAAAAAAATATATCGAGCATCATAAATATGACTGCTGTCCCTCGGGAGCGAGGCAGTGCCGATAAATTTGGGTTATGATGAAACAACAATCAGTCGGTGGTTATATCTTAGGAGAAATGGGATTCTTAAGTGAGAGCGGCTAAAAGTAACAGTCGGGGAGGAGGACGAAATAGGAGGCAAAGTTAGAACAAATGTAACAAAATAAACAATATGTCATGCTATCAAAGCGGATCTTACTCGGTATAAATTCTGAAGGGCGAATAAATAGACGTGTAACTGGGGAGAGGATGTCTGTAATAGATGATATCACATGAATCTTGGGAGTAATAAAAGTGAAAGATCACAACTTCTGCTAAACTATAGGAAGTCTTTTCGAATATTAAAGACAATATTTAACATAAGACTTAAAGGGAATGTCACATAAGGGCAACTTTTTTTCACAAGACCTTGTAATGCCTATGAACTGTGACGCTAGTCACTACTAACAGCAAGGGTGTGACACTGTCACCACTTACAGGTAGAATCAGTGGCGTAACTCCCTGATGAGAAAGCTCCAACAGGGCCCCCAATCAGGGGCGGACCGGGTAGGGGGTCCCTCAGGCACCTGTAGGGGGCTAGTCACTACTAACAGCAAGGGTGTGACACTGTCACTACTTACAGGTAGAATCAGTGGTGTAACTCCCTGATGCGAAAGCTCCAACAGGGCCCCCAATCAGGGGCGGACCGGGTAGGGGGTCCCTCAGGCAACTGTAGGGGGCTAGTCACTACTAACAGCAAGGGTGTGACACTGTCACTACTTACAGGTAGAATCAGTGGTGTAACTCCCTGATGCGAAAGCTCCAACAGGGCCCCCAATCAGGGGCGGACCGGGTAGGGGGTCCCTCAGGCACCTGTAGGGGGGACCCTCCACCTCCCTGCAGGGGGACCCAGAGACCCTGACAGTGTGTCAGAGGAGAGGTGCAGCCGCGGGAAGCTCCCGGATTCCCGCGGCTGATCCCGCCCCTCCTCTCCGCTCCCTGAGCATGCTGGAGATGCGGGTAGCAGCCCACACTCACCAGCACCCATACCCCCTCACCTCTTCACCTGGAACGGAACCAACACCCAACGGCACCCCCCCGCCCCCTCCTGCTCCTCACCTCTTCACCTGGAACTGAACCAAGGTCTTCACCAGGGCCCACAAGGCACCAGCTCCGCCACTGCCCCCAATTATTGCAAATCTTTAATAATATTAGTGTTTTTCTATAGGCCAAAGGGACTTTTGGGGGCCCCCTAGGCAGCAGGGCCTAGGTGTGATCGCAACCCCTGAACCTATTGTAGTTACGCCCCTGGGTAGAGTAAACAGCAGGGAGGTCAGGTAAGCCGGGGTCAGGTTCTAGGAGATCTCATAGTATTTTGGAAATAAACAGACGAAGTTATGAAAGAATCTAGGGTAAAGTTTTCAGGACAGCTCGTAGTATTCAGGGAGTAAACAGGGGCAAAGTCATGCAAAGGACTAGAAGAGTCAGGTTTCCAGGATAGCTCATAGTATTCAATGAGTAGACAGAGACAAAGTCATGCAACGGTTAAGGGTCACAATGTCAGGGCATCAAAACTATTACAAGGAGCAGGCAAAAGGGAAATCTAGTAACAGTCCAGGGTCAGATAACAAAGATCAGAATAGTCGAGGAGGAGGATGAGCAATAGCAAAATAGGAGGCAAAGTTAGAACAAATATAACAAAATAAACAATATGTCATGCTATCAAAGCGGATCTTACTCAGTATAAATTCTCAAGGGCGAATAAATAGACGTGTAACTGGGAAGAGTGTCTGCAATAGATGATATCTGATGAATAATAAAAGTGAAAGATCACAACTTCTGCTAAACTATAGGAAGTATTTTTGAATATTAAAGACAATATTTAATATAAGACATAAATGGAATGTCTCATAAGGGCAACTCTTTTTCACAAGTCCTTGTAATGTCCATGGACAGTGAGGCTAGTCACTGTCACATGTTGACTGCTCTGCAGTCTATGTTAAAAGCTCTACTGTAGTTAAATTGGAGTGCATTTCCTTTGGGACATTCAGAGTTAATGTCAGAAGCTGCTGTAGTGTTTCTATCTTGGTCTGGGTAGTTCTGAGACTGAGGGAAGGGGGGGGTGTCAGTTATCAACTCTCCCAGCCTTTAAATAGTTCCCTTTTTCACCAGCAGATGTTGCTGATAGAGTTTTAGTCTCTACCAGACCATGAGCTGTGAAGATGTTTGTGCACTTTGTGCTGAAGCCTTTCCGCTTTATTTGCCTAGAGTTTTCCTTATTTTGTGGGATTTTCTGTGCTTCCCAGTCCATTCGTGGAGGTGAGGTCTTAGTTTAGGGCTGATCACGAGCAAAGGGCAAGGGTAGCAACACAGACATCCTCACCTTTAGAGGTAATTCTGGGAACAGGGCAAGCCAAGGACCCTCAGTCTAAGGGTCAAACTAATTCCCCTGATCACATTTTGCCATCTAACCATCCTGCTTCCTAACTTCCTTGATCATTGTACCACCCCATGACAGTCCCTACTAATAACTATAGTGTGACACTGTTACCATTTACAGACGTATAGACAACAGGAAGTCAGATAATCCGGGGTCAGGTTCTAGAAGAGCTCATAGTATTTAGGAAGAAAACAGAAGCAAAGTCATGCTAAGGTCTAGGGATCAGGTTTCTAGGAGAGCTTGTAGTATTCAGGGAGTAGACAGAGACTAAGTCATGCAACAGTCCAGGAACAAAATACCAGGAGATCACCACAATTACAGGAAGCAGAGAAAAGGGAGATCAAGCAACAGTTTGGGGTAATATAACAAAGATCAGAACAAGACAGGCACAGGAGTGCAGGGCAAACACTACTTCACATAGAATGTATGAAAAGCTCCCTGGTTTCCGCAGCTGATCCCGCCCCTGCTCTCCGCTCCCTGGGCATGCTGGAGACGCGGGTAGCAGCCCACACTTACCAGCACCCATACCCCCTCACCTCTTCACCTGGAACGGAACCAACACCCAACGGCACCCCCCCCCCTTTCCTCCTCCTCATCTCTTCACTTGGAACTGAACCAAGGTCTGCACCAGGGCCCACAAGGCTCCAGCTCCGTCACTGGCCCCAATTATTGCAAATCTTTAATAACATTAGTGTTTTTTCCATAGGCCAAAGGGACTTTTGGGGCCCCCCTAGGCTGCAGGGCCCGGGTGCGATCGCAACCTCTGCACCTATTGTAGTTACGCTCTGGGGTATAGTAGACAGCAGGGAGGTCAGGTAAACCGGAGTCAGGTTCTAGGAGATCTCATAGTATTTAGGAATTAAACAGATGAAGTTATGAAAGAATCTAGGGTAAAGTTTTCAGGACAGCTCGTAGTATTCAGGGAGTAAACATGGGCAAAGTCATGCAAAGGTCTAGAAGAGTAAGGTTTCCAGAATAGCTCATAGTATTCAATGAGTAGACAGAGACAAAGTCATGCAACGGTTAAGGGTCAAAATGTCAGGGTATCAAAACTATTACAAGGAGCAGGCAAAAGGGAAATCTAGTAACAGTCCAGGGTCAGATAACAAAGATCAGAATAGTCGAGGAGGAGGATGAGCAATAGCAAAATAGGAGGCAAAATTAGAACAAATGTAACAAAATAAACAATATGTCATGCTATCAAAGCGGATCTTACTCGGTATAAATTCTGAAGGGCGAATAAATAGACGTGTAACTGGGAAGAGTGTCTGCAATAGATGATATCTGATGAATAATAAAAGTGAAAGATCACAACTTCTGCTAAACTATAGGAAGTCTTTTTGAATATTAAAGAGAATATTTAATATAAGACATAAATGGAATGTCTCATAAGGGCAACTCTTTATCCCAAGTCCTTGTAATGTCCATGGACTGTGAGGCTAGTCACTGTCACATGCTGACTGCTCTGCAGTCTATGTTAAGAGCTCTACTGTAGTTAAATAGGAGTACATTTCCTTTGGGACATTCAGAGTTAATGTCAGAAGCTGCTGTAGTGTTGCTATCTTGGGCTGGGTAGCTCTGCGGGTGAGGGGGGGGGTGTCAGTTATCCACTCTCCCAGCCTTTAATTAGTTCCCTTTTTCACCAGCAGATGTTGTTGATAGAGTTTTAGTCTCTATAAGACCATGAGCTGTGAGGATATTTGTGCACTTTGTGCTGAAGTCTTTCTGCTTTATTTACCTAGAGGTTTCCTATTTTGTGGGATTTACCGTGCTTCCCAGTCCATTCGTGGAGGTGAGGTCTTAGTTTAGGGCTGATCAGGAGCAAAGGGCAAGGGAGGCAACACAGTCATCCTCACCTTTAGAGGTAATTCTGGGAACAGGGCAAGCCAGGGACCCTCAGCCTAAGGGTCAGACTAATTCCCCTGATCACATTTTGCCATCTAACCATCCTGCTTCCTAACTTCCTTGATCATTGTACCACCCCATGACAGTCCCTACTAATAACTATAGTGTGACACTGTTACCACTTACTGAAGTATAGACAACAGGAAGTCAGATAATCCTGGGTCAGGTTCTAGGAGAGCTCATAGTATTTAGGAAGAAAACAAAGTCATGCTAAGGTCTAGGGATCAGGTTTCTAGGAGAGCTTGTAGTATTCAGGGAGTAGACAGAGACTGAGTCATGCAACAGTCCAGGAACAAAATACCAGGAGATCACCACAATTACAGGAAGCAGAGAAAAGGGAGATCAGGCAACAGTTTGGGGTAAGATAACGAAGATCAGAACAAGAGAGGCACAGGAGTGCAGGGCAAACACCACTTCACATAGAATGTATGACAGGCAGGAGTCTAGAAGAGGCTGTTCAGTAAAGCAGCAGAGCAATCAAAGGGAAGATAAAACACCTGAGTAACTCATCACTTCTCAGAACCAGAATTGAAGCCTGCGCTGTCAATCAACTACTGACAGCTCAGTACACCAGATACTAAACACAGCAGTGACTCTTATTGCATCCGAAATGCATTGCATGGAGGAATTGTGACATGGCCATCATAGATATGAGTCCTCCATTTAATACCCACATTCTATGACTCCAAATGGAGATGCTCAATAAAATTCAGTCCAACTCTGGTGAACCTGAACCATTGATATATTGCTAAATTATCCAAAGTCCTTTATGTAACATTATATTTCTTCTGAAGTATACACTTCAGGCAAAATGTCTGTCTGGTCACAGAAGCTGGATTGGAATTCACCAGCAGATCATTGCACAGATTCTATATAGGTATTGTCTCTGATAAGTAATGATGAGTGAGCACTACAATGCTCGGGTGCTTAGTACTTGTAACGAGCAGTTTATAACATATAAAATATGAAATATGATGAGGAACAACTTACTTGATACCCCACTCCCACCATAATGTGGCGCCCCACTGGTCAGGCGTCATAATTGGGGTACTGCACCCATAAATGAGTGTCACAGTGGGAATGCAGGAATGTAAGAGGCTCCCATCTCAGCACTCCTACACACCCACCTAGAAAAATGATGGAGACTAGTCCCTGGGGGGTAGAGTTAGGGAGGAGGGAGGTAGCAAAACGAGGGATTCTAGTTTGCCTCAAGGGAAGAAGGAGCACAGAAACCCTGAGAGAGAGAAGAGGACTCCAAGAAAGGGGGCCTGGAGAGAGAGAACAGGCAGCCCAGACAGAAGGAGAGGTCCCCCCAGATCGGAGCATCCATACTCCTGGATCATTTACCGGAGTGCCAGTTCTGAAGATGCGGCACAGGGAGTTCAACCCCTGAGTCGTTAACACCAGAGATTGCAGGTCCGACACGCTGTCAGAAGGAAACCAGTCACACCAGGATAACCCACCGGGGTTGAGTCCCAGAGCAGCACAGAGGGAGAGTGAGAAGCTGGGATACTCAGAAAGCACCCCAATCGGGCCTGGTACTAAGTGGGCTTCTCCCGGACAGGCAGCAGCAGCAGGACACGCATCAGAGCAAGGAAGGCAGAACACGGGAGAGTCCGAGAGACTTTGTAGCCCACTGTGACTACCCGGCCGGCTACCTTTACCTAGCAACTGTTGTCCTCTGTGAACTGTATCAACACCAGCATTGTTTCAGTAAAGTACCCGGGTAGAGTGACAGAGTATCCGTGTGCTTATTTCACTGCTGCACTGCAACTTACTTATCTCCATCATCAGAACTTCCATCATCACAGGTGCATCCCTGTCCCGGAGGGCCAGCTCTACCTGCAGGGAACTGTACCATCTCAGCTGCTGTACCATCGCTCTCCAAAGGTCTGAAGCGGCACTCGTGCTACATCACCAGAATCTGCGGGTGGCGTCACGTGAACTTTATTCCCATTTCAACTACCCCTTTTTATTGACCACCAGGGCCACGGGTCTGGGCCGGCCGCCAGTGACATCCCAACCACAGCAGAGGGCCCAGACACCCGAGTCCCCATACCGTGGGCTAGTCAATTACACTGCTGAACCTCATCCAGAAACCTATGCAGCTCCTAAACCTTTTATGTGTCTGCCATACTGCACTTGCTGGGCCTCAGTTCAGTCACCTCACCACTACCCTAGCATTACAATTTCTCAGCAGATTATCATTAGAGGACGAGGAGTCTCATGCCTCCTAATCCAACCATGTCCCCACCACTGATTAGCTGCTTCCTGTTAACATACAGTGTACATAGAAACCCTGTGGGCAGGGTTATACACAGCTTGGCAAGCTCTGCTAAATCCAAAGCAAAGAAATTGGTGTTTTTTCCCAACTGCTTCACCCAGTAAAGTAAGTGACACATCACTGGAATCAGGGTCTCTGTCTCTATATTATGGTACGCTCAGATTTCATTGCAAAAACCCGGTGACAACCTCACCAAGAGCCCCACTGTTGTAAAGGCATAAACTTTATTTCTCCTGGCATCCTTAGACTTTTAGAGGCGTATCTGGTGCAGTTTCTGTCACTCTGTGCATAGAAAGCGGCAGTTGTAACCACGCCCAACACTATGACTGACAGCCTTGTAACCACGCCCCGCACTATGACTGACAGCCTTGTAACCACGCCCCGCACTATGACTGACAGCCTTGTAACCACGCCCCGCACTATGACTGACAGCCTTGTAACCACGCCCCGCACTATGACTGACAGCCCTCTCTGCAGTGCATCAGTAAAGAAACGGTTGTCAGTCAGTGCCTGGGGTGCAATTAAAGTTGCCAATCAGTTTGCAAAGAGTGACTGAAACGACACCAGTGCAAAATTTGGACTTTGGACCCCCTGCATATTAATCAGATGTATGTGCCCTTGTAGCATTCTAAATTCTATGAAGACATACAAATTAATCTTCCCAATTATGTAGTAAGGTCCCCCATTCTGTACTAATGTTTTCGATTCCAGGCTCCATTCTAGTACATATGTCTCAGTCCTCGTATATACTGTATGTCTCTATCCTGGTACATTTGTCCCCATCCTGGTATATATGTCTCTATCCTGATGCATATGTCCCCATCCTGGTATATATGTCTCTATCCTGATGCATATGTCCCCATCTTGGTATATATATCTCCACACTGGTATATATGTTTCTAACCTGGACCCATCTTGGTAAGTATGTTTTACATCCTGATATATTTGTCCCCCATCCTGCTATATATGTCCTCATCCTGGGCTCATCCGGGTATATAGGTCTCCATTCTGGTACATATTGTATATACTCCAATCCAGGACCATCCTTGTATAAATTTCCCCATTCTGGAATTCATATCCTCATCCTGGTATATATGTCCCCCATAAAGGTATATATGTCCTTATGCTGGGACCATTATGGTAGATATGTTCCCATCCTTAGCCCATAACAGCATATATGTCCCCATCCTGGTTCATATGTCTCCCATCCTGGTATATATGTCCCCCATCCGGGTATATATGTCCTTATCCTGGGGCCATTATGGTATATATGTTCCAATCCTTGGCCCATCCTGGCATACATGTCCCCATCCTGGTTTATAAGTGTCCCATCCTGGTATATATGTCCCCATCCTGGTAATATGTCCCCCATCCTGATATATATGTCCACATTCTAGACCAATACTGGTACATATGTACTTATCATTGGCTCCTTCCTGGTATGTATATTTCACATTCTAACTCCAACGAAATAAAAAAACATTCTAATCACCTTCCCTGGCTTCCACAGCCAGCGTGGCATCCTCCTCTGTACAGTGGGTACGGAAAGTATTCAGACCCCTTTAAATTTTTCACTTTTTGTTTCATTGCAGTCATTTGGTAAATTCAAAAAAATTCATTTTTTTCTCATTAATACACACTCTGCACCCCATCTGGACTGAAAAAACACAGTAATGTAGATATTTGTGCAAATGTATTAAAAAAAGAAAAACTGAAATATCACATGGTCGTAAGTATTCACACCCTTTTCTCAGACACTCATATTTAAGTGACATGCTGTCCATTTCCTTGTGATGCTCCTTGAGGTGGTTCTACTCCTTCATTGGAGTCCAGCTGTGTTTAATTAAACTGATAGGACTTGATTTTGAAAGACACACACCTGTCTATGTAAGACCTCACAGTGCATGTCAGACCAAATGAGAATCATGAGGTCAAAGGAACTGCCCAAGGAGCTCAGAGACAGGATTTTGGCAAGGCACAGATCTGGCCAAGGTAACAAAATAATTTTTGTTCTAAGGGGTGCACGCATGTGTGGGGTGCAGCACGCATGGCACCTTATGCGAAGTGGCACCGTTGTTAAGTCGCTTTCAGTTACTCCAATGGCAGTTAGTCAGGGCAGGAGTCAGGTAACCAACATTCTTTCACTCTCTTTTTTAACTATATTCTTTATTTCATTGTCTGTTTTCTTATGTGATTTTGTCATTCACTTTAACCGCCCCATCCCTCCTCCATCACCACTCATCCACATCAGCATCTCTTTCCCTCTACTTTGTTCGGATCCCATATTCTCTTCACCATTTTGAATAGTTCAATATATTCCAGGGTATTGCATCATGAACTGTGTCACAAATCAAATTATAAATGCTATTTGTTTTTTCACTTTGCTGCTGCTCCTGTCAGGTGATATCTCTCCAAATCCTGGTCCACCCTCTGCCATCTTTAACCCACTCCTCCACCTCACATAGAACCCCAATTAACCTTATTAACATTACTTGCACACCTTCATCTCCATCTTTTAACTGCGCTCTCTGGAATACATGCTCTGCATGCAACAAGTTTCTCTTCATCCACAACTACTTTCTCACTAACTCTCTTGTTCTTCTGCCCTCACTGAAGCCTGATCCAATTCAAATTGCTTGTTCTCACCCACAAAGCTCTTCACAGTGCAGCACCTCCCTACCTCTTTATCCTCATCTCTGTCTATCACTCCTGTTCTCTACGCTTTGGAAGCAACTTAAGAGACTAACGTCTGCACTAATCTGAACCTCTCATTTCCGGATCCAAGACTTCTCCCGAGCTGCACCAATTCTCTGGGATGCTGTTCCCCAAGAAATGAGGTCTACCCACAACTTACATAGTTTCAGGTGCTCCCTAAAAACACATCTCTTTAGGGCGGCATATCACACCCCCTAGTCAAAGTCACTCCGATATAGGCTATTCACTATTCAATGGCTGGTGACCACTCATGCAGCTCTTTTCTATTCCCCACTTCTTCAGGTTGGCTGAACCATCATTATAAATAAGCCCCTGTACTCTGTGTTACCCCCACCTCATTGTAGATTGTAAGCTCTTATGAGCAGGCCTGTCATTTTTTTTTGCTTATTGTATTGTTTGATAACTGTTACTTATGACTGCTTGTATATGAACCCCTGTATTGTAAAGCGCTGCAGAATATGTTGGCGCTATATACACAAAGGTGATCATTATTATTATTGTTATTATTATTATTATTATTATTAATAATTTCTGCAGTACTCAAGGTTCCTAAGGGCACAGTGGCCTCCATAATCCTGAAATAGAAGAAGTTTGGGACCACCAGTAGTCTTCCTAGACCTGGCCGTCCAGGCAAACGGTGCAATCATGGGAGAAGAGCTTTGGTGAGAGATAAAGAAGAACCCTAAGATCACTGTGGCTGAGTTCTAGCTATGCAGTATGGAGATGGAAGAAAATTACACAAAGTCTACTATCACTGCAGCCCTCCAGCAGTCGGGCCTTTATGGCAGAGTCGCCCAACGGAAGCCTCTTCTCAGTGCAAGTAATAAAGGAGATAAGAGGCGCAATGAGTGTACCTGCTAATGTAATTCAACCTATCTATTGTAATGGCGCTCACCTTATAGGGTTATGCAGTCCTTGCACAACCGAGGTGTAGGCATTGGTGGTGGGGAGCTTTCCTCCTTCCAGGCTCTGATTGCCGACGGATCCTCTGTTCTCAGCGTGGCGCCGCTGTTTCCTGAGGAAAACGGATTGTGGAAACGCGTTGTGGGATATTGAGGAAGAATAAAGCTAAGTTATAAACCATAACAAGAATCCTGTCCCTCCTTTAGCGCTCCTACAGACCGCTTTTTTGTTTAATCTCTGCAGTGCAAGACATATGAAAGCCATAAAGACATATGGAAGCCATAGAGTTTGCAAAAAAAAAAAAAAAAAAGGACTCCCAGACTATGAGAAATAAGATTCTCTGGTCTGATGAGACAGAGATAGACTTTTTGGTGATAATTCTAAGTGGTGTGTGTGGAGGAAACCAGGCACTGCTCATCACCTGCCCAATACAATCCCAACAGTGAAACATGGTGGTGGCAGCATCTTGCTATGGGGGTGTTTTTCAGCTGCAGGGACAGGAAGGCTGATTACAATTGAAGGAAACATGAATGCGGCCAAGTAAAGCGATATCCTGGATGAAAACCTTTTCCAGAGCTCTGGACCTCAGACCTGGCTGAAGGTTCATCTTACAACAAGACAATGACAATGACAATGACACAGCTGAAATAATAAAGGAGCGGCTTCACAACAACTCTGTGACCATTCCTGACTGACCCAGCCAGAGGCCTGACCTCAACCCAATGGAGCATCTCTGGAGAGATCTGAAAATGTCTCCACCAACGTTCACCATCCAACCTGACGGAACAGGAGAGGATCTGCAAGGAAGAATGAGAGGATCCCCAAATCCAGGGGGGAAAAACTTGTTGAATCATTCCCAAGAAGACTCATGTCTATACTAGCTCAAAAGGTGCAAATACTCAATACTGAGCAAAGGGGCTGAATACTTATAACCATGCGATATTTCAATTTTTCTTTTTTAATAAATTTGCACAAATTTCCACATTTCATTTTTTTCAGTCTAGATGGGGTGCAGAGTGCACATTAATGAGAAAAAAATGAACCTTTTTGAATTTACCAAATGGCAGCAATGAAACAAAGAGTGAAAAATGTAAAAGGGTCTGAACAGTGGCGTAACCAGAGTCTGGTGAGCCCAGGTGCGAAATTTAGACCTGGGCACCCCCCACGCACTCGTTGGTCAGATGTATGGGCCCTGTGTAATGTTCTACATACTTTAAAGACACAGATTGATCCCTCATTATGCATTACTGTCCTTCATTATGCATTACTGTCCCTCATCATGCTATATATGGTCCTTCTCCTGGAATATGGCCCTTATTGTGGTATATATGTTCCTCATCATGGTTTATATGGGCTTCCTCCTCCCGCCACCATAGTCCTTCAATTGTTATAATGCACTGGTGTATGAGGCGCTCAGACATATATACAGCATCTGACATGAGGCACAGGTATATTATCAGGCCTATTCCATTAGTAATGTACAATGAGGCACAGGGCACAGGGAACAGCCCGGTTCTACATAGTGCAGCACACATGGACCATTATGGGGCACAGTGCTCGGTTCTGTAACCTAGCGTTGGTGCAGTCCTGTTATGATGCACAGTGTGGGGCGCTATAAAGCACTCAGTAAAGGGCACTAATGCATAACATTTTGGGGATAACCTGGTGTTGGTGAAGTCCTATTATGGAGACAGTATGGGCCACAGTATAGGACACAGTATGGGGAGCACGCAAAACATTTGGGTCTGACCTTGCATTGGTGAAGTCCTCTTATGGGGCACACAGTATAGGGGTTGGTGGCACAGTAAGGGGGAGGAATCAGTATATGGGTGGGGGGCACGCACAGTATTGGGGAGGGCACAGTATGGGGAGCACACAGTATAAGGGGGTGGGCGAACACATGCACAGTATGGGTAGGGGGCACAGTATAAGGTGGTGGGCATGCACACACAGTATGGGTAGGTAGGCACAGTATATGGGGCACACAGTTTAAAAAGGGGGGCACAGTATATGGGGTGGCACAGTATATGGGAGGGCATAGTAGATGGGGAGGCACAATATGGGGAGGGGGCACAGTATAAGGGGGTGGGCGTGCACACACACAGTATGGATAGGTGGGCATGGTATATGGGGCACACAGTTTAAGAAGGGGGGCACAGTATATGTGGTGGCACAGTATATGGGATGGCACAGTATATGGGAGGGCATAGTAGATGGGGAGGTATAGTATGGGGAGAGGGCACACAGTTTAGGGGGTACAGTATATGGGGTGGGCATACACAGTATGGGAAAGGGGCACAAAGTATATGGGGAGGGCACCGTATGGGGGGCATACAGTATAGTGGGAGGGGGCACACAATATAGGGGTACAATATATGGAGAGGGCACACAGTATATGAGGCAGGGGCACAAAACACTGTCTCTGACCTGTTACAGGCTCTTGAAGTCCCTCCTGGTGATTAGCTTGCAGCGGTTGACCCCCAGCTGGATGGCCCCTGCAGCACCCACACCTGCTCCACCATGCACATCACTGCGGTGATGTCCAGCCACTTCAGCTTGGTGCAGCCCACCCAAAAGGTGCTTCAGACCTGTCCAGCACAAAGGATGCGACCCACACCCCATGCACCTCCAACATCTGGCACTCACTGCCGTCCCCGGCTCAGCACTACAGGAGGAGGCGCGGACATGGCCTTGCTCGGGCTCCTGGCCGGAGGCAACAGGCAGCCGCTGCCTCAGAGTGAGAGCCAGAGTGCCGAAGGCCGGGACACGGAGCGGCCACACATACCGCCGACAACATCCTGCTTGAATGCAGGCCGGCGCTGGCACTGCTGCCTCCCCTCCGACACACTGGCCACGCAGTCACATGGATGTACGTCTTTGGAGACTGGGGCCCCTTACTGGGATCAGTGGTCGCAGGGGGCTGCGAGCGGCCCAGGCCCCTTATAGGTCTGGGCACCGTTGCACCCGCGACCCCTGTGACTGCGATCGTTATGCAACTGGGTCTGAATACTTTCTGTACCCACTGTAGCTGGCATAGTGGCCAGCCGCTAACATTGGATTGCCTGCTATAATTATCATGCGGCCCCAGTCATGGGCACGCCGATGACAGCTTTCAGCCATGTTAGGTTGCTGCACTGCAATGCACACTGCCATATTGCCATACATTTCAGCAAGATCCAGCTGAAGTAGGAGCTGGGGTCAGCTCCGGGCCCCGTCACAGCCTTTGGGACTGCCATTGGAATGTCCCTGGTTATAACTGAAAGCCTGTGGCTGCCTGGAGGAAGAAAGTTGATTTCCTCCAGGCAGTGGGGCTTCAATGCGCCAGAATGGTTTTAACCTGCAAATTAACCCCATATCTTAAAAAGAAAGAATGAATTGCAGGAAAATAGGATTTTTCTTCCTTTAAATAATTCATTCATATGAATAATTCATTTGGGTTTTGAATATCAGCATTTTTATTAGAAATGACATATTATTTATGTGCAGGCAATGAAAAGATGAATTTTAAAATATATAAGAAAAAGAATAAAGAAATTATTGAAAAAGAATAAATGGAGGAAAAAAATTACCTATGTGACAAAAATGAATAAGTACAAGTAAAAAGAAGGAGTGAATAAATGAATGAATGCTAGGAAATTGGATACATTTGTGATATGAAATAATATATGAATGATATGAAAAGAAAATAATTGGATGAATGATGTGAAAAAGAATTAATAAAAATAATTAAATCATTAGAAAAGTAGGTGAATGAATAAATGAATGAATGATACCAGAATTATGTTATTAAAGCAGCTTTCCCCACAAAGTTAATTTTCATCAAAAGATTTTGGAATAATAATAATTTCCACAATTGGATGTGCTTAAAAAAAGTTCCTGTGCTTAGATAATATGAGACCCTGCTATGTACTGTGTAATGGATGTGTCTGACCATACAGGGACATGTTCTGATCATACCACATCCCCTGTGCTGAGATAATCTTATATATGTGTCCCTGCTATGTACTGTGTAATGGATGTTTCTGACCGTACAGGTACATGGTCTGATCATACCACATCCCCTGTGCTGAGATAATCTTATATATGTGTCCCTGCTATGTACTGTGTATTGGATGTGTCTGACCGTACAGGTACATGGTCTGATCATACTACATCCCCTGTGCTGAGATAATCTTATATATGTGTCCCTGCTATGTACTGTGTATTGGATGTGTCTGACCGTACAGGTACATGGTCTGATCATACCACATCCCCTGTGCTGAGATAATCTTATACATGTGTCTCTGCTGTGTACTGTGTAATGGATGTTTCTGACCGTACAGGGACATGGTCTGATCATACCACATCCCCTGTGCTGAGATAATCTTATATATGTGTCCCTGCTATGTACTGTGTATTGGATGTGTCTGACCGTACAGGTACATGGTCTGATCATACCACATCCCCTGTGCTGAGATAATCTTATACATGTGTTTCTGCTGTGTACTGTGTAATGGATGTGTCTGACTGTACAGGGACATGGTCTGATCATACCACATCCCCTGTGCTGAGATAATCTTATACATGTGTCCCTGCTATGTACTGTGTATTGGATGTGTCTGACCGTACAGGTACATGGTCTGATCATACCACATCCCCTGTGCTGAGATAATCTTATATATGTGTTCCTGCTATGTACTGTGTATTGGATGTGTCTGACCGTACAGGTACATGGTCTGATCATACCACATCCCCTGTGCTGAGATAATCTTATACATGTGTCTCTGCTGTGTACTGTGTAATGGATGTTTCTGACCGTACAGGGACATGGTCTGATCATACCACATCCCCTGTGCTGAGATAATCTTATATATGTGTCCCTGCTATGTACTGTGTATTGGATGTGTCTGACCGTACAGGTACATGGTCTGATCATACCACATCCCCTGTGCTGAGATAATCTTATACATGTGTTTCTGCTGTGTACTGTGTAATGGATGTGTCTGACTGTACAGGGACATGGTCTGATCATACCACATCTCCTGTGCTGAGATAATCTTATATATGTGTCCCTGCTATGTACTGTGTATTGGATGTGTCTGACCTTACAGGAAAATGGTCTGATCATGCCACATCTCCTGTGCTGAGATAATCTTATATATGTGCCCCTGCTACGTACTATGTAATGGATGCGTCTGACTGTACAGGTACATGGTCTGATCATACCACATCTCCTGTGCTGAGATAATCTTATATATGTGTCCATGCTATGTACTGTGTAATGGATGTGTCTGACTGTACAGGGACATGGTCTGATCATACCACATCTCCTGTGCTGAGATAATCTTATATATGTGTCCCTGCTATATACTGTGTAATGGATGTGTCAGACTATACAGGGACATGGTCTAATCCTACCACATCTCCTGTGCTGAGATAATCTTATATATGTGTCCATGCTATGTACTGTGTAATGGATGTGTCTGACTGTACATGGACATGGTCTGATCATACCACATCTCCTGTGCTGAGATAATCTTATATATGTGTCCCTGCTATATACTGTGTAATGGATGTGTCAGACCATACAGGGACAAGGTCTGATCATACCACATCTCCTGTGCTGAGATAATCTTACATATGTGTTCCTGCTATATACTGTGTAATGGATGTGTCTGGCCGTACAGGGACATGGTCTGATCATAACACATCTCCTGGAGGGGAAGAAGGAAAAGAGTATACAGACATTATACCACGGGATCACAAATAATTCTTTCTTTGAAATAAGGTAAAAAATGTTTGTACCATGTTAGCCAGTAGATAGAAAAATGTGTTTTAGGCAGCCCGCAAATCTAAAAAGCATCATTGTCAGAAGGTCACTGTCCTCTCCAAAAACAACAGGAACACTTCTGTGCAAGCAGAACAGGTGCAAAACCTGTCCATTTATAATGACAACTGACAGGATAAAGATTCCCAGCACAGATCAGGACTACAAGATTCATCTGCACCACAAATAATGTGGTGTACTTAATATGTTCAAAATGTGCGAGTATGTATGTAGGGGAGACGGAATGACAACTCAGAACTAGAATTAACTCTCATTTATACACAATTAAAGAAAAAAGAACAGCTCTCCCTGTGGCCAATCATTTTTGTAGTCCTGATCACACCAGAATGGATATGAAAATACTAGTTTTGAAAGGTAATTTCAAATCCCAAATAATCAGGAGAGTCTGGGAATATAAACTTATGATGATATTTGACACAATCAGAACAGGAATAATGTGTCCCATGGATTTATGTCTTTGTACATCAATTGAGGAATCTTCAAATCTTGAACTAACCACTAACCAAAGAACAATAAACTTTCTGCTTATTTCTTAATGCTGATATTTACTCTCCCAGCTGCACTTTCCCCTCCTCCCAATACAGACAACTATGTTCTGCTCCATTTCTCCTGTCTTATTTACTGTATTATTCCACCCTCCATTTGTATGTATGTGTTCAGAATTTGTGTCATTATTAAACCTAAAGAAGAGACCCTAGAGTCTTAAAAGCGTGCTATTGTTTACCATCTTTTCAGTTCGCCATTAAAAGGTATTAACCACTGAGGAATCTCAGATTCTAATATTTTTCTTTGAGATAAAACATTTCCCTGCTATTTTTAAAAAAATATTTTATCACACAAAAAGAATCATCTGTGATCCCGTGCTGTAATGTCTGTATACTCTTTTGTGTCCTCCCCGCCACAGGAGATGTGGTATGATCAGACCATGTTCCCGTATGGTCAGACACAAATATTACACAGTACATAACTGTTCAATAGGAGGTAATCCAATTCTATGGTGGCCGCGCACCCCTTAAGATAAACCAGGATTAGAACTAACCCTGGCGGGGGCATAAAACTCTCCTCCAGAGATTAAATCTCCGTTTTAGGGTGCTTTCACATCTGCGTTTTTCGTAATTCGCGGCAGATGCGGTGAAAAAACCGCATCTGCCGCGATTGCCGCATAACCGTTCCACTTGCGGCGCGGTTGCGGTTTTTTCTATGCAATGTATAGGCGTACTTGCGGCAGGTGCGGCAAGTGTGGTTTTGCACTTGCAGCAGGTGCGGCCGCGAAAAAAACCGCGGCTTACTGCGGTTTTTTCGCGGCCGCACCTGCCGCAAGTGCAAAACCGCACTTGCCGCACCTGCCGCAAGTATGCCTATACATTGCATAGAAAAAACCGCAACCGCGCCGCAAGTGGAACGGTTATGCGGTAAACGCGGCAGATGCGGTTTTTTCACCGCATCTGCCGCGAATTACGAAAAACGCAGATGTGAAAGCACCCTTACACCACTTAACCATCTGGTCATCTTTCGTACTTTCGTTAAGTGGTATAAGACGGAGGTTTAATCTCCGGAGGAGAGTTTTATGCCCCTGCCAGGGTTAGTTCTAATCCTGGTGTATCTTAATACCAAAAAAATTTTTATTAATTATTGAAGAACATATGAGATTTTAAATACTGATTATTGTGTTTTAATGTATTTTTAATGTATTGTAATCAATGTAATGGGCATTTTTATACATGTTTGACTTATAATGGGCGCTTTCACCGCAAGTGATGTCAAAGGGGGGTGGGGCGTCATTTTTTTGTGATTTTTTTTATTGTTCCTGTGTGTATATATAATTGGATGTGCTGTTGAATCTTGATGCCCTGATGAAGTGGCCTGTTCGCCACCAAACGCGTAGGCTGAATAGACAGAGTGTGTGTGTTACTCTGTTACTCTTATTGTGGTCAGCGCGGCTTCTATCCATCCGGCTCTAATTTCTCCAAGTGGATCCTTACTTCTCGCCGGGAGCCTGCTGCGACCATACGTGCTTGTCCAAGGGAGTTGTGACCATTCACAACCAGACCAGGTGAGTCTGTATTGTGGGAGTCCGTGTGACCATCAAACCTGAAGGTATTACTCTATGTGCGCTTCTTTTCCTTCTTATTTGTACACTTTCTCTGTTGGTACTTTCACGTCCTTTGCAGTTTGTTGAAGCTCTTGAATGTTTGCAGGCTCTTTTTCCCATTGGCAGATTTCAGCTAATTCCAAATATTTTCATTGTGATTGAGGTCAGGACTCATGGCTGACATTTTAAAACAGTCCATTTGTTCTTTTTCAATCATTCCTGTGTACTTTTGGATGTGTGCTCTGGATCATTGTCTGGCTGGATGACACATGATCTTCAACTCAAACCAAGTTTTCTTACACAGGGTAGGACATTTTGCTTTAAAATCTCTTGATAATTTTCTAATTCTTGATTACTGTGATATGGTCAAAGCCTGCAGCACCAGATGCTGCAAAGCAAGCCCACATCATTAAGGGTCCTTCATCATGCTGAACTGTTGGTAGGGTGTTCTTTTCCTTATAGGTTTCATTGACTCCAGCTCAAAACCCTAATCATGACATACAAAGCCATCTACAACCTGTCCCCTCCATATGTCTGTGACATGGTCTCCTGGTACTTACCTACATGCAACCTGAGATCCTCCTAAGATCTCCTTCCTACTCCCCTCGTATCTCTTCTTCCTACAACCGCATACAAGATTTCTCCCGTGCATCCCCCATATTGTGGAACTCTCTGCCCAAACACATCAGACCCTAAACTACCGTGGAAATTTTCAAAAGGAACCTTAAGACCCACCTCTTTTGACAAGTCTACAATCTGCAGTGATCCTCAGTCTATTGAACCACCGCATGACGAGCTCTACCCTCTCCTACTGTATCCTTACCGGTCCCTTGCAGACTGTGAGCCCTCATGGTCAGGGTCCTCTCCACCTATTGTATCCTCACCTATACCTTGTAGACTTTGAGCCCTCGCAGGCAGGGTCTTCTCTCCTCCTGTGTCTTTTTTCATTCATAATTATTGTACTTATATATGTATGCCCCTTTTCACATGTAAAGCACCATGGAATAAATGGCACTATAATAATAAATAATAATAATATACTTAAACCTCATGGGTGCCAATAATGATGAGCCGGACTGTAAGTTTATCTCAGTGCAGGGACATTTTTTTAAACACATCCAGTAGTGAAAGTATTTATTATTCCAAGATGTATTGATTAAAATCAACTTTAAAATTAACTTTATTTGTGGGAAATCCCCTTTAATTTCATGTAAATTACCATATTTTTCGCATTATAAGACACACTTCTTTCCCCCAAATTTTGTGGGAAAGTGGAGGGTGCGTCCTATAATGTGAAACTAGTAGCTGTGCAGTAGGGGAGGCAAGGGGGCAGGGGGCTTGCTCGGGATCGGTGTCCAGGGGCTGGAACAGGCTGCAGCTGCAAGCCGTGATCACGTGGGGCTGCTCATTATGCTCATGTAATATGCACTGCATCCCACTGTCAATCACTAATGGGGGAGAAGCACATATGACAGGAGTGTAGTGAGCGGGTCCACAGCCGCTGGCTGAGATCCTATGTGAATAGTCAGTGCTTTCCAAGCTTTCATTGTGTGGAAAGCACTGACTATCTAAAGGATATCATACTCACCACTCTCCATCACTCCCTGCAGCCAGCGCCATCCCTGCTGTTTGTGCTGTGCCGGCATCCGGTCCTGTGAGCGTCGCTGCGTAGTGACGTCATCACAGCGCTGTTCACAGTACTGGATGCCGATATAACCAGATGGCGGGATAGATGGCTGCAGCGCAGGAAGCGATGGAGGGAGGTAAGTATGATATTGTTTATGTTTTAAAGTGTGCGACAGGGTGGGGGCAGTGTGTACCAGCATGGAGGACAGTGTGCCAGCATGGAGGACAGTGTGCCAGCATGGGGGACAATGCGCCAGCATGGGGGACAATGCAATAGCATGGGGGACAATGCGACAGCATGGGGGGCAGTGCATCAGCATGGGGGGCAAGGTGCTAGCATTGGAGTCATACATACCAGCATGGGGGTTTATGTACCAGGATGGGGGATATATATACTGATTGTAAGATGGACACTGGCTTTATAAGACAGACCCCATTTAACATTACAAATTGTGGGGTGCGTTTTATAATCAGGTGCATCTCATAAAGCGAAAAATAAAGTATGTATTAATGAGGAAAATAGCAAATACATGAATGAAGGTGAAATGCAACACATGGCTGCAGATATTAAATGTACTGTAATTAATGGAAAAAAACAATGACTTCAAGAAAGGATGAAGGAATAATAATGTTTTATTCCGTAGTGCCAAGATACTGTATTCTGCAGCACTTTACAGTTCAGCTGTAGCACTTTACAATTCAGACACAGCACTTTACAATTACTTCATTGCACTTTACAATTCAGTCACAGTGCTTTACAATTCATCCATAGCACTTTCCAATTCAACCGCAGTACTTTACAATTCAGTCGCAGTTCTTTACAGTTCAGTCGTGCACTTTCCAATTCAGTCTCAGTACTTTAATAATAATAATAATAATAATAATAATCTTTATTTATGTAGCTGCAACATATTCCACAGCCCTTTACAATTCAGGGGTTCATAGACAAACAGTCATAGGTATCAGTTATCAAAAACAAAAATACAATATTTAAAGCAAAATAATGACAGCCCTGCTCATCAGTCGCAGTACTTTACAATTTATCCGCTGCACTTTATAATTCAGCAGCAGCACTTTTCAATTAATTCACAGTACTTTACAATTTATCTGCAGCACTTTATAATTCATTCAGAGCACTTTACAATTCATCCATTGCACTTTACAGTTCATCCATTGCACTTTACAATTCAGCCAGAGTACTTTACAATTCAGTTCCACCACTTTACAATTCATCCGCAGCACTTTACAGTTCATCCATAGCATTTTACAATTCATCCACAGCACTTTACAATTCAACCGCAGCTCTTTCCAGTTCTGTCGCAGTACTTTAATAATAATAATAATAATAACAATAATTTTTATTTATATAGCGCCAACATATTCCTCAGCCCTTTGCAATTCAGAAATTCTTTACAATTTATCCTCTGCACTTTTTCAATTCAGGTGCAGTGCATTACAATTCATTAGCAGCACTTTACAATTTAGCCACAGTACTTTACAACTCAGCCAGACCATTTTACAATTCATCTGCTGTACTTTATAATTCAGCCACAGTACTTTATAATTCAGCCACAGTACTTTATAATTCAGCCACAGTACTTTACAATTCAGCTGGAGTATTTTATAATTCATCCGCCGCACTTTACAATTCAGCTGTAACACTTGACAATTCATCCACAGCACTTTAGAGTTCATCCACTGAACTTTACAATTCAGCTGCAGCATTTTACAATTTAGAGATAACACTTTACAGTTCATCCCAGCTCTTTACTATTCAGATGCAGCACATTGCAATTGATCCGCAGCACTTTACAATGGAGCTGCAGCATGTTACAATTCAGCCACAGCACTTTACTATGCATCCAAAGCACTTTACAATTCAGCTGCATCATGTCACACTTTAGACACAGCACTTTGCTATTCAAATTCAACACTTTTCAATTGATCCGCAGCACTTTACAATTCAGCTGCAGCACATTACAATTCAGCCACAGCACTTTACTATTCAGCCGCGATACTTTACAATTCAGCTGCAGCACTTTCCAATGACTCAATGACTGACTGACAGGGCCGCCATCAGGGAGTGATAGCCCTGACTGGAGTTAGGGGCCCTGAGCCCAGGGGGGCCCGGCCGTGACTCCAGGGGCGTGGCCATTTTGAGCAGACTGCTGACTGATAAGAAAAATAGTGAATGAATTATAATTAAGTTAACTGATGATAGAAAAAGAGTGAGTGAATCGTAGTATTATGAATACTCCTTCATTGGCATGTTATACTTTTTCTTTCACTGCCTTATTCTAATAGTAAAGGGTTGCATAGAATTAGAGACAACTGACTATTTTTCTTTATTTGAAAACTTTAAATAGGTATGGATGTCTTTTGACAAGGATCGGTAATAATTCCCACAGATACTCTAAGTGTAAGCTATAATAAAATAATGGATGAACGATATAAAGGCAACATCACATAATAGAGGATATAGTAAGGAGAAAGGACGCCTCATCCTCAGGAGGATGTTCATCAAGTAAACATAATTAAGACTTCATCTTTCTTTTTGAGAATTGTATTTAAATTGCAGAAACAATTGAAGCTCGACTTTTACAAGAATTCTCCTCCGCCATAAGAATAGATTCATGATCCAGATACTGCGGAGCGAATGTTCCTTCATAATGGGCTTTCAGCTTTGTTTAAATGGATAGTTCACTTAATGTTAGATGCACAGGCTTCTGAATACCATTCATTTAAGTTGTAATTTCAGTATAAAAAGGCGAAAGAAAATTACATTTATTTTACATAGAGAAGGCAAGAAACAAACAACGGTAAACTCTATGAAAATAGTAGCCTTAATCCTTCACATAATGCCTTTACCTGATCTGAATTTGCTTCTTTTTCATTTTTGAACCTGATGTAAAAAAGATCTATGGTTATGGCTAATAACCATATTTTTATATCATGTGGGTGGGTTTTATATAGAGCCAATTGGATTCGACAAAATATTTCAGATTATATTTCCATCACCATTGACTTGTACTCGTCTAATAAATTATCCAGATGTCACGAGTGTGTCACGTCCGGCTAGAACCTTTTTGGTATCTGGAATCAGAAGATCACAGTGATTGGCGGATCACGTGGCCTTGTTGGAGTCCACTCAGCAATGAACATTCATGGAGCAGTTTTCGTTTCTTTTGGAGCTCTAGGGTTTAAAAATTCCTTATTGTCCGTGCTGATATTCCTTTCTTTTAAATATCAGCTGCTGATCGTTATTGCCACTCCTTTCTATTAATTAGATTCACTCCTGGCTCTCTAAAGTGCCAGGCATAGTTCTTCTATGCTGACCTTCCTGTAGAAGTTCCAGTTACAGCCATGGAATTGAATTGTTGTTTTATATCTTCTTGTTTGTCTTTTTCCCTGTGTTGCTTAATCGTAGGAGTTAGACTAGTTTCTTGCTGTTCAATTCACTAGTCTGGGCTAGCCCAGTGGAAGTCAGGGCTTAGGCATTTGATCGCACTCATGGGGAAGGACCCATCTAGGGACACTAGGCTACACTAGGTTTAGGTAAAGGTGAGTGTCTGGGGTCACCCCAATAACTTTTCCCTATTATTAGGATCCCATTTTACCTTGGCTCTGGTATTCTCCCTTATTACTGGGATCCCCTTTTACCTTGCCTCTGGTGTTCTCCCTTATTACTAGGATCCCCTTTTACCTTGGCTCTGGTATTCTCCCTTATTACTAAGATCCCCTTTTACCTTGCCTCTGGTGTTCTCCCTTATTACTAAGATCCCCTTTTACCTTGCCTCTGGTGTTCTCCCTTATTACTAGGATCCCCTTTTACCTTGCCTCTGGTGTTCTCCCTTATTACTAGGATCCCCTTTTACTTTGCCTCCGGTGTTCTCCCTTATTACTAGGATCCCCTTTCACCTTGCCTCTGGTGTTCTCCCTTTCTTTGGCGCCACATGCCGGGAGTCTCTTTGTGTTGTGGCAAAATGTAAAGTTAATAGCTACCTTTATTTTGTTCTTAAACTTGGGTTACCTTTTATGATACCTTTACACGCCGCTACAGGATGGTGGAAACAACGGGGTAGATGAGAGAAATGTATCTTGCACCGCCAAATCAATCCGAGGTAGCGGCATGTGAAGACGGTTGTTTCCACTCGTCACTTGCGGCACCTGTTTCAAAGCAGTGCTCTAAAACAGGTTGATTTCAAGGCGATGGTTACGGCCTGTAACGGCGTGTAAATAAGGAACAAGAGGGTTGTTTGGACACCTTGCTATCTACCTGGGGCGTGACACAGGCTCCGGGAAGCCGCCCCCCTTCAGCGATCATTGGAGGAAGCTCCTGCGTTACGATTGGTAGACGCTGCATAGGGCGGCATATTTAAGGAGCTGACCAGTCACACGACACAATTGCTCGAGCGTCATGTATTAGTCAGCCTCCTGCGCTGGCTGGCCAATCATGATGCTATTGCTTTGTCCTATCACTGTACGAGTGTCTCGTAATCCACAATTGTGGCACGCCTATGTGTTGTCCCTGCTGCACCAGGTCCGCCCATATTACCTTGTTGTAGTGGCGTGTAAATGGGGTAAGGTGCTCTACAGAAGGTAACTTGTGGCACCCGGAGGTGTATCCAGAGATAGATGTAACCTACTGTAGCGCACCTTGTTGCGGCGTGTAAAGGTGGTGCGGGCACCGCTTTCAACCGTTTGTGCGTGCTCGTGCACGTGAAGTACCCGGTTGTTTCCACCATCCTGTAGCGGCGTGTAAAGGTACCCTTAGGGTTCTTTACAAAATCGGACAGACATCCTATCAATTTTGGCAGAAATTTTTTTAATTTTGAGTGCAACTTTTAAGAAAATTGTCTTATCTTGTTAAAAAAATAATTAAAACATTGTCGAAGTGTCTTTGATTACACAGTCATAAATGCACCTAATTTATCAAAGTAGCTCATGCAGTTTTACACATTTGGTGCATTTTTCTGATTGTCTATTATTTTGGCTTACTGGGCATTCATAATTTTCTCCAATTTTTTTGAACAATTTTGAGTATCACAATTTAGGTTATAACTCTGCACTTAATAGGATGCATTGCAAAAAAAATCTTGAAATTTATTGACCAATGAAGTAATCCGAAAACAATAGGCATTGACAATTCAATGGCTGTACAGTGGCAGACAGGTCTCTACTAGTGACTAGTGCAGATGTGCAAGTTAGATAAGTTATCAAAGCCATATGTAATGGGTGACAAGGGGCAACTGCAATGTAGAGAATAAAGTGATATAGCCTCTCAGGTGTGACTGAGGCATAATTCAGAAACAAATGTAGGGCTAGCTACCTACCCTCGGAAAAGTGGCTCTACTGAAAGGACTGGACTACGGGCAAAAGGCCAGACCCCTTAACTGTCAAAGTATGGGGTTATCATCACTGCTGTATGACAGTGGTTGACTTTCCTGGGCGGATCCATTTCTAGTGACTGTGAACCTGAGGCTCTTACAGGGAGAAGAGACCTCCAACTGAAAGTGTCTGGGAGTCCGTTGCTCCATTCCTGCCATAGTGCTTCCAACCCCTGGAGCACCTGCAATGTGAGGGAAGGAGAGTTGGACCCACTGAGTGGCAAAGTGACCATTAGAGACTGCTGTTGTGATGGAGCTTACTGGTCCAGGATGTCTAACAAAACTTAGAACAGATTCTGATGCTATACTGCAAAACTGGATCTGTGTTTATGATATGGGCCCTCTATCTCACATGTAAAGTTGTACCTAAAGAACTAGGGAAACTGCTAAGTAAAGGACTGTTGGTTAAAGAGAACTGTTGGTCTCCATGTCAGTCTACACTGCTGTTTAGTCCTGGAGTGCCAAAGACAATGACAACATGCAACCTGCTGAGAAGTGTGACCTGGACAAGTCCACACATCCAGTCGGGACCATGGCTTTCAATTAGCGTGTCAGGGTATCTGCAGTCAATCCCTCGCCCAAGACTACTGCCTCATGCCACCTTATGCTTTGACCATTTGTCCAGAAAATAATTGAAGAAATTTAGAATTCTGGAAAATAATTGTAAATGATTAGCACTGAATGTTGTGCAACAAAAAAAATCTCTGTGCAGAATGCTGGGCAGCAAATGTTTCTGTGCACAGTCCTGGGTACCAAAATCACAATAAAAGGCTCTGTGCACAGTACTGGGTAATAAAAGCCTCTGTGCACAGTACTGGGTAATAAAAGCCTCTGTGCACAATACTGGGTAATAAAAGCCTCTGTGCACAGTACTGGGTAATTAAAACTCCTCTGCACAGTACTGGGTAATAAAAGCCTCTGTGCACAGTACTGGGTAATAAAAGCCTCTGTGCATAGTGCTGGGTAATAAAAACCTCTGTGCACAGTACTGGGTAATAAAAACCTCTGTGCACAGTACTGGGTAATGAAAGCCTCTGTGCACAGTACTGGGTAATAAAAGCCTCTGTGCATAGTGCTGGGTAATAAAAACCTCTGTGCACAGTACTGGGTAATAAAAACCTCTGTGCACAGTACTGGGTAATGAAAGCCTCTGTGCACAGTACTGGGTAATAAAAACCTCTGTGCACAGTACTGGGTAATAAAAGCCTCTGTGCACAGTGCTGGGTAATAAAGGCGTCTGTGCACAGTACTGGGTAATTAAAACTCCTCTGCACAGTACTGGGTAATAAAAGTCTCTGTGCACAGTACTGGGTAATAAAAGCCTCTGTGCACAGTACTGGGTAATAAAAGCCCCTCTGCACAGTACTGGGTAATAAAAGCCTCTGTGCACAGTACTGGGTAATAAAAGCCTCTGTGCACAGTACTGGGTAATAAAAGCCTCTGTGCACAGTACTGGGTAATAAAAGCCTCTGTGCACAGTACTGGGTAATAAAAGCCTCTGTGCACAGTACTGGGTAATTGAAACTCCTCTGCACAGTACTGGGTAATAAAAGCCTCTGTGCACAGTGCTGGGTAATAAAAGCCTCTGTGCACAGTACTGGGTAATAAAAGCCTCTGTGCACAGTACTGGGCAATAAAAGCCTCTGTGCACAGTGCTGGGTAATAAAAGGCGTCTGTGCACAGTACTGGGTAATAAAAGCCTCTGTGCACAGTACTGGGTAATTAAAACTCCTCTGCACAGTACTAGGTAATAAAAGCCTCTGTGCACAGTGCTGGGTAATAAAAGCCTCCTGCAAAGTACTGGGTAATAAAAGGCTCTGTGCACAGTACTGGGTAATAAAGGCGTCTGTGCACAGTACTGGGTAATAAAAGCCTCTGTGCACAATACTGGGTAATAAAAGCCTCTGTGCACAGTGCTGGGTAATAAAAGCCTCTGTGCACAGTGCTGGGTAATAAAAGCCCCTCTGCACAGTACTGGGTAATAAAAGCCTCTGTGCACAGTACTGGGTAATAAAAGCCTTTGTGCACAGTACTGGGTAATAAAAGCCTCTGTGCACAGTACTGGGTAATAAAAGCCTCTGTGCACAGTGCTGGGTAATAAAGGCGTCTGTGCACAGTGCTGGGTAATAAAAGCCTCTGTGCACAGTACTGGGTAATTAAAACTCCTCTGCACAGTACTGGGTAATAAAAGCCTCTGTGCACAGTACTGGGTAATAAAAGCCTCTGTGAATAGTGCTGGGTAATAAAAACCTCTGTGCACAGTGCTGGGTAATAAAAGACTCTGTGCACAGTGCTGGGTAATAAAAGCCTCTGTGCACAGTACTGGGTAATAAAAGCCTCTGTGCACAGTACTGGGTAATAAAAGCCTCTGTGCACAGTGCTGGGTAATAAAGGCGTCTGTGCACAGTACTAGGTAATAAAAGCCTCTGTGCACAGTACTGGGTAATAAAAGCCTCTGTGCACAGTACTGGGTAATAAAAGCCTCTGTGCACAGTGCTGGGTAATAAAGGACTCTGTGCACAGTGCTGGGTAATAAAAGACTCTGTGCACAGTGCTGGGTAATAAAGGCGTCTGTACACAGTGCTGGCTAATAAAAGACTCTGTGCACAGTGCTGGGTAATAAAAGCCTCTGTGCACAGTACTGGGTAATAAAAGCCTCTGTGCACAGTGCTGGGTAATAAAAGCCTCTGTGCACAGTGCTGGGTAATAAAAGCCTCTGTGCACAGTACTGGGTAATAAAAGCCTCTGTGCACAGTGCTGGGTAATAAAAGACTCTGTGCACAGTGCTGGGTAATAAAAGACTCTGTGCACAGTACTGGGTAATAAAAGCCCCTCTGCACAGTACTGGGTAATTAAAACTCCTCTGCACAGTACTGGGTAATAAAAGCCTCTGTGGACAGTGCTGGGTAATAAAAGTGTCTGTGCACAGTACTGGGTAATAAAAGCCTCTGTGCACAGTACTGGGTAATAAAAGCCTCTGTGCACAATACTGGGTAATAAAAGGCTCTGTGCACAGTACTGGGTAATAAAAGGCTCTGTGCACAGTACTGGGTAATAAAAGCCTCTGTGCACAGTACTGGGTAACAAAAGCCTCTGTGCACAGTGCTGGGTAATAAAAGCCTCTGTGCACAGTACTGGGTAATAAAAGGCTCTGTGCACAGTACTGGGTAATAAAAGCCTCTGTGCACAGTACTGGGTAATTAAAACTCCTCTGCACAGTACTGGGTATTAAAAGTCTCTGTGCACAGTACTGGGTAATAAAAGCCTCTGTGCACAGTGCTGGGTAATAAAAGCCTCTGTGCACAGTACTGGGTAATAAAAGCCCCTCTGCACAGTACTGGGTAATAAAAGCCTCTGTGCACAGTACTGGGTAATAAAAGCCTCTGTGCACAGTACTGGGTAATAAAAGCCTCTGTGCACAGTACTGGGTAATAAAAGCCTCTGTGCACAGTACTGGTAATTAAAACTCTGTGCACAGTACTGGGTAATAAAAGCCTCTGTGAACAGTGCTGGGTAATAAAGGCGTCTGTGCACAGTGCTGGGTAATAAAAGCCTCTGTGCACAGTACTGGGTAATAAAAGCCTCTGTGCACAGTACTGGGTAATAAAAGCCTCTGTGCACAGTACTGGGTAATAAAAGCCTCTGTGCACAGTACTGGGTAATTAAAACTCCTCTGCACAGTACTGGGTAATAAAAGCCTCTGTGCACAGTACTGGGTAATAAAAGCCTTTGTGCACAGTACTGGGTAATAAAAGCCTCTGTGCACAGTACTGGGTAATAAAAGCCTCGGTGCACAGTACTGGGTAATAAAAGCCTCTGTGCACAGTACTGGGTAATAAAAGCCTCTGTGCACAGTGCTGGGTAATAAAAGACTCTGTGCACAGTGCTGGGTAATAAAAGACTCTGTGCACAGTGCTGGGTAATAAAAGACTCTGTGCACAGTGCTGGGTAATAAAAGCCTCTGTGCACAGTACTGGGTAATAAAAGCCTCTGTGCACAGTACTGGGTAATAAAAGCCTCTGTGCACAGTGCTGGGTAATAAAGGCGTCTGTGCACAGTACTGGGTAATAAAAGCCTCTGTGCACAGTGCTGGGTAATAAAAGACTCTGTGCACAGTGCTGGGTAATAAAAGACTCTGTGCACAGTGCTGGGTAATAAAAGACTCTGTGCACAGTGCTGGGTAATAAAAGCCTCTGTGCACAGTACTGGGTAATAAAAGGCTCTGTGCACAGTACTGGGTAATAAAAGCCTCTGTGCACAGTACTGGGTAATTAAAACTCCTCTGCACAGTACTGGGTAATAAAAGTCTCTGTGCACAGTACTGGGTAATAAAAGCCTCTGTGCACAGTGCTGGGTAATAAAAGCCTCTGTGCACAGTACTGGGTAATAAAAGCCCCTCTGCACAGTACTGGGTAATAAAAGCCTCTGTGCACAGTACTGGGTAATAAAAGCCTCTGTGCACAGTGCTGGGTAATAAAGGCGTCTGTGCACAGTACTGGGTAATAAAAGCCTCTGTGCACAGTGCTGGGTAATAAAAGCCTCCTGCAAAGTAATGGGTAATAAAAGGCTCTGTGCACAGTACTGGGTAATAAAGGCGTCTGTGCACAGTACTGGGTAATAAAAGCCTCTGTGCACAATACTGGGTAATAAAAGCCTCTGTGCACAGTGCTGGGTAATAAAAGCCTCTGTGCACAGTGCTGGGTAATAAAAGCCCCTCTGCACAGTACTGGGTAATAAAAGCCTCTGTGCACAGTACTGGGTAATAAAAGCCTTTGTGCACAGTACTGGGTAATAAAAGCCTCTGTGCACAGTACTGGGTAATAAAAGCCTCTGTGCACAGTGCTGGGTAATAAAAGCCTCTGTGCACAGTACTGGGTAATAAAAGCCTCTGTGCACAGTACTGGGTAATAAAAGCCTCTGTGCACAGTACTGGGTAATTAAAACTCCTCTGCACAGTACTGGGTAATAAAAGCCTCTGTGCACAGTACTGGGTAATAAAAGCCTCTGTGCACAGTACTGGGTAATAAAAGCCTCTGTGCACAGTACTGGGTAATAAAAGCCTCTGTGCACAGTACTGGGTAATTAAAACTCCTCTGCACAGTACTGGGTAATAAAAGCCTCTGTGCACAGTACTGGGTAATAAAAGCCTTTGTGCACAGTACTGGGTAATAAAAAGCCTCTGTGCACAGTACTGGGTAATAAAAGCCTCTGTGCACAGTACTGGGTAATAAAAGCCTCTGTGCACAGTACTGGGTAATAAAAGCCTCTGTGCACAGTGCTGGGTAATAAAAGACTCTGTGCACAGTGCTGGTAATAAAAGACTCTGTGCACAGTGCTGGGTAATAAAAGACTCTGTGCACAGTGCTGGGTAATAAAAGCCTCTGTGCACAGTACTGGGTAATAAAAGCCTCTGTGCACAGTACTGGGTAATAAAAGCCTCTGTGCACAGTGCTGGGTAATAAAGGCGTCTGTGCACAGTACTGGGTAATAAAAGCCTCTGTGCACAGTGCTGGGTAATAAAAGCCTCTGTGCACAGTACTGGGTAATAAAAGCCTCTGTGCACAGTACTGGGTAATAAAAGCCTCTGTGCACAGTACTGGGTAATAAAAGGCTCTGTGCACAGTACTGGGTAATAAAAGCCCTGTGCACAGTACTGGGTAATTAAAACCTCTTGCACAGTACTGGGTAATAAAAGCCTCTGTGCACAGATCTGGGTAATAAAAGCCTCTGCACAGTACTGGGTAATAAAAGGCTCTGTGCACAGTACTGGGTAATAAAAGCGTCTGTGCACAGTACTGGGTAATAAAAAGCCTCTGTGCACAGTACTGGGTAATAAAAGCCTCTGTGCACAGTGCTGGGTAATAAAAGCCTCTGTGCACAGTGACTGAGTAATAAAAGCCCCTCTGCACAGTACTGGGTAATAAAAGCCTCTGTGCACAGTACTGGGTAATAAAAGCCTTGTGCACAGTACTGGGTAATAAAAGCCTCTGTGCACAGTACTGGGTAATAAAAGCCTCTGTGCACAGTACTGGGTAATAAAGACTCCTCTGCACAGTGCTGGGTAATAAAAGCCTCTGTGCACAGTACTGGGTAATAAAAGCCTCTGTGCACAGTACTGGGTAATAAAAGCCTCTGTGCACAGTACTGGGTAATAAAAGCCTCTGTGCACAGTACTGGGTAATTAAAACTCCTCTGCACAGTACTGGGTAATAAAAGCCTCTGTGCACAGTACTGGGTAATAAAAGCCTCTGTGCACAGTACTGGGTAATAAAAGCCTCTGTGCACAGTACTGGGTAATAAAAGCCTCTGTGCACAGTACTGGGTAATAAAAGGCTCTGTGCACAGTACTGGGTAATAAAAGCCGTCTGTGCAACAGTAGCTGGGTAATAAAAGCCTCTGTGCACAGTGCTGGGTAATAAAAGCCTCTGTGCACAGTGCTGGAAGTATAAAAGCTCTGTGCACAGTGCTGGTAATAAAAGCCTCTGTGCACAGTACTGGGTAATAAAAGCCTCTGTGCACAGTACTGGGTAATAAAAGCCTCTGTGCCACAGTAGCTGGGTAATAAAGCCTCTGTGCACAGTACTGGTAATAAAAGCCTCTGTGCACAGTACTGGGTAATAAAAGCTCTGTGCACAGTACTGGTAATAAAAGCCTCTGTGCACAGTGCTGGGTAATAAAGGCTCTGTGCACAGTGCTGGGTAATAAAAGCCTCTGTGCACAGTACTGGTAATAAAGCTCTGTGCACAGTGCGGTAATAAAAGACCTCTGTGCACAGTACTGGGTAATAAAAGCCTCTGTCACAGTACTGGGTAATAAAAGCCTCTGTGCACAGTAGCTGGGTAATAAAAGCCTCTGTGCACAGTACTGGGTAATAAAAGCCTCTGTGCACAGTACTGGGTAATAAAAGCCTCTGTGCACAGTGCTGGGTAATAAAAGACTCTGTGCACAGTGCTGGGTAATAAAAGCCTCTGTGCACAGTACTGGGTAATAAAAGCCTCCTGTGCACAGTCTGGGTAATTAAAAGACTCTTGCACAGTACTGGGTAATAAAAGCTCTGTGCACAGTGCTGGGTAATAAAAGGCTCTGTGCACAGTACTGGGAAATAAAAGCCTCTGTGCACAGTACTGGGTAATAAAAGCCTCTGTGCACAGTACTGGGTAATAAAAGGCTCTGTGCACAGTGCTGGGTAATAAAAGGCTCTGTGCACAGTCTGGGTAATAAAAGCCTCTTGCACAGTACGTGTGGTAATAAAAGCCTCTGTGCACAGTGCTGGGTAATAAAAGCCTCTGTGCACAGTACTGGGTAATAAAAGGCTCTGTGCACAGTGCTGGGTAATAAAAGCCTCTGTGCACAGTGCTGGGTAATAAAAGCCTCTGTGCACAGTACTGGGTAATAAAAGCTCTGTGCACAGTGCTGGGTAATAAAAGACCTCTGTGCACAGTGCTGGGTAATAAAAGCTCTGTGCACAGTACTGGGTAATAAAAGCCCCTCTGCACAGTACTGGGTAATAAAATCCTCTGCACAGTACTGGGTAATAAAAGCCTCTGTGCACAGTGCTGGGTAATTATAAAAAAGCCTTCTTGGACAGTAAGCTGGGTAAATAAAAGCTCTGTGCACAGTACTGGGTAATAAAAGGCTCTGCACAGTACTGGGTAATAAAAGCCCTCTGCACAGTACTGGGTAACAAAAGCCTCTGTGCACAGTGCTGGGTAATAAAAGCCTCTGTGCACAGTACTGGGTAATAAAAGGCTCTGTGCACAGTACTGGGTAATAAAAGCCTCTGTGCACAGTACTGGGTAATAAAACTCTCTGCACAGTACTGGGTAATAAAAGCCCCTGTGCACAGTACTGGGTAATAAAAGCCTCTGTGCACAGTGCTGGGTAATAAAAGCCTCTGTGCACAGTACTGGGTAATAAAAGCCCTCTGTGCACAGTACTGGGTAATAAAAGGCCTCTGTGCACAGTACTGGGTAATAAAAGCCTCTGTGCACAGTACTGGGTAATAAAACCCTCTGTGCACAGTACTGGGTAATAAAAGCCTCTGTGCACAGTACTGAGGTAATTAAAACTCCTCTGCACAGTACTGGGTAATAAAAGCCTCTGTGCACAGTGCTGGGTAATAAAAGCCTCTGTGCACAGTACTGGGTAATAAAAGCCTCTGTGCACAGTACTGGGTAATAAAAGCCTCTGTGCACAGTACTGGGTAATAAAAGCGCTCTGTGCACAGTACTGGGTAATAAAAGCCTCTGTGCACAGTACTGGGTAAATTAAAACTCCTCTGCACAGTACTGGGTAATAAAAGCCTCTGTGCACAGTGCTGGGTAATCAAAAGCCCTCCTGCACAGTACTGGGTAATAAAAGGCTCTGTGCACAGTACTGGGTAATAAAGGCGTCTGTGCACAGTACTGGGTAATAAAAGCCTCTGTGCACAGTACTGGGTAATAAAAGCCTCTGTGCACAGTGCTGGGTAATAAAACCTCTGTGCACAGTCTGAGTAATAAAAGCCCCTCTGGCACAGTACTGGGTAATAAAAGCCTCTGTGCACAGTACTGGGCAATAAAAGCCTTTGTGCACAGTACTGGGTAATAAAAGCCTCTGTGCACAGTACTGGGTAATAAAAGCCTCTGTGAACAGTGCTGGGTAATAAAAGGCGTCTGTGCACAGTGCTGGGTAATAAAAGCCTCTGTGCACAGTACTGGGTAATAAAAGCCCTGTGCACAGTACTGGGTAATAAAAGCCTCTGTGCACAGTACTGGGTAATAAAAGCCTCTGTGCACAGTACTGGGTAATTAAAACTCCTCTGCACAGTACTGGGTAATAAAAGCCTCTGTGCACAGTACTGGGTAATAAAAGCCTTTGTGCACAGTACTGGGTAATAAAAGCCTCTGTGCACAGTACTGGGTAATAAAAGCCTCTGTGCACAGTACTGGGTAATAAAAGCCTCTGTGCACAGTACTGGGTAATAAAAGCCTCTGTGCACAGTGCTGGTAATAAAGACTCTGTGCACAGTGCTGGGTAATAAAAGACTCTGTGCACAGTGCTGGGTAATAAAGACTCTGTGCACAGTGCTGGGTAATAAAAGCCTCTGTGCACAGTACTGGGTAATAAAAGCCTCTGTGCACAGTACTGGGTAATAAAAGCCTCTGTGCACAGTGCTGGGTAATAAAGGCGTCTGTGCACAGTACTAGGTAATAAAAGCCTCTGTGCACAGTACTGGTAATAAAAGCCTCTGTGCACAGTACTGGGTAATAAAAGCCTCTGTGCACAGTGCTGGTAATAAAGGACTCTGTGCACAGTGCTGGGTAATAAAAGACTCTGTGCACAGTGCTGGGTAATAAAGGCGTCTGTGCACAGTGCTGGCTAATAAAAGACTCTGTGCACAGTGCTGGGTAATAAAAGCCTCTGTACACAGTACTGGGTAATAAAGCCTCTGTGCACAGTGCTGGGTAATAAAAGCCTCTGTGCACAGTGCTGGTAATAAAAGCCTCTGTGCACGTACTGGGTAATAAAAGCCTCGTGGCACAGTGCTGGGTAATAAAAGACTCTGTGCACAGTGCTGGGTAATAAAAGACTCTGTGCACAGTACTGGGTAATAAAAGCCCCTCTGCACAGTACTGGGTAATTAAAACTCCTCTGCACAGTACTGGGTAATAAAAGCCTCTGTGCACATGCTGGGTAATAAAAGTGTCTGTGCACAGTACTGGGAAATAAAAGCCTCTGTGCACAGTACTGGGTAATAAAAGCCTCTGTGCACAATACTGGGTAATAAAAGGCTCTGTGCACAGTACAGGGTAATAAAAGGCTCTGTGCACAGTACTGGGTAATAAAAGCCCCTCTGCACAGTACTGGGTAACAAAAGCCTCTGTGCACAGTGCTGGGTAATAAAAGCCTCTGTGCACAGTACTGGGTAATAAAAGGCTCTGTGCACAGTATGGGTAATAAAAGCCTCTGTGCACAGTACTGGGTAATTAAAACTCCTCTGCACAGTACTGGGTAATAAAAGTCTCTGTGCACAGCACTGGGTAATAAAAGCCTCTGTGCACGTGCTGGGTATAAAAGCCTCTGTGCACAGTACTGGGTAATAAAAGCCCCTCTGCACAGTACTGGGTAATAAAAGCCTCTGTGCACAGTACTGGGTAATAAAAGCCTCTGTGCACAGTACTGGGTAAAAAAAGCCTCTGTGCACAGTACTGGGTAATAAAAGCCTCTGTGCACAGTACTGGTATAATTAAAACTCCTCTGCACAGTACTGGTAATAAAAGCCTCTGTGCACAGTGCTGGGTAATAAAAGCCTCTGTGCACAGTACTGGGTAATAAAAGCCTCTGTGCACAGTACTGGGTAATAAAAGCCTCTGTGCACAGTGCTGGGTAATAAAGGCGTCTGTGCACAGTACTGGGTAATAAAAGCCTCTGTGCACAGTACTGGGTAATTAAAACTCCTCTGCACAGTACTGGGTAATAAAAGCCTCTGTGCACAGTGCTGGGTAATAAAAGCCTCCTGCACAGTACTGGGTAATAAAAGGCTCTGTGCACAGTACTGGGTAATAAAGGCGTCTCTGCACAGTACTGGGTAATAAAAGCCTCTGTGCACAGTACTGGGTAATAAAAGCCTTTGTGCACAGTACTGGGTAATAAAAGCCTCTGTGCACAGTACTGGGTAATAAAAGCCTCTGTGCACAGTACTGGGTAATAAAAGCCTCTGTGCACAGTACTGGGTAATAAAAGCCTCTGTGCACAATACTGGGTAATAAAAGGCTCTGTGCACAGTACTGGGTAATAAAAGGCTCTGTGCACAGTACTGGGTAATAAAAGCCCCTCTGCACAGTACTGGGTAACAAAAGCCTCTGTGCACAGTGCTGGGTAATAAAAGCCTCTGTGCACAGTACTGGGTAATAAAAGGCTCTGTGCACAGTACTGGGTAATAAAAGCCTCTGTGCACAGTACTGGGTAATAAAAGCCTCTGTGCACAGTACTGGGTAATAAAAGCCTCTGTGCACAGTGCTGGGTAATAAAAGCCTCTGTGCACAGTACTGGGTAATAAAAGGCTCTGTGCACAGTACTGGGTAATAAAAGGCTCTGTGCACAGTACTGGGTAATAAAAGCCTCTGTGCACAGTACTGGGTAATTAAAACTCCTCTGCACAGTACTGGGTAATAAAAGCCTCTGTGCACAGTACTGGGTAATAAAAGCCTTTGTGCACAGTACTGGGTAATAAAAGCCTCTGTGCACAGTACTGGGTAATAAAAGCCTCTGTGCACAGTACTGGGTAATAAAAGCCTCTGTGCACAGTACTGGGTAATAAAAGCCTCTGTGCACAGTGCTGGGTAATAAAAGACTCTGTGCACAGTGCTGGTAATAAAAGACTCTGTGCACAGTGCTGGGTAATAAAAGACTCTGTGCACAGTGCTGGGTAATAAAAGCCTCTGTGCACAGTACTGGGTAATAAAAGCCTCTGTGCACAGTACTGGGTAATAAAAGCCTCTGTGCACAGTGCTGGGTAATAAAGGCATCTGTGCACAGTACTAGGTAATAAAAGCCTCTGTGCACAGTACTGGGTAATAAAAGCCTCTGTGCACAGTACTGGGTAATAAAAGCATCTGTGCACAGTACTGGGTAATAAAAGCCTCTGTGCACAGTGCTGGGTAATAAAGGACTCTGTGCACAGTGCTGGGTAATAAAAGACTCTGTGCACAGTGCTGGGTAATAAAGGTGTCTGTGCACAGTGCTGGCTAATAAAAGACTCTGTGCACAGTGCTGGGTAATAAAAGCCTCTGTGCACAGTACTGGGTAATAAAAGCCTCTGTGCACAGTGCTGGTAATAAAAGCCTCTGTGCACAGTGCTGGGTAATAAAAGCCTCTGTGCACAGTACTGGGTAATAAAAGCCTCTGTGCACAGTGCTGGGTAATAAAAGACTCTGTGCACAGTGCTGGGTAATAAAAGACTCTGTGCACAGTACTGGGTAATAAAAGCCCCTCTGCACAGTACTGGGTAATTAAAACTCCTCTGCACAGTACTGGGTAATAAAAGCCTCTGTGCACAGTGCTGGGTAATAAAAGTGTCCTGTGCACAGTACTAGGTAATAAAAGGCTCTGTGCACAGTGCTGGGTAATAAAAGCCTCTGTGCACAGTACTGGGTAATAAAAGGCTCTGTGCACAGTACTGGGTAATAAAAGGCTCTGTGCACAGTACTGGGTAAGAAAAGCCCCTCTGCACAGTACTGGGTAATAAAAGCCTCTGTGCACAGTACTGGGTAAGAAAAGCCCCTCTGCACAGTACTGGGTAATAAAAGCCTCTGTGCACAGTACTGGGTAATAAAAGCCTCTGTGCACAGTGCTGGGTAATAAAAGCCTCTGTGCACAGTACTGGGTAAGAAAAGCCCCTCTGCACAGTACTGGGTAATAAAAGCCTCTGTGCACAGTACTGGGTAAGAAAAGCCCCTCTGCACAGTACTGGGTAATAAAAGCCTCTGTGCACAGTACTGGGTAATAAAAGCCTCTGTGCACAGTGCTGGGTAATAAAAGCCTCTGTGCACAGTACTGGGTAAGAAAAGCCCCTCTGCACAGTACTGGGTAATAAAAGCCTCTGTGCACAGTACTGGGTAATAAAAGCCTCTGTGCACAGTGCTGGGTAATAAAAGGCTCTGTGCACAGTACTGGGTAATAAAAGCCTCCTGCACAGTACTGGGTAATAAAAGCCTCTGTGCACAGTACTGGGTAATAAAGGCGTCTGTGCACAGTACTGGGTAATAAAAGCCTCTGTGCACAGTGCTGGGTAATAAAAGCCCCTCTGCACAGTACTGGGTAATAAAAGCCTCTGTGCACAGTACTGGGTAATAAAAGCCTCTGTGCACAGTACTGTGTAATAAAAGCCTCTGTGCACAGTGCTGGGTAATAAAAGCCCCTCTGCACAGTACTGGGTAATAAAAGCCTCTGTGCACAGTACTGGGTAATAAAAGCCTCTGTGCACAGTGCTGGGTAATAAAAGCCTCTGTGCACAGTACTGGGTAATAAAAGCCTCTGTGCACAGTGCTGGGTAATAAAAGCCTCTGTGCACAGTACTGGGTAATAAAAGCCTCTGTGCACAGTACTGGGTAAGAAAAGCCTCTGTGCACAGTACTGGGAAACAAAATCCACTGTGCCCAATGCTGCCTGACAAAAGCCCCTGTAAAAAACAAAATTATGTTCTATATTTTTTCTTTAAAAAAAAGTGTTACTCTTGTCCTTAGGTTGTGTCTTCTGTTGCAGTTCAGTTTCATTTGCAGTAATAGGGCTGAATGCAGCAGTCAGGATCATATTCCTCTCCAACTGCTTCACTGATGCCTCAATCCTGTACCAGACATTGCACTGGCTGCCCATCTGCTATAGAATCCAATATAAAATTATCACTCTCACCCACAAAGCCCTCCATAGTTCTGCACCGCCCTACATCTCCTCCCTCATCTGTGTCTATTGCCCTACACATGCTCTCCATTTTGCAAATGACCTAAAGGCCACTTCACACACACAGATATCTGAGTCCAATATTTGAACAGATGTCTTGTTGCAGTGAAATCATGGACACATTGTTACATTTGTACACAGCCACAAAATGGAGCAATGTATCCATGATTTCACTGCAACCAGAGATCTGTTCAGATATTGGACTCAGATATTTGTGTGTGTGAAGTGGCCTTAAGTCTGACATCATCTACAATCTGAACCTCCCACTCCCGTCTCCAAGACTTCTCACGAGTTGGAACAATTCTCTAGATCAGATTACAATAACAATTCAATTAATTCCAAATACCAATAGGGTCCACTTAAAACTAAGAACACATTTCTTTAGACTAGCCTATCATCTCACTTATCTAACTTTTCCCATTCTCCTCTTTTCCAAATCTGGCCTCTTGGGTCATCTGTCTTCACCCTCTATGCACTTAATAGCACTTTTCCTGTACTTGTACATATTCTGATTGGTGATCGGTTCCTGCAGCCTCAAGTGAATCCTCTATTTATTATATTGATGGTTGGACCATATATAACGACACGTCTTACCTTTCGTGCCTCCCCTATTTCCTTATAAATTATAGCTTGTGATCAGGTCCTCACTATGGATGCGCGAACAGCTTGTTTTTCCTCGCATACGGGTCTGGGGATGCTGTGCCAAAGCAAGGATAGAGTTAATCTCATCTTCAATTAGCATATCTGTCGGGTGTGCATCGTCTTCCCCAGGTGTGCTGCTGCGCCACGCCAGACTTCCGGGTTCAATCGTCATGTGACCGGCTGCAATAGCCAATCACATTCAGTGATAAGCTATGGTGTGGCTAGGAAGTGACGCAGCGACGCGTCACACCCGCAAGATTTCTCTTCCTGGTGTGATGTGTTGATGCGTCACTTCCGGAATGCCCCTTAGCTTATCGCTGAATGTGATTGGCTATTGCAGCCGGTTACATGACTATAGAACCCGGAAGCCTGGCGTGGCGCATCAGCACACTTGGGGGAGATGATGCAGACCTGGCAGGTATACTAATTGAAAATGAGATTAACCCTATCCTTCCTTTGACACAGCATCCCCAGTCCCGAACACAGGATTCAATCATCATGTGACCAGCTGTAATAGCTAATCACATTCAGCGATAAGCTATGGTGTGGCAGGGTAGTGACGCAGCGACGCGTCACACCCGGAAGATTTCTCCTCCTGGTGTGATGTGTTCATGCGTCACTTCCGGAATGCCGCTTAGCTTATCGCTGAATGTGATTGGCTATTGCAGCCGGTTACATGACGATAGAACCCGGAAGCCTGGTGCGGCGCAGCGGCACACCTGGGGGAGATGATGCAGACCCGACAGATATACTAATTGAAGATGAGATTAACCCTATCCTTCCTTTGGTACAGCATCCTGAGTCCCGAACACAGGAAAAAATAAGCTGTTCGCCTAGTCCCTAGTCCTCACTCCTAATGGTATCTGTTGACTGTTTTGTTACTCTATTGTCTCAAATTGTCTGTGTATGTCTTTTCTGAATTGTAAAGTGTTTCGTAATATGTTGGAACTATAGAAATTTTAATTATTATAATGGGGCTGAGTTATGATATCAAACACAGCCCTTAGATTGCAGAATACGGAGCCTTTTTCTTTTCTTGGATTGCCTCATTAAATGCACATGATGTATACAGCAATGCTAACTTCTTTTTATAAGAAAAAATGTTCAGTATGATAAAGCCTGTAAGTTTTCCAGTAACTTCTGAATAAATAAAGCCGTTTACGGCCAGGTATAGGAAACACTAATCATGGTGCTGGTGCCCCCTACTGTGCATAGATGTCAGGCATATTCATTTCATTCCCATACTCAGGTCCATTACCTACAGTTTATTGCGGTGGTTGCAGTTTTGGTTGGATGTGTATCTCGCACATCTGCTCTGTTACACTCAACCGAAAACACATTTTAATTTTATGAATCAGCACTGAACTCACAATTGTCAAATTCCGGTTGTTTATGATATTTGGTTTCAATGCTCCATTTCCTTTCTCCCTTCTTTAAAACAATATTATCCGTCTTTGTTTTGCCTCCTACAACTACTGATGCACTAATCCTTCTCCATCTGAGCCTCCTGCTGTTAGAAACAGATTGCTTGTATTTCTTGCCACATAATCTCCATCTGTTTTAGAGATTACATGAAAACATTTTGGTAGTTTAGGGTTTTAGTGGACATGTTTGGTGTGCTAGAAATATTGAATTATTACATTGGTTTGAGGTCCCCCATCAGTTGCCCATGGAATAGTTAATTTGTGAATTTATCAAGTCCTAGTGTTTTACCAATCATAGGACCATAAGTAACCTAAGAATTACTCAATTATAGTGATCGGTGTTCAACTGTACAAGGCATCACTGACCTGATTGGTGGGACTAATTCCCATTATCGAAGTCATTGTAGTCAGATATTGGAAGACTGGACATTGAAATATTGATGACTGAGTACCAGATTGAACTCCAACCCAAAATTGTTAAGATGAAAAGCTCGAAAATGGGACTCCTACTCAACACAAAGAAGACAAAGATATTGACCTCTGACGGGTATGACCAGGACACATCTGAGATGGACGGCAACAAACCGGAAGTTGCAAAGGACTTCAACATACTCGAAGCAATGATAGGTCAAGATGCAGCAATAACACCGGACGTCAATAGGAGAAAAGCTATGAATGAAGTCACTGGACAAGGTCTTTAAATTGAGAGGCATTTCACTGGTGACAAAAACATGTCTCATACAAAGTTACAGTTGTGGCCAAAAGTGTTGACACCCCTGCAATTCTGTCAGATAATACTCAGTTTCTTCCTGAAAATGATTGCAATCACAAATTCTTTGGTATTATTATCTTCATTTGATTTGACTTAAATAAAAAAAACACAAAAGGGAAGGAAACAAAAAGCAAAACATTGATCATTTCACACAAAACTCCAAAAATGGGCCAGACAAAAGTATTGGCACCCTCAGCCTAATACTTGGTTGCACAACCTTTAGCCAAAATAACTGTGATCAACCGCTTCCGGTAGCCATCAATGAGTTTCTTACAATGCTCTGCTGGAATTTTAGACCATTCTTCTTTGGCAAACTGCTCCAGGTCCCTGATATTTGAAGGGTGCCTTCTCCAAACTGCCATTTTTAGATCTCTCCACAGGTGTTCTATGGGATTCAGGTCTGGACTCATTGCTGGCCACCTTAGAAGTCTCCAGTGCTTTCTCTCAAACCATTTTCTAGTGCTTTTTGAAGTGTGTTTTGGGTCATTGTCCTGCTGGAAGACCCATGACCTCTGAGGGAGACCCAGCTTTCTCACACTGGGCCCTACATTATGCTGCAAAATTTGTTGGTAGTCTTCAGACTTCATAATGCCATGCACACGGTCAAGCAGTCCAGTGCCAGAGGCAGCAAAGCAACCCCAAAACATCAGGGAACCTCCGCCATGTTTGACTGTAGGGACCGTGTTCTTTTCTTTGAATGCCTCTTTTTTTCTCATGTAAACTCTATGTTGATGCCTTTGCCCATAAAGCTCTACTTTTGTCTCATCTGACCAGAGAACATTCTTCCAAAACGTTTAGGCTTTCTCTGGAAAGTTTTGGCAAACTCCAGCCTGGCTTTTTTATGTCTCGGGGTAAGAAGTGGGGTTTTCTTGGGTCTCCTACCATACAGTCCCTTTTCATTCAGACGCCAACGGATAGTACGGGTTGACACTGTTGTACCCTCGGACTGCAGGGCAGCTTGAACTTGTTTGGTTGTTAGTCAAGGTTCTTTATCCACCATCCGCACAATCTTGCGTTTAAATTTCTCGGCAATTTTTCTTTTCCGTCCACATCTAGGGAGGTTAGCCACAGTGCCATGGGCTTTAAACTTCTTGATGACAATGCGCACGGTAGACACAGGAACATTCAGCTCTTTGGAGATGGACTTGTAGCCTTGAGATTGCTCATGCTCCCTCACAATTTGGTTTCTCAAGTCCTCAGACAGTTCTTTGGTCTTCTTTCTTTTCTCCATGCTCAATGTGGTACACACAAGGACACAGGACAGAGGTTGAGTCAACTTTAATCCATGTCAACTGGCTGCAAGTGTGATTTAGTTATTGCCAACACCTGTTAGGTACCACAGGTAAGTTACAGGTGCTGTTAATTACACAAATTAGAGAAGCATCACATGATATTTCTAACAGTGTCAATACTTTTGTCCACCCCCTTTTTATGCTTGGTGTGGAAATATATCCAATTTGGCTTTAGGACAATTCTTCTTTTGTTTTTCATTGAAGACAAATTAAATGAAGATAATAATACCAAAGAATTTGTGATTGCAATCATTTTCAGGAAGAAACTGAGTATTATCTGACAGAATTGCAGGGGTGTCAATACTTTTGGCCACAACTGTAGGTCTTTACTGTAGTAACATATGGATGTGAAACCTGGAGGGTAAAGAAACAAGACAGAAGAAGAATCAACACCTTCGAAATGTGGTGCTGGACAAGGATGTTATCAATAACTTTGATGGCTAGAAGAACAAAACAATTTTGGAACAAATCAAGATAGCTATGTCACTGGAAGCAAAGTTTACCAAGCTATGACATGTCTACTTTGGACACTTCATATTAAGAGAGCAATCACTGGAGAAAGACATAATGGTCAGAAGAATAGAAGGATCAATGTGAAAAGGAAGACCAGCAAGCTGATGGCTTGATGCAATCAAGACAATGGCGGAGAAGACCCTGGTGGAGCTATCTAGGCTGCACAAGATTGATATTCTTAGAATATGTGCAGATGATCTGGAGACACTATATGCAGTGTTTCCAGACCTGCAGTAAGATGGCAATCTCTGCGAGTAAGTGCAGCCATTCTTTGCCCATGTTCTGCGTTCGAGGTAGGGTAGCTTTTCCCTGCATCCACCTGCCAAAATTGCATTTAACTCTGCATGAATAAATTAGCATGCTGTTGAAATACAGTAGCATGACAACGCACACCGAGTGTGAGATAATGCTGTGCACAAATGAAGCACAGTGGGCATGCGATTTGTAGAAATCCCATCCACTGTGCTTGCAGCCTTACAATGTATCTATTATATAATTGCGAATGGGTTTTTTGCCCCTTCTGAGACCGCTCGCGCTGCGAGTCAGCGTGGTCATGTGGATACGCCCGAAGCATTGGCCGCGCAGCGGCCATTGCGAGCAGTTCTAAGGAGACTCGCTATGCCCGCGCAGCGGGCATGGCGAGTCGCCTTAGCAGCGCGAAGCATTGGCCGCGAAGCGGCCATTGCGAGTCAGAGACTCGCTCTTCTAGAATACCGATGCATGTGCATCGGGCACCCAGCTAGTTCATCATAAAGTCCCATGGAGTCCAGTACCACCTGTACGCTGATAACACTCAGATCTACCTCTCTGGCCCAGACGTCACCTCTCTGCTGTCCAGTATCCCAGAGTGTCTTTCAGCCATATCCTCCTTCTTCTTCTCTCGCTTCCTTAAACTAAATGTAGACAAAACTGAACTCATCATCTTTCCTCCATCTCACACAACTTCCTTACGGATAGTACGGGTTGACACTGTTGTAGCCTCGGACTGCAGGGCAGCTTCAACTTGTTTGGATGTTAGTCGAGGTTCTTCATCCACCATCCGCACAATCTTGCGTTGAAATCTCTTGTCAATTTTTCTTTTCCGTCCACATCTAGGGAGGTTAGCTACAGTGCCATGGGCTTTAATCTTCTTGATGACACTGCGCACGGTAGACACAGGGACATTCAGGTCTTTGGAGATGGACTTGTAGCCTTGAGATTGCTCATGCTTCCTCACAATTTGGTTTCTCAAGTCCTCAGACAGTTCTTTGGTCTTCTTTCTTTTCTCCATGCTCAATGTGGTACACACAAGGACACAGGACAGAGGTTGAGTCAATTTTAATCCATGTCAACTGGCTGCAAGTGTGATTTAGTTATTGCCAACACCTGTTAGGTGCCACAGGTAAGTTACAGGTGCTGTTAATTACACAAATTAGAGAAGCATCACATGATATTTCTAACAGTGCCAATACTTTTGTCCACCCCCTTTTTTATGTTTGGTGTGGAATTATATCCAATTTGGCTTTAGGACAATTCTTCTTTTGTTTTTCATTGAAGACAAATTAAATGAAGATAATAATACCAAAGAATTTGTGATTGCAATCATTTTTGCAATCATTATCACAATAAATGATATCACACTTTGCCATGTACAGTACCTGACGTCCGCTGCCTCGGTTTAAAAAAAACACTGATGTGAAAGCAGCTTTAATCTTGTTAATCCACCATTTCATCAGTTCCTTAGAATTTCGTTGAAAAAGCTGGTGGGCACCGGTGAGCATTCAAGCTGGTGATTGTTCTAGCTCCATTTAAATAGTTAAACATCATCTGATTGGGGCAGATGTTGGAAATGTATTATCTGCTCTGTATGCAGCACTGTGAAACCAAGCGGCCACTCTGGGGCAATGTGTACACATCGCCCCATGTAAATGGCCGATGGCGATCTGACAGGCGATGGGAGCCAAAGGCTCCCGTGTTATGGCATCGCCGCTGGGGTTTTTAGACACCCTAAGGGTGATGCCGCCTGTCAGATCGCCAGTGCGTCGCCCCATGTAAACAGAGGACGGTGAAGCTGGCGGGGAGCCAAAAACGTGCGCGCTCCCGCCAGTTGCCGCCGACATCTCCGACGACGTCACCTGGTGTGACGTGGCCCTTATGGTACCTTTACACGCCGCTACCGAGGGTAGCAACAGGTAGGCACTGCACGTGCACGTGCGCATTTTCAACGGTTCCTAACGGTACCTGATACCGCATTTACACGCTGCTGCAAGGTGCTCCACAGAAGGTATTTTCGTTACCCGGAAGTACTGACGGGTGCCGCAGGTTACCTACTGTGGAGCACCTTCCCTCATTTACACGCCGCTACCACAAGGGAATATGGGCGGACCAGGGGCAGCAGGGACAACACATAGGCGTGCCAGAGTTGTGTATTACGTGACACTCGTACGATGATTGGACAATGCAATAGCATCATGAATGGCCAGCCAGCGCAGGAAGGCTGGCTATTACATGATGATATTGCAATTGTGTATTGTGTCTGGTCAGCTTGTTAAATATGCCGCTCTGTGCAGGGACAGCCAATGGGTACACAGTAGCCTCCACCAATGATCGCTGATGGGGCGCGGTATCCATGAGGTTGTGTCACGCCCCAGGGTATTCAGTAGGCGATGCAAATACCTTCCTGTCCCCCGATTACACGCCGCTACCATAGGGATTATACCTGCTTGTGTTTGAGCACGGCTGAAACACAGGTACCCAAAGAGACAGGTAGAAACAACCTGAATTACACGCCGCTACTTCGCGGTGTTTACAAGGTATCAGGTACAATTGTGACCGATACCTGACGGTTTCTACCTTTTGGTAGCGGCGTGTAAATGTACCATTAGAGTTAATTCAGGATTCAAGGAAGACAATATGGAAAAATAGTTTATCCTCTACGCGTTCCGAAGCTTTAACAAGCTTCTTCAGGAGCACCACAATAATAGATCATGTTCCTGCCAACACTTTGATTTTGGCTTGAAAAAATTCTACTGCAAATACTTAACATGTGCACATAGCTTTGCATCAAGTTGAAGCTCCTTTTATATTCTATCGGGTCGATGGAAAAAGCCAATTCAGGATTTCTTAAGTCAAGAAATTCCCTTTAAGTACATGTAGCCGGCGGCGCAGTGAAGGCTTCATGTAACAATACAAGGCAGAGAATGGAACCGTCTGTGTTGACAACAAGATAAATCTCATCCTTGACGCTATTAGATTAAAATACGTCTTTGAATTCATTAAGTATATGTTACGAATTGTTTCTATGTTATCTTTCTGTATATTTCACTGAAGGTAATCTATCACAGACATCAGCTATCACATTATATTTACAGCTCTGGTTCACAGTAGGGGCGACAGAAATATTGTGGAAGCAACAAATAAAATGCTTTTTCTACTTTATGTGCAAAGTTTAATTTTATCACTTTTCCGAAGCCTACAGATGGAAATGACTGCCTTATCAAAGGCTGTAATCCCATTGTAAGTATATAAATAAAACAGATCTCTTTCCTGCCGGGCAATCGGAGGCTGGATATTAAGAAAGGTGGTGAAGTAGATACATTATTTTCCATGACAATTTACTCAATCTCCAGAAATTGAATGCAGTTTCGGTTGCAATAACTACTATTAAGCCTTTTATGTCCAGTATGATGTATAGGTAATGGGCTTTATATGAGTAACATTGTCATTTACAACACTTATAAAATACAAGACCCCATGGGTACAGATACAATAGGAGCTAATCTGTATCTAGTTTATATAGTCCCCTAAGCTTTTGTATGAGCTGACATTTACCTATGTGTATTTTCTTACAAGGAAGCGGGGAAAGGCAGCGGTGTAACTAGGTTTCATGGCGCCCGGGGCAAGGATCCATTTCGGCACCCCCCCCCCCAGAGTAGGTGAGGAGCCAGGGGGGTATGGGGTGCTGTCAGCTGTGGCCACTGGGAGGTGGAGGGGAGGAGGACAGAAGAGTGAGGCTTTTGGCAACAGGGAGGAGGACAGGAGAGTGAGGCTTTTGGCAACAGGGAGGAGGACAGGAGAGTGAGGCTTTTGGCAACAGGGAGGAGGACAGGAGAGTGAGGCTTTTGGCAACAGGGAGGAGGACAGGAGAGTGAGGCTTTTGGCGAAAGGGAGGAGAGGTTAGTGGGATACAGACATAATGGAGGAATCTCCAGTACTCACTTCAGGTCTGACATCTTGTGATCCTGGAGCTTCCCCTTCCCCTCCTGCTGGTGCCGACTGCAGACCTTCACAGAAAGCAGAGCATGGGAGAGGACACCATTTCTTTACTTTGTCCTCTTGGTCCTGCTCTCCTGATCACAGACCTCTCCTTGCTGCATTTACACCCTGAGACTCTACAGCAGGTATGTGCTGGAGGATGGGGCGCTGCTGTAGAGTCGAGGAGCAGTGAGAGCAGAGTGGGGGGGTGATTGTGCTGAGTCTCCCATCCCCCATCCTATGCACAGACTCCTGGGGCTGGAGAGAGGACACGACACCCATCATTCTGTGCATGGCTCACTGCAGCCTGACCTGACCCTACTCACTCCCCGACCTCTGCAGGATAAGGAATTACCATGAAGATGCATCTGCTACCGCTTCTCAATCTCTTCCTGTGATGAACGAGGAGGAGCGCAGCTTGATGTGAGCACACAGCGTCATGTGCTCCAGTCTGAGCAGAGAGACTGGGGTCCACAGGGGAGCCTCCAGTACCTTGGAGGGTGCTGCGGACAGTGCACACTTGCTAAATAACAGCGGGGACAGGTGCAGGGGGCAAGCCCACAGGGGTTTAGCTGGTACCCCGTCAGGCCAGACCGACACTGACTATGGGGCTCCGTTGACTAGCAGCAAGCAGCACATAGCTAGTCAGCGGAGCCCCATAGTAACCCGATGTTTACCTTAGCAGCGGCCCGCCGGTTTCAACCCCGCTGCACCTATTGCAGCCATGGTTGAGGAGGAGGGGGGTGCCGCCGGCGCCCTCCACTGAGTTGCCCCCGGGGCAAAAGGTCCGGCTGCTCCCCCTTGATACGCCCCTGGGGAAAGGTATGAAAGGAGCTGATATATAGTGTATAATATTTGCATTGGATGTAGTGGTGTAAACCTATTTATAGGGGATTGTTGTAGTAGTTTTTTTATGACCCAAAATCAGATTATGGAATCACCAGTACATGAATTCATACAACACTAAATGCACTCAATGGTGATGCCAGTTCTTGAGCCGTATTTACAGCTGTAAGGCCCCATCACACACTACGATATAGTTAATGCTATCGTTGCAATGTCACCGGTTTGGTGACGTTTCAGTGACGTCGAAACAACATCGTTGTGTGTGACGTTTACCAACGACTAACGATAAGTTCGTTGATCGTTGGTCGTTGGTAAATGACCTGGTCCATTTTTTTATAGTTGGTCTTCCGCTGGGCAGCCAGCATCGGCGCGTGTGACAGCAGGAGACCAACGATGAACAAGCTCCCAGCGCCGCACAGCAAGCGCTGGGAGCTGGTAACCAGGGTAAATATCGGGTAACTAAGCGCCGTGCTCTGCTTAGTTACCTGATTTTTATCCTGGATACCAGCGTTCTCGCCGGCGCTGATCACTGGTGAGTCTGCCTGTGTGACAGCTCACCAGCGATCAGATAACGATGTCCCAGTGATCCACATCGTTGGTCGGATCGCTGGAACATCGTTAAGTGTAACGGGACCTTTACTCAGAGACCAAGTGAAAAACACAGAATGTGAAATAAAGTGTATGAATAAAGACTTCTAAGTCTAACCTTTGCTGCGCATCTGAAAACTTCACTGTCTCACAAACTCACAAATTTCTTCCAAATAGGCTGGTCAGCCTGGCCCCATGTTGGGCGCCAAAAATTGTTGTAGCTGTTTTGCTCTGGCCCAAAGACAGATTACAGAATCACCAGTGTGGTCCAAATTGAGACTCTAGGCCCTTAGATAATGAGCGCTTGAAGAAAAGAATGCACACTGCTTAGAGGGCAAACAATTCTGTTTCCATTGGAAGGTCCAGCATCCGCTCCCTTCCCTGAAATACGTTATCATAACTTTTATTTATCATGCCTTTCATTCTACACTATATCAGGATCTGTCAAAGATTTCCCAATTCAAAATGCATAGATTATTAAAAGATCAAGGAATGGGTGATGTTGTCAGCGACAAGCTGGTGTAGCGCAGGCACAGCTTTCTTCGAGAATTAATGATGACCAGGCAGCTGATACTGCAGGGCAGCAATGGCTATCAGCTTTTAGAAATTGTCTGTATTCACAAAATAATCTTTTACATGACCACAATTATGGGAGTGGAGGACTGGCTGCTGTGCTAAGAGAGAGTGGAGTAGGATGTACCCGACAAACTGCTGGACTGTGAGGGAGGTGCAGGTGGAGATGTTATGGTGGGTTGACAAAAAAATGGTGTGTTCGGTGTCTGAGATAAGTCAAAAACAGCAGGCATATCCACTTCCATAACAGCTGAACAGCTCTCACTCACCCAGACTGTAGCAGGCAAACAAGTTTAGGTTCTGGATCCGGACACCTTCAGACAACACTTGCCACGTTGACAGAGGAGGAAGAAGCAGCAGATGTGGTGGATGTGGCGGACAGTGTTTAGGGAGGCCTGGTAGACACAGTTTTATCACAGTAACTTTGCAAGATTAACGCATGATGCTGGGCCATGTGGCAGTTCATGCATGCAGTAGTCAAATTGTTGGGTTTTTTGCCTCTACTGAAGTTTTTTTTCAAACTTTGCATGAGTTGGGTCATCCTTTGTGGTGTCAAAAAAGGCCCAGGCTAGGCAACCCTTAACGCCCCTGACAACTGCAGACTCGTAACCGCTGCTTTTCAGAGCCCAAGTTGTGGTCAAGGATTCAGTGATTGTCGTGATTGTAGCACTCAGTCTCTGTGCAGGAATCTGCAACCTAACCTGCTAATTTTTCTCCTCCAGTTTCTCTGCTGATATATTCAGCTGTCTGAGTCTGGGTTGTTTTTCCAAGTGGGATCTCAAACCATATCATCCTCTCTGTGGTGCCCACTCCTCACCATAAGAGACACCTTCTTACTCTACATGCCCCAAACACACAGTACAGAGCGGGTGCTCCTCAGGTATTTGAGTCTCATCATCATCATCACCTCCACCTCTGGAGGTTAACATTTGGTGACGAAGGTTTGTTTTCTGCTGGGACCCTACTTCGTCCAGCTCCAGATAAAATGCTAAAAGATTTTAGGAATAGGTGCCGATTCTTTCCTCATCTGGAGTATGTGAATCTTTGTAGCAGACCTCTGATGCCCTTGGAATAGAATGTGTGAACATCAATGCAGAATCACCCATTTGTGTTTCCCAACAAGCAGTTGTGTGGTTGGAGAGTTGTTACATGGGGTGACACAGAGGACTGTTCTGTGTGTGATGGTGAGGTGGAGAAACATTAGAACAGGCCCCTTGATGCAGCGCTTGCCATGATCAGGAGCAAAAGCTCTTTCTAGGCCTCAACCACAACTCATATCACTTTGCCGCTGGTAAAAAGACATGAGTAGGCTGTCCAGTAACAGAAGTTGCCACTTCACTTGAGATACAACTAGCCAGTGTTTGGTCAGTACAGCTTTCGGTAACATTAGCAGTAGCACCTACCCCATGTACACGTAGAAAACCAAGCCTACTCCTCCTTCCACTAAGGGTATTCCCCTTTCCACCACAACCTCAGGATTTACCACTCATGTTTAATACACATAGATTTGGAAAGCACTTATTTGAGCCCAAACACAGCCTTATAAGGGGAAACTGAAGAATTTGGCAATCACTGATTTGAGGTAAAAATGCCTTTTTAGGGGGGAAGTGATGGATTTGGCAATCCAAGCTTTCAGGGCAAAAACAGCTGTTTTAGTGGAAAGTGAAGGATTTGGCAATCACTGATATGAGGCAAAAATGCCTTCTTAGGGGAAAGTGGAGAATTTGGCAATCACTGCTTTGAGGCCAAACAGAGCCTTTTTATTGGGGAATCACTGCTATGGGGTCATGTGGAGCCCATTGGGATGGGGTACTCGGTACCGGACCGGGGTACTGCTGGGGATGTCTGGGAAGCCGGTGTGGAACTTCAGTTCACCGGGAGCCGACACTCTGGTGTGTGTCTAGCCTGCAGTAACCCTATCTTCCAAGGTGTTACCAGGCTCCATCTAACCTGTGTGATTCCAGTACAATCAGGGAAAACTACTCCGCCGGTAGTTGGTCGGTGCTGCCATGTTCCTCTGACCTGGTAATACCGCTCCGGTATCTGTCTTCACACTCCCCTGGGATGCCAGCTATGGACGAGCTTTCTCTCCATGGTTCTGTGACTCTTTGGATTCTGCGTCTCCAAGGAGCCCAATCCCACCGGGATGTGTCACTTTCTGTCTGTTTTTATCTTTACAGCTCAGTCTACTCTGGCCTACTTCTGGTCTGCTCGCCTAACTTTGGCCTACTAATTCCTTCCTCCTCTTTTCCTCTATTTGTACTGGTCTACCACCTGATCTTCCTTCCTTCCCACCCACTTTCCTCTAAACCCCACCACCCCTTGCCCGCCTAGAGTCCCGGGCTCCGGGTTGGGTGCTGTGCTCATGTGGGTGTATGTGTTGTGAGGGTGTTTGGTGCACAAACTGTATCTTCCTGCCTGGCTGCAGTTCCCTATGTGGCCACCCTGGTCGCAGGGGCGCCACACTCACTCGGGGTTAAACCGGCGCATCCGCATGCCGTCCGGCATGGATCCCCCTGAAAAAGGCATTTTTATTATAACAACATTAACATTAAGCAGTGTTTTTCATCCGGTTAAGGAAGCACAAGTCTTTTAACGTTACATTAAGTTAACTATATACATTAGTCCATGGGTGTTTCTGCTACACCACCCCCAGGCACTTGCTTTCCCTAACTTAATGTGCATGTGGGTTAATCCAGTTCCTCCACCCTTCTGGACACGGTCTACTGGGTTAAGTGCTAAGACACATTATTCACATTCTAAACACATAAAAGGCATTACTTTTCTTCTAAAAAGTATAAAAGTCTCTCAAAATGTACATTACTTTCAAGTAAAAGTATAAAAGTTCCAAAAAGTGCAAAAAAGTCCAGAAAGGCACAAGTGCTTCAAAACCGTTCAAAAGGCACTTTGCGGTCTCAGTTCTGTGCACAGTCTTAAAAGTGCAGCTTGGTCTTAAAACTAATGGTGAGCATGCCGGTGCTCAACTATATACAACTAGAGTTCATATCAAGTCATTGTTCATGATACTGGCTGTCCATGATACACATAAAAGACAAACAGGGGAAAAGGCTATCACTCATTCAGGATTGGGATGAGGCCAATAAGGATCACATTCACACTTACAGTTTCTTGCAGCAGGATCTGGGTCTTCACTCTTGATCCTTCTTCTCTACCTTCCACGGGAGTACTTGTGGAGCTCTCCATCTCGGAAATAGTTCCAAGGACTCCAAAGCCTGGTTCAACAAGTAGCTGTTTGTGGTCTGGGTAGTCGCGTTCACAGGGGCATAACTACAATAGATGCAGGGGTTGCGATCGCACCCAGGCCCTGCAGCCTAGGGGGCCCCAAAAGTCCCTTTGGCCCATAGAAAAAGACTACTACTATTAAAGATTTGCAACAATTGGGGGCCCCGTTGGAGCTTTCGCATCGGGGCCCCTGGGCCTGAAGTTACGCCACTGTGCGTTCAGTTGTCTTTGCTGCAACAGTCTCTGCAGAAGTTGATGAATCCGTGTTACTCTCTGGATCCGTGTTAACAATTGGATCCAGGAACGCTGTTTCTGGATCCTCTAAGCCTGGGGGGGTTCACGTTCTTCTTGAATCCTTAAGCACAGTCTCTTTACCTTAACCCCATATGGACCTCTCTCTCCGGGCACAACATTGTAAGAGACCCATTCTCCAATTTGCACTTTCCTGTCCGGGTGTTTTGCAGGCAAATACTCCTCCACATCTCATCTGTTGATAAATACGTCTCTTTCTGCACCGGGCTCTCAGGCAAATGCTAATCCCTTATCCTCTATTATTTTTACGATCTGCTCCTGGTGCTTTGGGGATCTCTGCACACTTCTATCTCACCATGCTTCATCTTTTGACTCTATAGTACGGGCGATCATGATCTGCTTTTGAACTCGTCTCTCGATTTCCTCATTCTCCCTCTTACGGATACACCGTCTCAGATATTCTTCCCGGGTCATAATTTCTGCAGGGCCTATTGGTCTGCCAGGGTCCCCAAGGAAGCCTATCAGGTCATCGCTTGTCTTGCTCCTCTCCCACCAGCAACGGAGCTGTTCCCCTCTCACCTCAGTTGTCGTAGGCACGGGTATCAAGGGCTCCGGCAGTGGTAACCATCCCTCCTCCAGGGCTCCTAGTGGGTCGATCACGCTGGTGGTATTTCGCGGTGCAGCTCTGGGAACAGATACATCCACGAGGATCTCGGTGCGGCGTTCTTCCTCGCTTCGGGTGTTACTGAAGGCGCCAGCCCAGTCGGGCTGCTCTGACAGGAACTGTTGACTCTGGTGCATGTCTATTTGAATCCGGGTCCTCTGCTCAGTTTGGGCCCAGGTCATCTGCTGGGGCAGCAGTCGCAGCACACCCCGCCGGGTGTCTTGGGCCTCTGGACTTCTTCTTCCACCCTCCGCCATGCTAGTGTGGTCACTAGAGTTCTTTCCCTGGCCGGGTTCCTCCACTAGAACTTTCTGTGGGCCCTCCGGGATCACTGTAGGCCTCCCGACAGCAGAGCTCTCCTCGGCGTCTTCTTCTTCCGTCCATGTGTACTGTAATCGCGACTGCTTCACATCCGGTTTCCAGTCCTGCCTTTCCTGGGTCTACTTCCTCTGCTTCCGCCAACTTCTCATTGGTAGGTGTACTTGGGGGCGGAGGCTCCTTCTTAGGATTGATGGCTGGCTCCCCCGGAGTTAAGGGGAGCCAGGGCGGGCCTTTCTTTTCCCGCTTTGGACCGGGCTGGCCCACGATGGAGGGTCTGGGACGCCTCCCCTGCACAAGACTTCAGGCTCCTTTGGCCACCATTAAGCCCTAATTTGGTGGGAAAAGTCCAAAACACGATCTTTAGGCACACGGGGTCCGGTTCTTTTGGACTGGGTCCATCCTGTTCGTTAACACCAAGTTTTGGAGCCCACTGGGACGGGGTACTCGGTACAGGGCCGGGGTAGTGCTGGGGATGTCACGGAGGTCCTGGTCCGGACCGTGTCCCAGGTTCTCACAAGTAAAAGGGGATATATACAGAGGATAATGTTTGTCGTGACGCCACCCACAGGTTGTGGTCAGTGATGGGACCACCGCTGCAGTGCAGCTCTGCCAGGAGGATGGAGGGATGGATGGGCTGCAGCTAGATGGATGAGCCCGCCGCGAGTCGGGCTGTTCCAGGCAGGGTAAGAAGGAGAGTAACAGTTCTGTATACCTGGAATCAGACAAGGACACTGAAGCAGCCTTCACCGGGTTTACTTTCAAGTTCTTCAAAGTCACACAAGTCACAGTACAGTTCTCAACACAGTTCACAGTTCAGTTAACTCCGGTACACTCAACCATCTGCAGCCAGGCTGTCACTCTGAGACCCTTCACTCCTTCTATGTGTCCTTTCAGGCTTTTCTCTACCTCTCTATGTTCTCTACGCGGGTTGCATGGCGGCAGCTCGGCCCCTTGTATGCTGCTTCCCCCTAAGTGTGTGTGGGCGGTAAGCCAGGTCTTCGTGGTTGCTGCTGTGCCTCCAACCCTTGTGTTGGAAACTCCAACCTGGAGTTTAAGCTCCCCGTCGGTTTGTCTGGGAAGCCGGTGTGGAACTTCAGTTCCTCTCAGAGCCGACACTCTGGTGTGTGCCTAGCCTGCAGTAACCCTATCTTCCAAGGTGTTACCAGGCTCCATCTAACCCGTGTGATTCCAGTACAATCAGGGAAAACTACTCCACCGATAGTTTGTCGGTGCTGCCGTGTTCCTCTGACCTGGTGATACCGGTCCGGTCTCTGTCCTCACACTCCCCTGGGATGCCAGCTATGGACGAGCTTTCTCTCCATGGTTCTGTGACTCTTTGGATTCTGCGTCTCCAAGGAGCCCAATCTCACCAGGATATGTCACTTTCTGTCTGTTTTTGTCTTTACAGCTCAGCCTACTCTGGACTACTTCTGGTCTGTGCTGCTCGCCTCACTCTGGCCTACTAATTCCTTCCTCCTGTTTTCCTCTATTTGTACTGGTCTACCACCTGACCTTCCTTCCTTCCCACCCACTTTCCTCTAAACCCTACCACCCCTTGCCCGCCTAGAGTCCCGGGCTCTGGGTTGGGTGCTGTGCTCCTGTGGGTGTGTGTGTTGTGAGGGTGTTTGGTGCACAAACTGTCTATGTTCCTGCCTGGCTGCAGTTCCCTATGTGGCCACCCTGGTTGCAGGGGCGCGACAGTCAAACACAACCTTTTTAGGAGAAAATGAAGGATTTGGCAATCACTGTTTTGAGGCTAAAAACAGCCTTTTTAGCAGAAGCACTATCCCTAATGGTACCTTTACACGCCGCCACAACAGGATGGATACCAACGGCAACTTCACGTGCACGAGCACGGGCGAACGGTTACCAACGGGAACCGCACCCTCTTCACACGCCGCCACAAGGTGCGCTACGCTACGCTACATTTACAGCTAGCTACATCGCCGGGTGTCTCAAGTAGACATCTGTAGCTCAGCGTACCTCATTTACACAACGCTACAACAAGCTAATATGGGCGGACCTGGTGCAGCAGAGACAGCACATAGGCGTGCCACAATTGTGGATTAGAAGACGTCCGTACGCTGATAGGACAAAGCCAGAACATCATGATTGGGCAGGCATCGCAGGAGGCTGGTTAATACAGCACGCTCGAGCAATTGTGTAGTGTGACTGGTCAGCTCCTTAAATATGCCTCCCTATGCAGCGACTACCAATCGTAACGCAGCATCTTCCACCAATGATCGCTGAAGGGGCGCGGTATCACGGAGCCTGGGTGACGCCTTAGCCACATTGCAGCTACATCGCCGGATGTCCCGAGTTCCCTTCTGTAGCTTCTTTACACGCCGATACAGCTCGCTACAATCGGCGATGTAGCCATATGTTTATGGGCAGTGCACGGATACAGAGGTATCTGTAGCCGGCTGTGTCGTCCCGTCTTCAGACGCCGCTACTACGGGCGATATTGGCGCGACAAGCTACATTTGTAGCCTGTAGCGGGATGTATCCATCCTGTTGTGGCGGCGTGTAAAGGTACCATTACAGTAACACTCTGAAAATAGCGGTGATGGCAAATGGTCACTTCTTATATCCCGAGGGACATGTGACTTAGACAGCCAATGAAACAAGCAAGCCAATGACACAAGCCCTTAAGTCTTCAACTTGTGGATGTTTTATGCTCCCTGAATGGCTGCCAGTCCAGAATATCCACACAGAAAATTTCAGGAAAAACAATGGAGTCCAACACTCCTCTGACCTCTGCGAACCTCCCCAGCCCTATTAAACACATCCTGCCAGCTATCCTACATTGTTATAGGGTAGACAAAAAGCATTACTTCAATGCAGTAATGCTTTTTTTATCTTAGCAGTCAACAAGCAAAGACAAGTTCATTGATTCTTTTGTAAATTGCTCGTGATTCCAATCCCAAGCCGAATCTGCAATGTTAGTGCCTATTTTGAAGTTGGCGAGCATTCGGGTAAAGTTCGTTAATCTTTACTTAGGATAAAGCCCCAGTCACACATAACGAGATCGTTGTAACTGTGACGTTACAACGATCTCTCCAGTGATGTCGCTATGTGTGACATCTAGCAGGGATCAGGCACCTGCTGTGAGATTGCTGATCGCTGCAAAGGGCTCAGGACCATTTTTTGGTCGTTGGTCTCCCGCTTGTCAGCACGCATCGCTGCATGTGACAGCGAGAAACCAGCAATCAGTGACCACACAGGCTGGTAACCATGATAAACACTGGGTATCTAGGCAGTGTGCGCTGCCTAGATACCAGGTGTTTATCATGGTTACCAGCGCTAAGCAGGGAGGATGCTGGTAACTATGATAAACAGCGGGTATCCAGCCAGCGCGCGCTGCCTAGATACCCGCTGTTTATCATAGTTACCAGCTTCCTCCTTGCTTAGCGCTGCCTGTAAGCAGGGAGGAAGCTGGTAACTATGATAAACAGCGGGTATCTAAGCAGCATGCGCGGCCTAGATACCCGCTGTTTATCATAGTTACCAGTGTCCTCCCTGCTTAGCGCAGCCTTGTAAGCATGGAGGACTCTGGTAACTATGATAAACAACAGGTATCTAGGTGCTTCCTAGATACCCGCTGTTTATCGCTGTTTATCATAGTTACCAGCTTCCTCACTGCTTACAGTCTGAGCTAAGCAGGGAGGACGCTGGTAACATCACTTCCAGCAATGTGGGAGGTGGCTCCCAGGTCCCTGATCACTGGAGAGATCTGCCTGTTTGACATGTCCCCAGCAACCAGGTAATGACACTCCAGCGATCCCGGCAGGTCGTTATCGCTGTCGGGATCGCTGGAGCGTCGTTGTGTGTGATGGGACCTTAAGAAAATGAAGAAAGAACAAAGATGTGATATTAGTTATTACCAAAGCAAGGTTGTGACACTGAATGTGAAGCTAGTCACTGCTTAAACAGGTTGTGACACAGTCACTGCTTACAGGAATAGAGACAACATGAAGATCATGAAGAGGTTTCAGGGATTAAACAGAGGTATATCCAGGTCACAGTCCAGGGTTGCAAGGTTGTGACACTGATTGTGAAGCGAGTCACTACTTAAAAAGGTTGTCACTACTTACAGGAATAGAGACAACAGATAACAGGGAGGTAAAGTAATCTGAGGTCAGTCCAGAGGATTTTGCAGTATTCAGGGAGTGGATAAAGACGTGCCATATAATGGTCCAGCCTCAGGTTTTCCAGGAGATCATTAAGAGGTTTCAGGGATTACACAGAGGTATATCCTGGTCACAGTTCAGGGGTTAAAATACCAGAAGAATAATAACAAGTAGAAGGAACAGACAAAAAAGGAATCAAGCAACAGTCCACAGTCCAATAACAGTGATGAGAACAGACACAGGAATTCAGGCCACATAGTACTTCAGACAAGATGTACAACTAGTAGCATTCAGAGAGAGGCTGCTCAGCTAAGCAAGAGAGTAATCACCGGAAGTTGGAACACCTTTGCAACCTAACGCATCCCAGCATCAAAACAGAAGACTTCTCTGAATATCATCATACTGATAGCTCAGCACCCCCAGGTACTAGTAATGGCATAACTACAATAGTGTCCCAGACGGATGAATTGTGACACAAGGCACCTAAGATGACTACTTGACATACTATCAATACCACAAAAGTGCCTAAACAGAAAACCTTGGTTCTACCAGCTTTGGAAGGGGCAGTATGTATATTTTTGAGTTCCCTTCATGGTTATAGTTGTCTTCAAGAAATGGAGAAGTCTTTGTTAGCTATGGCATTCATGGTCTGTTTATGAGTTCCCTTATTTGTATGCTTGTCAGGTTCAAGGATTCTATCAACTGTAATGTAAATGTTGAAGAATATCTGTCATTTTCTCCTTGGCAATTTCATTACAGTAATAAGATATTCTTGGTACCTTTCTAAAGATTATTGCATCTGTTGGCCTTAGCTTGAAGGTATGCAATAATCGGATATAAATGCACAGCCTGCTTTGTCTTATTGCTTAATTAAAGAAGTATACTGTATTTCCTGACAGTCTACCTTGAAGCTGTTTAAACTATTACGGTGCATTCTGCAGTCATATAAACCGCTATATCATAGTAATAAAACTTGAAAGAAGTTAGCGAGAAAGAATTTATACATTTTAGATGGAACTTATTCCCTGAATAGTTTTTTTTTACTTTTAGGCTGAGAAATGTTTTCTATTAAGAGTGACATTATAAAGAAACTAATCAGCATTAATCCCGAGCAAAGCAATGATAAATGTTGTGTACGGAGAGGGAAACATGTGCTAAAGTTTGGAATGGCCAATGGATGAGTGGTGAATATAAGTATAAAACACTTGTTTATGGTTCAGACCTCTGAAGATTGTTTTTCTCCTCCAAAATGTGATTGGCCAAGGAATATGTTGGAAGAGGGTGTGGGTGTACTCAACTGGTGAAATGGATTTGCTACGCCGTGGGGTTGAATAAATAGCACAGACCACAGGAGTTGGTGTAATAGAGTTGGATAATCTGAGTGACGTGTGGCAAGGCAAAGGTTGATAGGTAGGTGGACACCTAGATCATGGTGGATGGCCAAAGCCTTATACGTTGGAAGGCACATGGTACAGCGGAGCAAGATATTCATATCAGAACCTTGGAACAGGAGAGCCATTTATGTTGACAGGAAACTTAGAAAAGCAATAAAGCCAAGCGTGTGAGATAGTAATGAAGAATCTTTCAGAAGGAACAATTTGGAGGATTGTATAGCAGAGCCCATTCTTTAAGCAGGACTGGGTTTATCAAGGTGCAGAAGCATCCTAGAAATTGGCAGCCAGAGACTGTGCTGAATCTACCTGAATACTCAGGCACCGTGTCACCGCCTGAGATGTCCTACAAAAAGCATAGGTGAGTGAAATCAGAGCTGTGCACCAGATTAAAATGGTGGAGAAGAATAAGAGGGAGATGAGAAACAATTCTATGTATCAGAATACTCTTTCCCCAGCTTTTACTTGTAATGCCGGTGGTCTGGTGTCTTGGTTCCCTCGGCGTTACTGCGCTGTCACCCAATGCTCCTTCCCCCCTGACCAGCTGGGAGACTGTAGTATGTTACCTGGATAGGATTCTGCTCAGTTCCCAGCTCCACTGCGCAGCCGCACATGTGTTGTAGTGTCAGTGCTCCGCTGTTTACCTTCCATGTGTGGACCCTGGCTTCCGCTGTGGAAGCTATCCGTGGGTTGTGAGGTCCTCTGCAGCTGGTGCATGACTTTCCACGTGTGTCTAGGCTTGCAGCCGCTGCCAGGTGCTCTGGGCATCGGTTCCTGTGCTGGCTATGCTGTATGGGTTCTGACTGTGCCTAGGGTGTGCACCGCCACACCTTCCCCAGTTTTGTAAGATGGAGGGTGTGCGCTTGAATTGCTGTCCCCAGCCTATAGATGAGGGTCAGCTCCTATTTAAAGTTCCTCTTCCCTGTTGGGCGTCACCAGAGCCTCTCATTAGGTTGCATAACCTAGCCCTGTGTGTTTGGTCCAACATTCTGCTCCTGGTCTGCCTTGTCTACAGCTCCTGTTCTGCCTGCAATCAGTTCTGGGAGAGCTGATGTCTGTGTCCCTGGACCTGTCTTATCTGTGTTGGTTCCAACGTCCTTGCGTTGTATGTGGATTCCTGCCTGTTTCTTGTTCCTGGACGGGCTCCTCCTCCGTGTTCCTGGGGAGTCTCCAGCCTTGATCCCCGATGACAGCCTTGCCTGCAGTTCTTGGATCTGACCATCCGAGTTCCTGGACCGGTGCTCTCCTTGTTCCGTCTGTGTCCTGAAGTCCGGCCTGTTCCCTTATTCGTGATGTGTGGAATCGGGAATCGGGCTTATTGTCTTACATGTTGTACTGTGTTCTTGTTCAGTAAACATTACCTTTTGCTATACCTGAAGTGTGCGGTGTCGTCATGTCCTGCAGGTTACCACCTTGCCCACATGCTCAGCTGCCACAGAACCCGGTCGCTGTTCTACCCTAGTCTGGGCAGGCCCGGGTCTCCCCTGTGGTCCAGTGGGTCCACTTATCCATTACCACCTGGGTCGCGAGCGCGACCGTGACATTGCTCTATGTATCAGAACCCTATTTCCTTGCTATTTACCCAGCGTTTATCTGTGTATCAAGCCTATCTTTCACCAGTATATTGAGCCACATTACATCATTAACTGGTGGAAGGAGTCATAAGAAATAATTTGTGACCCCTAATGAAGTTTACAGGCATAGACCATGTTTAATATAATGAATATGACTGACCTACATATCAAGGAGATTTGCACTGTATTACTACAGCTCCAAGAAGATGGGCACTTTCTCTTGTTAATTTAAATTGTTACTTCCAAACTAATTAGTACTTCTGCCCATACAATGGTTGATGGTGGAGGACCATGTGACCAGACCAGCCAATGAGCCTCTCTAAAAGTTATATACCTCATTTGGGAACATTGCTTTTCTAATGGAGGAGGCTCATTGATTGGTTTGGTCACTGCTCCTCCACCAGCAGCCATTGCATGGAATGACTGGAGGAGGCTCATTGATTGGTTTGGTCACTGCTCCTCCACCAGCAGCCATTGCATGGACGGACTAGAGGAGACTCATTGATTGGTTTGGTCACTGCTCCTCCACCAGCAGCCATTGCATGGAATGACTGGAGGTTGCTCATGGATTGGTTTGGTCACTGCTCCTCCACCAGCAGCCATTGCATGGACGGACTAGAGGAGGCTCATTGATTGGTTTGGTCACTGCTCCTCCACCAGCAGCCATTGCATGGTTGGACTGGAGGAGGCTCATTGATTGGTTTGGTCCCTGCTCCTCCACCAGCAGCCATTGCATGGAATGACTGGAGGAGGCTCATTGATTGGTTTGGTCACTGCTCTTCCACCAGCAGCTATTGCATGGAATGACTGGAGGAGGCTCATTGAATGGTTTGGTCACTGCTCTTCCACCAGCAGCTATTGCATGGAATGACTGGAGGTTGCTCATGGATTGGTTTGGTCACTGCTCCTCCACCAGCAGCCATTGCATGGACGGACTGGAAGAGGCTCATTAATTGGTTTGGTCACTGCTCTTCCACCAACAGCCATTGCATGCACAGAAGTACCAGTCAGTTTGGTAGGAGATTTGCACTAACAAAAGAAAGTGTCCAATGATGTCATAACCAAGAACTTGAATGTGATCTATGTAGATACACTTCTGGTGAAATCATAAAAAAGCCATAATATAGATCTATCAAGTGTGATGGCCGCACATTTCTGCTCCACTAACCTCCATGGAAGAAATGTGACATTACCAATGGGAGCTACTCATTGCACTGACGTCACACCAACTGATAAAGAAGGCACCCAAGCAGGGGTTCCCTCACAATATGCCTCAATTGGATATTCTGACAAGCATTTCCCAAATTGAACATTTACAGATAATCAAATCAATTTGATGCAAATGTAATTCAAATTGAATTTTATAACATTCTCAGGTCGGGAAAAAATTTACAGAGAACCTGTGAGCGGGATTTAGTAATATAACATAGAGACATGACAATAGTACTGTGATGGTGAACAACATCAAACCTGTAGTGAAGGAATCCAATCTCTGGTTGATGAATAATCTTCCTCTAATGATTTCATCTGATGACGTCTTCTGTGCATAGGGGCCGGACCTGGGAGTCATGAGATCCTGTATGAGGTTTGCATGTCTTCAATAAAATAGTGTCAGAGGTGGCGCATCCAATATTGAAATTTTAATTCAATTACCTCTTCATTAATCCGAAATCTTGATCTATGTATGTGCTGCTTTGGCGCCATTTTATTAATGACCGTGACCGTGAGTTTGATTCTACAACTGTCTTCAACAAAATAGCATCGGGTCGACGCATGTGTAGATTGAGAATTTGGCTTAATGTAGAGGTTATTGAGCTTAAATCTTGATCCGTGCATGACATCATTTAATTGAAGACCTGCAGACTGCCTGCACACTGTGCACGTGCCGCACACTCCAATGATTGCAGCACCATGGAATTTCAAAAAGGAGGAAGGTCTCTGAATATACAAACTGGCATGAATATGGGTGAATAATTAGTGACATGTAGAAGAAATAGAGGAGGCTGGCGGATTGGCGGAAAAGGAAAAGACCCCACCCCTAAGTCATGCCTAAGTACACTTAAAGGGAATCTGTCACCCCCGTTGAGCATTTTAAACTGTACCCACCAGCTTACACATTATGTATATGGGGTTCTTGTAAACCCTCTATGTGCCCAGAATGGCCCCACATACCTCAAAAAATAACTTTTATTGTGTCCATCGCTGGCCTCCTATTGAGTCTGGGAGCCTGCTATATGGTCCTGATGGATGATGTCCTCGCCACCCCCCGGCTGCAAAGCCTGCCCTGCACTTTTTAAAATTCCCACCACTCCTGTGATCGGCACTTGAATGACAGCAGCACTCGCGTCTGCGCAGTGGAGCAGGTGTCTGCACTCCATTGAACAGTGCCAATGTCTCGTGAGACTTCACAAATTTCACAAGACATCGGCACTGACAGGCGCACCTGCACAGTGGAGCGGGTGTCCATGCATAGTGTCCCCATACAACCCTTTGTTAATCAACCTTGGAGTCATGAACAAGATCCCATGCCCGGTGCAACTTTGAACTTTTCGGCTTAAAAGAACTTTTACCGCCGTTACATGGCACTGAGAATGGGTTCCTGCCATTTTACCGGGAACCCCAAGATAGCGGCTTCACCATGTGAAAGGACAATGTGCAGGCCCAGGGGTGTGCCTCAGCCCCTTACCATGAAAGGGCCTTATTAGAGGCGCATAACAGTTTGCCTGTGCCGATGGCCATCAATCAACCAAGGGGCGGACCAAAGCAGGAAGCTCCAGAAAACATGCCCAAAAAGAACATAGGTGCAACTGGAAAAGAAATGTGGAAGACAACAGCCAAGATACCAGGTGCAATGGCGGCTACTGACTGGTGGACCTGATGAGAGAGGTGGAGCAAGAAGCCCGCGCTGCTCATGGGGATCAAGAGTCGGTCTCTCTCCCCAAAAATGAGGGAGACACGGACTACTGGAGGGACGACTTCCGAGAGCTAAGAGAGACCTTGGCCGAGACTGTGGAGTGGGTCATCTGCCGCTGGAGCGCGGACAGGGCCGTGGAACTGATGACCCGGGCAATGGATCGAGCAGTGTTTACCAGTCCCCGTGAGGTCGATGAAGGTTAATAATGTTTGCAACGTTTAAGTAAGGTGCTTCCCATAAAGGGAAGAACAACGATTCATAAATACTGTAAATAGTACCTGTTGATGTTGTTGTTTATAAAAATACAAAATTCTGCTCTACACCTGTACCCCGTAGACACACTCGCGGACGAGTGTATTCCACCAAGGGGAATGTGGCGCCCCACTGGTCAGGCTCCACAGTAGGGGTACTGCACCCACAAATGAGTGTTCAGTTATTCCTGTCACAGGGGAGAGTAAGCTTTGCAAGTGGATCCCATCCCCAGCACTCCCACACTTAACCCCGTGTAGACGGATAGTCCCATTCCCATTGGCGCAGTTAGGGGAGGAGGGAAGTCAGAGAGTGGAGTTTTAGTTTGCACTGAGGAGCGAAGGAGAGGTGAGCCTCTGAGAGAGAGATGGAGACTCCCAGGGAGGGAGCCTAGAGAAGAGGCAGCCCGGGAAATGAAAGAGGGGACCCCATATCGGAGCGCCCATACTCTGAGGGAACCCTGGTCCATCTAACGGAGTACTGGCACCGAGATTATGGTGCAGGGTGTTCAGCCCCTGAGCTGTCCACACCGATCGTCACGGGTCAGTTAATCAACCCTTACACCCTGTCTAAAAAGGGCAGCCTCGCCAGGATCACTCACCAAAGGTCGAGCCCCTTCAGAGAGAGATAGAGAGGGAGAAGAAGGAAATCTCACAGCCCCCCACGGGCCTGGTATACAAGAGGGTTGTGCCATGGCAGGTTTTAGCAGCAGGACATGGGATTAACAAGACAGAGTATACTATGGGATCCGCTGAATGACCTTGCAACCCTCTGTGACTACCCGACCAGCTACCTGATTGTAGACTGTTTGTGCTGTAACGTGAACTGCCATCTGAACTGGTTTCCAGAGTAAACTACCCGTGTAGAGCGACAAAGCCTCCGTGTGTCTGTTCATCTGCTGCACTGCTCCGCAATTTATTCCATTTCTCCAACACCACCATTACAGGTGCATCCCTTCCCTGGAGGCTCAGGTCCACCTGCAGGGATCTGCTCCATCCAAGCTGCAGTACCATTTCCTCCGGAGGTCTGAAGCGGCGCTAGAGCCCATCACCAGAATCTGCAGGTGGTGTCACGATAACCTTTCAAACTCTTTACTAACATTCCCCAACTCCTTTACCAGTTGACCACCAAGGCCATGGATCTGGGCAGGCCAGCAGTGGCATCCCAACCACAGCAGGGCCCAGACACCGAAGTCCCCATACAACCCTGGGTTAGTCATTATTTTCTGAGGTATGTGGGGCACGCCTGGGCACATAGAAGGTTTAAAAGAACAACATTTACATAAAGTGTAAGCTGGTGAGCACAGTTTACAATGCCCAAAGGGTGTGATAGGTTCCCATTAAGATATCATCAGACGAAGACTTTAGAAGAAGAATATTCAAGAACCACAGATCAGATTCCATCACTGCTGGAATCAGTTTAATCAGCATCACAGCCATGTTATGGCCCAGGCTTTACTCTATAGTGCCAAATCATCCTTCTGACCTGTTCTACTTAAGCAAATGCCAATTCGATTTTTGCTCCTCCTTTTTTACACATTGCAGAAAATTGTATCAGTCACAGGAGGCCGACATGACTTAAGGCACAGCCACGTAGGCTTTTCCATATTCCATATCAGTGATTTGGTGTAGCTGCCATCTGTACTACTAAATTGGAATTACAATTATACATTTTTGTAAACATTCTTAATGCACTAGAATGCAGATGCATGGTAGCAGAATACTTTTTACAGAAAAACAATGTCTGACTGACGTCAGAGATGGCATGCTTGCTTTTCACATGCACCAATTATAAGATTTTGCATTCCTCATGCATTGGTTTTTGTGACGGAGGAAATATTTGTTGGAAAATTCACAATATCCAGGCATTCGATTGTGATTTGTTATAACACAAAAATGCATGCCACAAATATTGGTTTTTTTTTTGCATATCAATTTCACATCTCTACACACCACACCAACAGAGCGCCCTGTTGCAGTTGCTGGCTTTTTGGAAGTACATAGCATTTTTTATTTTGACATTTTTTGGAGAGGCGTGCATTTTGCTGGAAAATTTGCTTATACTTGTCTGTTTTTGTACAAGCAAGTTACTAGTTCATTTTGGCACATTTACACTGCCTGCTGCCACATTTTGCTTCTTGTACACCTACCTACCTATCAAGCATTTCTTGTTATGCTGTTTTTAGACATGGGTTAAGAAGATTTTCAAAAGTTAGTTATATTGTTGGAAAAACTGTATGGTAATAGAAAAGTGGTAATGGCTATGGATGAATAAGTGCAGCAGAAAAACAATCTTTCGGCAGATAAAAATATAAGATCTCCTAGCAGCAGCATCACTGGAATCAACCTTTGAGGCAGTAGTGTGATATCTCCAAAAAGTGTACTAGTGTGGAAAAATCGTATATACAGTATGGAACAACAGAGGAACTGAATTCAGATGAACTGGATTAACCCCCATGCACAATAAATTAGGAAAATAAAGTTCCTGGGGGTGAGAGATTGAAACCAGGACTCCTAAGCCGAGACGCCCGTAGGAAAAATGTCTGTCTTGTAAAGTATAAATGTGTAATCTTGCAACCATTAAGCTTAGCACCTACAAAGACTTTCCTGTAAGAACACTCTGGCATATTCTTGAACTTTTACTTTTAAAATATAGACCATAATACCACTGGACTGGTTGTGGTAACAACATTCTTGTAAATAAGTTCATCAGCCAAAGGTGGAAAGACTAATCACCGCAGTGACTGCTTTTTGAATTTTTTACTTTTTACATTTTCTTGGTTTTGTAATTTTTATATTTTAAGACTCTGTACACTTTGAATTGTTATTGGTTATTTGTGTTTATTCTGTTGAAAAGTTGTCACAGTCCCGGAGTACTGTCTTTCACTAAGGGGGATTGTGGCACCCCAGGGTCTTAATACTATTGTGTCTTCATTGACCCCGGGTGGTGGTGTCACGCTGAGAGCAACAAATGAGTCTTCTCATCAGGCAGGAAAACCACACTCAACACCTTCTGCCTCTAGGCCAGAAGTGGGAGCCTAAGCCCGGGTTCATAGTGAGCTCCCCTATAAATTCTGGTCTGGTGCGAAGCCAGTTAGTTCAGGTACCGAGAGGACTGTGAAGAGTACCTGGAAGATCGAGCTGTGCTATGCTCTTCCTAGTTACAGCCAATCAGTTCCTAGGAGGACTGAGGCAGGCATCTTGCTGGACTGAGGCTGTAGAGCTCATCCCAGGCTCGCTGACTGGGTGCCAGGCCTAAGGCTAGGGTCTGAAATGAGTCGCAGGACACCTGGGCAGCCGAGCGACATTGTGCTCGCCCCAGAGAAAGGCAAATAGAAAGGACAAAAGGTCCGAGACTGTGCAGGATCTAACGTCCCGGCAGTCAGTACCGGAAGGTGGGGAATTCCAAATTCCTCAGCCATACCATGCCCGGAGACACAGGAATGAAGAGAGTTCAGAAATAGGGATGGGCGAATCCTAAAATACTCGGAATCGCAAGACTCTAACGAGTCCGAGTCGGAAACTCGCTACTCGTTGCGAGTCTACCGAGTCCAGTGTTAATGAATCTGGAAGCGAGTATTGCAGCGATTCCTGTGCTGCTGGATCCTATAAGGGGTCTGGCAGCAGAGGAAAAACCTGCAATTCCCCATTTTAGTCTTTAAAAGCCAGCGCAAAAAGCCGCCGGCTTTTAAAGAATATTAAAAAAAAGAAATTTTTTTATAAAAACGGACTGCTGTCCTCGCTCGATAATCTCCGGAGCCTGCAGCAGAGATTCGAGCTTTGACAGTAAGGTTCACCTGAGGTGAACCCAAAGAAATTTCTCAGCCTGCTGTCCCTCTGGATAGACATGTGTGTCTATGTAGAGGGATGTAGCAGAGCTGACACCGCGTTTGGGACCACGTCGGACGAAAGAGGATTTTTTTAATTAAAGATGGAGTCCCTAATGACTTTTTGTTTTATTACTAATAAAAAAAATTTTTCTGTGTGTTGTGTTTTTTTTTAAACAATTTAATAGAAATTCATGGTGGCCATGTGTAATATTGGCGTGACCGCCATAAATTTCGGGCTTAGGGCCAGCTGATAACACAAAGCTAGCCCTAACCCCTTTATTACCCAGTGAGCCGCCGCACCAGGGCCCTGGAAGAGCCGGGTTTAGCGCCATCCTCTGGGGCGGCTGTGGGCTGCAATTTGCAGTGGGGGGGGGGGGCCAGAAAGCTTGGGCCTCCCTGCGCTGCGGTTTCCAGCCCCCAGCTGCTTAGCTGTACCTGGCTAGACATAAAAATAGCGAGGAGCCCCACACATTTGTTTTTTTAATTATTTCATGAAATTCATGAAATAATAAAAAAAGGGGGTCTCCCCTATATTCTTATGTCCAGCCAGGTACAAATAGGCACCTGGGGGTTGGGGGCAGCCTGTCGCTGCCTGCTGGATCCGGCTGGTTACAAAAATACGCGAAACCCACATCATTTTTTTTTTTGTAAAATCCATATCGCTTAGCAGAGAAGCAACGCACTCTCCCTAGAAAAATTAGTTAGTGCGCACAAGCAGTCGTACAAGCAGGTGGCGTGCGTGATATTAGCTGGTAGGAGAGCAGCAACGCACTGGTCTGCCACAGAAAAAATAACACTGAAAGGGTAAAGATGAACCCAAAAATATCTTGTCGAAAAAAAATGAAATATTAGCTCAGCTAAGCCTCTGATTTCAGCTCTGAGGAAAGCTGAGTGACTAAGCTAAGCTCTGAGGTCGGTGCTATATGCACTGTAAGGCTGCTCCTGCCTGCCTGTCTCCCTGCCTACAGTCCTGTACACAGCACTCCTCCGTCCTGGTAGCTCTCAGAAGAGCTGTTTGGGTTAAATTTGAGGAATCTTGAGGTGGGTTTCCTACACTCACTGACACTCCCTAGCTAGGATCTGCTCCAAGTCTCCCTACTCACCCTGCACTAGCTCAGATCGTCACAGGAATGTGCCCAAAATGGTGGGGCAAGCCTTATATACAGCCTTGCCTGTCATACATCACATAGGCATCACGATGGACAGCAGCCAATCATAGTAATGCCACAAACAACAGGGCTGTGGCATTACTGAATATGATTGGCTAACATGCTTGTCCATCTTCACAGTTTTCTGACCTAACATGCTAGGCTGTCTCGGAACATTAACATATTCTGTATTCAGCGAGTCCCGAATACAGTATACAGGAGTCGTAGACTCGCTCATCCCTAAGACTCACTGCTGACAGCGGGTATCCGTGAACCGGTGCTATTATTTAAACGATTTGGGGACAATCCAGCTACATAGACAACGATGTGATAGCGAGTTTAGCGCCTGAGAAAAATACTGAATGCAAACTCTGACAAAACTAGGATTGCCATTGATTTGCATTGGACTCGTTACTGTGCGAGTAATCGCTTGGAAACTCGCAGGGTACTGACTCCTGCGAGTTCCTTACTACTCACAGAGTAACAAGTCCTAACGAGTAGATTCGCCCATCACTATTCAGGAACTGACACCCGAGACGAGGGTTAGAAAGGACTCGAGTTGCCTATTATACCGGCATCTTGCAGCAAGAGACAGAGTCGGCAGCTTAGCTGATGCAGTAGCAGGAGCCAACAATCAGAGCGCAGTGAGGGAGCCAAAGACCCAGCCAGGTAATAAGGAACCCTGAGTTGTTCTCAGCCAAGACTCCGTGGACAACTGCCTGAACTCAGCTACTCGAGTAAAAGACTGAATGACCAACAAAACAGTGAGTCTGCCTATTGCTTATGCCCATCATCCTGCACCCTACACCTGACTACCTTAACTGTCCCAGGGAACTGCTCTACCTGTGGAGAGCCACTCCATCCCAGCTGCCCGTCCATCACCTCGGAGGTTCTGCAGCAGCGATGGTCCACTATAGCCGCATACCACAGGTGGCGTCACAAACAATCTCCCTATTCATCATTCCCTTTGCCTACCCAGCCAGAACATTTCCCTTTTACAGCTGAACCCAGGGCCACGGAACAGGGTCTCAACGCTCGTGACTCCCCAGAGACAGCAATAGCCCGGTTTCGAGTATCCCATACCCTGGGGCCCGACATAATGACTCTATATAATATATGTGTTTCACTTTATGTATTGAATTACTGAAATAGATGAACTTTTTGATGATCTTCTAATTCATTGAGATGACCGGTATGTATTTTTATATATATAAAACTGAATCAGAAAATTAAATCTGTTTTTTTTTCTAATCCTGAATCCTGATAGATTGATTCTTCCCAGTATAAAGTCATAATAGAATTTTTGTAAAATGTTTCTTTAGTTGATTCAAACCACTTTAAGGAGGAGGATGGAAGATATAAGCCGTGTATTTAAGACTGATGTATTAAAGTGTAATCAAAGGAGACCTATCAAAATTGAATAAGACTCTGCAACAAAAATGATTATCAGATTAAGAGAGTCAGGGATTGAGAGTGACAGGGTGATTTATAATTCCAGAAACAAGGGATTTCAATCTGTAGTCAAGCGAATATTCAGCCTGCAAGACAGCAGAATATTAAACTCCTAAAATAGGGTTAAGTGATATGGAAACTGATTCGATTCCATGGTATAGAGAATATGATCTCATAAAGTCGTTGACTTTACAATGTACTGTGGCATGGCACATTACTAGAAAAGTTATGTCTTCAACTTGTAAGACAAGTATGGAAAAAGTTTGTGAAGAAAAAGTATGAAACTTACCAGAAATGTTCATAAAGATCCTAATAGTATCCTATCCACATTAAATCCTAAATGATGTGCTGATTAAAGGGGTATTCCCATTCTTCATTACTAGTTGTTACGAGTGGATCTCACCCTAGGGAGACTGTTAAGGTGTCTAGGATCTGAAGATTACAGAGACGTATGTATCACAGACCTATAACTTTATTTGAAAGTATTTACTTTCTTTTGGTGCTGCAGGAGTTAAGGACGCTATCCCCTCCACTATAAAGAGTCATGTATATTGTCACCTGATGCAGGTGATAGAATTATTTCTTTTGGTGCTGTATTGGTTAATAACGCTTTCTGTTGTGAATTAATTTATGAAGAATTCTGGTTGTGAGCTCCCTCCTGTGGGTGTTGTTGTTGATGAAGCTGGCTGTGTTTTGGAGAGTTCCTCAGATGATCTTGATGATTGGCAGTCTGCTTCGGATTGGAGCATGTAGGTGGTTGGAGCTGACCAATCTCTGCCAGTTGAAATTATTCCTGGAGGTTTTCACATCTCTCCCTGGTTCCTTTCTGCTCTGATGAATCCTTGCAAGCTAAGTGAATGGTGTTTTGTCATTTTGTGGCACACATGTTGTGTGCTTGAGGATCTGCTTATTGCTTGTCTTGCTCTGAGTGGTGGGTTGATCTTTAGTCTGCTCTCAGTCAGGAAGTTTTCTTCCTAGGTATGAACTGCTATTCACTGTTGTCTGCAACTTCCAGTTCTGCTGGTGTTAGAATCTATTTATTCTAGTTTGATTCACAGACGTTCCTGCAGATGTAGAGGGTGGAGAGTCTTAGCAGACTGAGGGTTATTTTTTGGTACTATCTGCTGTTGGAGGTTTTTGATAGTACTGACCGCAATAGTACTCCATCCTATCCTTACTATCTAGCTAGTGTGGACCCTTTTGCTAAACTTTATTATCTGCCTGTGTGTGTTTTTCCTCTCCTATTTCCCAGTCAATATCCGTGGGGGGCTGGCTATTCTTTTGGGGTTCTGCTCTGAGGCAAGATAGACTTTCCTGTTTCCATCTTTAGGGGTAGCTAGTTCTCCGGCCGTGTCGAGGTGTCTAGGGCATGGTTAGTTACATCCCACGGATACTTCTAGTTGTGGTATTTAGTCAGGGACTGCGGTCAGTACAGTTGCCAGCTAATTCGGTGAAGTCTGTTTATGTTACTCCTAGATCATTGGATCATAACAGCTTTCCTATCTGGTTACTTTTTTTACTCTTAATTTCAGGTGCAGTTATGGTGACCACTCCCCTCCACAATAAAGAACCATGTGTATTGTCACCTGATGCAGATGATAGAATTATTTATTTTGGTGCTATAGGGTTAAGGATGCTTTCCTATCTGGTTACTTATTTTACCCTTAATGTCATGTGCAGTTTTGGTGACCACTCCCCTCCACTCTAAAGAGTCACATGTATTGACATCTGATGCAGGTGATAGAATTATTCGTTTTGGTGCTGTAGGGGTTAAGGATGCTTTCCTATCTGGTTACTTTTTTTTACCCTTAATGTCAGGTACAGTTTGGTGACCACTCCCCTCCACTGTAAAGAGTCACATGTATTGACATCTGATGCAGGTGATAGAATTATTTGTTTTGGTGCTGTAGGGGTTAAGGATGCTTTCCTATCTGGTTACTTTTTTTAGCCTTAATCTCAGGTATAGTTTTTGGTGAGCACTCCCCTATTCAAGACTCCCAGAAACACACTGAAACATGACAATATGAACTCCCCTGTTCAGGCCTCCCAGAAACACTCTGAAACATAGCAATATGATATTGATTTGTCCTGAGGAAGAGGTCAGGGAGCACTGAAACGCGTTGACTAGTAAATCGATATTATATTCACCCTTTGATGTCTTGTGGAATACGGCAGCGAGGTTTTAACCCTTCATGTTCCCTACTGTATATGCACCACGCTGGGGACTGCAGCAGCGTGATCTGCTGTTATAGTGGTTGTGACTCTCACAACCACACAAGGTGAAGCCTCTGATACCTATTTAGGTTATATCTTATCTCTTAGACCCTTCATCTTCCCTACTTTAATTTCCTGAGATAATGACCTTTGGGGCTTCATTGGCTGTAAGCCATAATCATCAACATTAACAGAAATAAAGACTTAAAATAGATCCCTCTGTGTGTAATGACTCTATATAATATATGTGTGTCACTTTATGTATTGAATTACTAAAATAAATTAACTTTTGATGAAATTCTAATTTATTGAGAAGCAGCTGTAGTCTCTGGCTGGTACTGTAAAAGACTGCAGTCTTCAGATGGCATTATTTATAGAGGCACTTATTGTTTATGGATATACAGTACTTACTGATAACCACAGTATATACTTTTATAGGTTATGGAAGAACTTTCTGGCAGTGACTGTGAATAGGAGCAGTCTCTAGCTGGTATGACAAATGGAGGTACTCCCTATCTGTCACTGTGTATGGTTGTACTCTCTTCCTGGTGTAATCCCTGAGGGCACTGCACTCACTCTGTATGGAAAACATGGCACAGTAATAATATGTAAGAAGATGGACATATTGCCAACATTCACCGTTTCAAGACACAAGTATTGTTATTGTGATGGGATGCATTATCATTTTTTCCTGTCTAGTGTTCTGCATTATCATGTGATGAACCTTCTACCCAGCAAAATGTAGTAAGTAGGTATTGATAGAGTTAATGTTTGGGACTACCCCATAGAGTTAGGGGCTATGCAGCAAGATTAAAGAGGACTTTTTGGTAGTAAGTCAGATAGGGCCCAGCAGTCAGTAGTGATGGACCTAAGGTCTGACTAGTAAGCAGAGTTACATGAGTTGGGTGTCCCCAAAGTGAGAGGAGACAGACTGTAGATAGCATGATCATGAGTAAAAAAAGACCAAAGGACAGAGTGATCGAGAGAAGAAGAGTCTTTAGGCCAGATGCCTAACAGAACAGCCCCAAGTTTATAACTCAGAAAGGTAACGGGCTAGGACAGAACAGTGCATGAGATGAAGAGTGCCCCAGGTGGGAGTCCCCAAAGCATCAGAGTTAGAGAAGCTAAGTCCGGCCATATTGGCTAATTGAACTGTGGTACGGAGCTAGGCTGTGCTGAAAGAACTGAGTTCTGTTGAAGAAGTAGAAGTAATAGATTGTGTATAACAATGCTCCGTTTTGTAAAGAAAACCATTATGAATCTACACAGCTACTAACTGCTTTATATACTTCCTACAAAGTTAACATCAACTTTATTCTGGAAAGGGTGGCCTCCGTCATTGAACATTCTACCGTATGGTCCTGGCCAGGCGAAGTCATCACCATCATGCGGCCTGCAAGGGCATACAGCCCAGGTAGAACAAGTCAACAAACGCAGCCAGGACCAACAACTTGATGGAACGTGCCCGGGTGTAAGAGACAACACTCTCGCCCATGGCTACCACCCCGCCCCACGTTACAAGTGTCCAGCAAAGGAAGTTGAAGCAAAGTTTTGGAGATTGTGGCAATGTGTCTTCTGCCTGTGCACAGGGAGGCAAGGCATGGAAGAAGGAATTTGGTGTGGGGCTCAGGACTGAGAGGAAGCAGAGAATAGCGGCAGCCGAGACATGCGTTCTGCTTAGGTTAGCGCAAGTGCAGAACAGCAGGCACTATAGAGAGTCACGACAAGAGAAGAATGGTCTGATATTAGAAAATGAAGGTCAGGCCTGGAAAACAATATGTACTAAGACCGTCATTGTTCATTGAGACTTTCAGTGACCTGCACTGTGTATTGTCATTATCTCTGGCTTGCAGGGGCGTAACTACAACAGGTGCAGGGGTTTTGATTGCACCAGGGCCCTGGAGCCTAGGGGGGCCCCAAACGTCCCTTTGGCCCATAGAAAAAGACTAATACTATTAAAGATTTGCAATAATTGGGGGCCACGTTGGAGCTTTTGCATCGGGGCCCCGAGGCCTGAAGTTACGCCACTGCTGGCTTGTATTATTTATAGAGGCACTCATGGACAGTCACTTAGTAAAAGGGAACTTTTTGACCATCACTATGTATGGGACATTCTCTTTGACACTTTGTATAGGGGCAGCCTCTGACATACATTGCTTGTGGAGATGCTTTCTGTCAGACACTGTCTATTCAGCACTGTATATGGGGGAAGTCTCCAGAAGACTAAGTTTATAGAGGCACTTTGTGAGACACTATGGAAAGGGTCTCTCTAAGGTCAGGAACTGTGTATAAGGACCGTCTGTAGCCACACTGTGTAGAGGGACAGTCTTTAGCTGGCAAAGTTTACAATGGCACTTGCTGTCCGGCACTGCACATAGGGGCAGTCTCTGGCCAGCTTTGTGTATAAGGACAGTCTTTGGCTGGCATAGTTTACAGAGACACTTGATGTCAGGATTTGTTTTGAAGGCACTCTCTGTCCAGCACTATGTAGGAGGGCACACTCTGTCCAGCACTATGTAGGAGGGCACACTCTGTCCAGCACTATGTAGGAGGGCACTCTCTGTCCAGCACTATGTAGGAGGGCACACTCTGTCCAGCACTATGTAGGAGGGCACACTCTGTCCAGCACTATGTAAGAGGGCACACTCTGTCCAGCACTATGTAGGAGGGCACACTCTGTCCAGCACTATGTAGGAGGTCACTCTCTGTCCAGCACTATAGTAACATAGTAACATAGTTTTTAAGGTTGAAGGAAGACTTTAAGTCCATCTAGTTCAACCCATAGCCTAACATGTTGATCCAGAGGAAGGCAAAAAAAAACCCCATGTGGCAACACTAAGCTCCACATTGGGGGAAAAAATTCCTTCCTGACTCCAGATACGGCAATCAGACTAGATCCCTGGATCAACGCCCTATCAAAGAATCTAGTATATATAACTGGTAATATTATAGTTTTCAAGAAAGGCATCCAGGCCCTTCTTAAATGTTAGTAGTGAGTCACTCATTACAACAGCATGTGGTAGAGAGTTCCATAGTCTCACTGCTCTTACAGTAAAGAATCCACGTCTGTGAGGGCACACTCTGTCCAGCACTATGTAGGAGGGCACACTCTGTCCAGCACTATGTAGGAGGGCACACTCTGTCCAGCACTATGTAGGAGGGCACACTCTGTCCAGCACTATGTAGGAGGGCACACTCTGTCCAGCACTATGTAGGAGGGCACACTCTGTCCAGCACTATGTAGGAGGGCACACTCTGTCCAGCACTACTGTATGTAGGAGGGCACACTTTGTCCAGCACTATGTAGGAGGGCACACTCTGCCCAGCACTATGTAGGAGGGCACACTCTCTCCAGCACTATGTAGGAGGACACACTCTGCCCAGCACTATGTAGGAGGGCACACTCTGTCCAGCACTATGTAGGAGGGCACTCTCAGTCCATCACTGTGTAGGAGGGTACACTCGGTCCAGCACTATGTAGGAGGGTACACTCTGTCCAGCACTATGTAGGAGGGCACTCTCTGTCCAGCACTATGTAGGAAGGCACTCTCTGTCCAGCACTATGTAGGAGGGCATTCTCTGTCTAGCACTATGTAGGAGGGTACACTCTGGTTGCAATGTTCATAAGGACACTGGCAAGCGCTGTATATAGGGGCACTCTTTGTCAGCATTATATATTAAAATTTCATCCATTCAGTCGTGTCCGACTATTAGATATCATGTGAACCGTATTCCTCCAAACTTCTCTGTTGGTCACAGCAGTCTTCAGTTCACTGCTGTCCATTCCCGTGACTGCCATGATGATGTTATGTCAATGGTTCTTAGGTCTTCCGTGCCCTCTATGGCCACTGACTATACCAAGCATCATGTCCTTCTCGAGGGAATTTACTCTCATCACATGGCCGAATTAAGACAGGTTCTGATTTATGACTTTTCCTACTTGTAGATTGATACATTCCAGAACAGCCTTATTTGTGATCTTGGCTGTCCATGGGATTTATAGAAGTCTCCACCAGTACCACAGTTCAAATAAATCGATCTTTATTTGATCACCCTTTGTCAAGGTCCACATACAACACTATTGGGAATGCAATGGCTGTAACCAATCGTCATTTGATGGTGATCAAGATGTCCTTGCACTTCCATAGTTGTTCCAAGTTTATCATTTCCACCGAAGAAAGAGCTGGGCTTTGTAGTCCGCGCTGACCTCAAGAAACTTCCAGTCCAGTAAAGGGTTAATCAGGTTCTGGTTTATTTGCCTACGCGTTTCGTGGCTTTAAATCTGCCACTTCATCAGGGCTATTACATACAGTGTCCACATTACAAGTATATATACTCTTTTGTTATCATACCACGCCCAGTGTTAGGTGGTTCCTGTGGAAACACCCACTTGGTGCATGCAACACAAAACACATAAATACAAGTTTATCATTGCCGCACGACCCTACTTTCCGGTACTGACTGCCGGGACACGAGACCCTCCACAGTTTCGGACTCCGGTCTCAATTCTATGCGCCTTTCCTCTGGGTTGAGCACGGAGTTGCTCAGCCTCCCAGGTGTGTTCTTTCTCCTTTCCTCAAACCCTAGCCTTAGGCCTGGAACCTGTCGGTAGACCTTGAGATGAGCTTAGCACAGCTCCTTTACACTCAGGTCCTCTTCACAGTCCTCTCAGGAACTGAACTAACTAGCTCCTCCCCAGACCAGAATATATAGGGAAGCTCACCCTGAACCCAGGCTTGGTCTCTCCCTTCTGACCTGGAGGTGTAAGTGTTGTGTGTGTTGCCTGATGGGAAGACCCTTTTGTTGCTCTCTTGTGACACCACCACCCGGGGGCAGTGATGACACTGTGGCACTGTAACCCAGTGGTGCCACAATTGCCCTAGAGACTTTCTTGGACTAGCATTGTTAAATGAGGCACTATTTGGTAGGAACTGTATATGGGGACAATGGTTCCGGCACTTAGAGTGTTTTAGCTGATTATTAAAAAAAAATTAAAAATGAGACCGCACTTTATAATTCTGCATGGACAAATAATTTATTAATTGTCTTTGGTATAGTGGAATCCTGGGATCTATGATTAAATAAATGTATTTTATTCTCCTGCAGAGATCTGGGATATTCTAGTCATCTTTAACTATGGCAGATAGATTATAAGCAGACTCACATCTTTATAGCGCAATTTTAGGAGAAATCCTAAAACATTTTGCAGTTTGTCATCAATTTTTATATTCACTTAATTTCTTTAATACTCCTTATCATTGATTCTCTGGCAGCTTTAAGAAAACGGTTAACTTTTATGTCCCTGGTATTGTCGTCAATTCATTTTACTGTTGGCAATTTTATTCTACCTTCACAATCAAATGTGAGTGCGGAGCGTGAAACAATTAATGGACCATAGAAGTAAATAGCTGAAATATTTGTTTTGCCTGGTCAATGTCATTATTTTACTTCTGGTATGATAGAGTTGTCATGAGGCGAACACTGGGATTATGGCACCGATGTTCCCCTAATAACCTTTGCTGTACCCACCTTGTCTAGGTGCACTATTTCATCAGGTGAAGCTCCACCCGGTTCACATGCTACACGGAAGCCAAGTTACTTGTGAAGAGGAACCACAATTCTTTTGAGCTCATTGACTTCTTATTGGATGCATGGGGGCACATTGCCCAAGCCATAAGAAATGTCCATAAGAATATACAGTATGTCACAGGAAGCCAGCTGTGGAAAATCAAGGTCAGTGGTTGCTCTTGTCCGCTGGACTGGCTGTCTTTAGATAGACCGCACAGGCCAGGGCTCATCACACTGAATGTCCATACCCATTCCTCAAGAACAGGACACTAAGACCACACAGGATGAGGGTACCACACTCCAGTAACACTTTATTGGGTCACCAACAGACAAGAGTATCTAATATATAAAACTGAGTGTATGTATGTTTGTACAGTATGTGTGTGTGGCAAGCCCTGCCCACTCCACATAACCAAGCCCACTCCACATAGCCACTCCCACTTCTGACTCCACCCACTTCACATAGCCATGCACACTTTACGCAGCCACGTCCACTTAACGCAGCCGCACCCACACCACATAGTCACGCCCACTTTGTGTAGTCATGCCCACTTGCAAGCCCCACCCACTCCACATATCCACACCAAGTCCACATAGCCATGCCCACTTGTAAGCCCACTTTACACACGCCCACTTTACACAGACACGTCCCACTCCACTTAGCCATGCTCGCTTTGTGTAGTCATGGCCACCCGTAAACCCTGCCCTCTCAATATAGCCATGCCCACTTTACATGCCTGCATCTCCACATATCCCTGCTTCCTCTATATAGCCTCACCCTGGGACATGTTGGGGGGTGTGGATGTATGAAGGGGTGGAGGCTATACATGGGGGTTGTGTTATAAAAGGGGCATGGCTACCAGGAAGGGTGGGACTATGTGTAGGTGCAGAACTACAAAGGGGTGGGGATACTGGGAGTGGGAGGGGTTATGATAAATACACACACACACACACACACGCACATACATACATTACCATATATGGGTGATATTGCCATATATGAGCATTACGACGCTATATGGGCATTACGCCTAGCAGCACCAAGCTCTACCGCTAGTATAGTATATTTGCACATGGAGGCAAGATGGTGCATGCGTTACCCTTACACTGGCTCGCCTGTCATCAGCACCTCAGGACCAACTACCTCAGCCGGCAGGCACTCACTGAGAGGAGATAGCAGCAAGCTTAAGAAGCCAACTGAACAGAGCAAACAGGTAAAGTGTATTATTGAAAATTGTATTTCTTCCCACTAGCAATGTGGCCGGTCGAGATCAAATCTCTTTGTATGTACGGCCCATTTACACGGCTGAGCTTTGGACTCCTGATTTAAAGGCCGCAGGAATGTCCAGGAAAATCTTAGTTTTTCAGAATACAAATTAAATAAATCCTTGCAACATGATAGCCGAAGCCTCTAAAGACGGCAAGTCACATAGCACAGACACATATAGCATAAAGTCCTCCCGACATATCATCAATAAATCATCTCCATCCACACATCAGCAGGACATAAAATGACTAAGGAAATATTTGATCATTGGCTAACAGCCAAGTGATTGAAACAAATAAATGCATCATCCTATATCACTGCTTCCCATTATCACTCGTATATCTCCTCATCTTCCATCATCCTACATCACTGTTTTACATTATCACCCATATATTTCTCTTACACCTTTATACTTTCATCTCTGATTGCTGAGAACATAATTCTCTATCACTTTTATTGTCACACTAGATGGTGGCCTGATTCTAACGCATTGCGTATTCTTGAATATGTATGTACCATAGTTTATTTATGAAGATTTAAGAAAAATGCAATGTGAAGCTGGGTTTAAATCCAGCGCCAATATCGTTGATTGGTCGTGGCTGCAGCCGTGTCGGTGTACAGCAGTGTTGAGCAGGGTGAGTGGATGCTGAGCAGGGGTGAGTGGGTGTTGAGCGGGGGTGAGTGACTGCTGAAAGGGGTGAGTGAATGCTGAGCCGGGGTGACTGGGTGCTGAGTGCACCAATATTGCTGATTAGTCACGGCCGCAGCAGTGTCGGTGTTCAGCAGTGTCAGTGTGCAGCAGTGTCGGTGTGCAGTGGTGTCGGTGTACAGCAATGTTGGTGTTCAGTGGTGTTGGTGTTCAGCAGTGTCAGTGTACAGCAGTGTGGGTGTTCAATGGTGTTGGTGTACAGCAGTGTTAGTGTTCAGTGGTGCCGGTGTACAGCGGTGTTTGTGCACAGCGGTGTTGAGCAGGGGTGAGTGAATGCTGAACTGAGGTGAGTGGGTGCTGAGGTGGGTGAGTGCTGAAAGGGGTGAGTGAATGCTGAGCAGGGATGACTGCGTGCTGAGTGGGGATGAATGGGTGCTGAGCGGGTGAGTGGGTGCTGAGCGGGTGAGTGGGTGCAGAGCGGGGGTGAGTGGGTGCTGTGAGCAGGTGACTGGGTGCTGAGCGGGTGTGACTAGGTGCTGAGATGGGTAACTGGGTGCTGAGACAGATAACTGGGTGTTGAGTGGGGGTCACTGGGTGCTGAGCAGGGGAGAGTAGGGTTCAGTGTGGGTTCAGTGGGGGCAGTGTGGGTTCAGTGGGGATGTGTGGGGTGACAAGGGGCAGTGAGGGTTAAGTGGAGGCAGTGTGAGTTCAGTAGGTGCAGTGTGAGTTAAGTGGGGAAGTGTAGGTACAGTGTGGGGGCAGTGTGGGTTCAGTGGGGGATGTGTGGGGTGAGATGGGGCAGTGTGGGCTCAGTGGAGGCAGTGAGAATTCAGTGGGGCAGTGTGGGTTCAGTGGGTGCAGTGTGGGTTCAGTTGGGGTAGTGTGGGTTCAGTTGGGGTAGAGTGGGTTCAGTGGGGGCAGTGTGGGTTCAGTGGAGGCAGTGTGGGTTCAGTGGGTGCAGTGTGGGTTCAGTTGGGGTAGAGTGGGTTCAGTGGATGCAGTGTGAGTTCAGTGGGGGCAGTGTGGGTTCAGTGGAGGCAGTGTGGATTGAGTGGGAGTATTGTGGGTTCGGTGGGGGTAGCATGGGTTCAGTGGGGGCTGTGTGGGGTGAGAGGGGTGAGGAGGGGTAGTTGGGGGTGAATAGCAGGATGGGGCACGCTCCGCTCACCCCGACATTCTTCCTCTTCCTCCTCTTCTTCTTCCTCTTCCTCCTCTTTTTCTTCTTGCAGCATTGATGTCCGGTAATCAAAGGCCGCGAGGGGCAGGGTTAACAGAGGGGGTATCATAATGAGTGTGACCAAGCACACTGCCCTAATGTGGTGGGCGTGTCCTCTGTCACACCCATTGTGATGCCCCCTATGTTAACCCCACCCCCTTCCCTCGCGGCCTTTCCGGACGTCAATGCAGCAAGAAGGAGAAGAAGAGGAATGTGGGGTAAGTGACGGGTGAGCGGGATCATGGAGCGTGGGAGCGGCAGACGGGAAACCGGGTGGAGGTGTGCCGGACTGCGCCTGTCTGTCTCTCTGTAATGGAAATCCCGCGTCGCTGATTGGTCACGGCCGGCCGGGCGTGACCAATCAGCGATGCAGGATTTCCGTTACAGAAAGACGCGATAAGGCGATTATATAGTAGATATTAGTAAACAGTTATAAGCAGAGATATCGGCGTGTTTCCGGGAATAGACTCAATCTGTTTCATCACTTACTGTAGAATATACAATCTTTGATAGTAGAGACAGGACATATATTCTTAGAATGAAGTTTCTGAAGGGAATCAAGACTCACACAAACTTTACATGACGCTTTGGGAAGGAAGATATGATTCCTGACATGTGATATGCAGTGTCGTGTATGATGGACGACAATGCTTCAGTTAGATACAGCCCAACACAACGTCACTTCCTGGGGAATCTCAAGGAATTAGAATATCATAAGAAACTCAATTTATTTCAGTAATTCAATACATAAAGTGAAACACATATATTATATAAAGTCATTACACACAGAGGGATCTATTTTTAAGTGTTTATTTCTGTTAATGTTGATGATTATGGAAACTCAAAGATCATTATGTCAGAGAATTAAAGTAGAGAGGATGAAGAGTCTGATATATAATATATGACCTAAATAGGTATCAGAGGTTTCACCTCGTGTGGTTGTGAGAGTCACAACCACTATAAAAGCAGATTACGGCTGCTGCTGTCCCCGGCGTAGAGCACATAGAGGATGGAGGATGAAGGGTTAAACACCGTGCTGATGTATTCCACCAGACATCAAAGGGTGAATATAATATTGATTTATTAGTCAACGCATTTCAGGTCTCTCTGGTCCCTTCCTCAGGTCAAATCAATATCATATTGCCATGTTTCGGAGAATCCTGAATTGCGTTGACTAATAATTCAATATTATATTCACCCTTTGATGCCCCGTGGAATATGGCAGCGCAGGATTTAACCCTTCTTCCTCCCTACTTTAATTTTCTGAGATAATGATGACTCCCCCAAGGCGGGGACTGTGGGGTACTTGGGACCAGGTCCTCTCGATGTCGTCGGGACTGTGGGATGTCACGGTGGCATGACCCGGTCTGTGAACCCCTCATTGGTGATCAGTAACAAGGGGTAGTTTAAAAAAGGGGTTGAAAATAAAAATAAAAGAGTTTTTGTTGTGTCGCCACCCGTGGAATGCGGCCGGTAATGCCACTGCTGCAGTTGGGACCTCTGGGGATGATGGGAGTAGCAGCTCTGATGGTTTGACTCTCCATGGGAAGAGCAGGTCACCAGGTATAGTATAGTCTGTGGAGGTGATAGATTTGTTGGGTGTGCAGGACTTATGGCCCCTTTACACGCCGCCACTGCAGGATGGATACAACCCGCTACAGGCTACAAATGTAGCTTGTCGCGCCAATATCGCCCGTAGTAGCGGCGTCCGAAGACGGGACGACACAGCCGGCTACAGATACATCTGTATCCGTGCACTGCCCATAAACAGATGGCTACATCGCCGATTGTAGCAAGCTGTATCGGCGTGTAAAGAACCCACAGAAGGGAACACTGGACACCCGGCGATGTAGCTGCAATGTAGCTAAGGCGTGACCCAGGCTCCGTGTTACCGCGCCCCATCTGCGATCATTGGTGGAAGCTCCTGCGTTACGATTGGTTGTCGCTGCATAGGGCGGCATATTTAAGGAGCTGACCAGTCACACTACACAATTGCTCGAGCGTCATGTATTAATCAGCCTCCTGCGATGCCTGGCCAATCATGATGTTCTGGCTTTGTCCTATCACCGTACGGACGTCTTGTAATCCACAATTGTGGCACGCCTATGTGCTGTCTCTGCTGCACCAGGTCCGCCCATATTAGCTTGTTGTAGTGTTGTGTAAATGAGGTACGCTGAGCTACAGATGGCTACTTGAGACACCCGGCGATGTAGCTAGCTGTAAATGTAGCGTAGCGTAGCGTACCTTGTGGCGGCGTGTAAAGAGGTGCGTTTCCCGTTGGTAACCGTTTGGGCGTGCTCGTGCACGTGAAGTAGCCGTTGGTATCCATCCTGTTGTGGTGGCGTGTAAAGGTACCTTTAGTGTACGGAATAACCGACAGACACAGGGGTTACAGTGTCCTTTACCTTTACTGATGTAAGTAGCAGGTTCACCCTGGGCACAGGTCACAAGTGGTGTTAGGGGTCCGGAGCCTGGAAGCAGGTTGAGGTTTTTCCACACATGGCATGTTCTGATGTCTCCCTACTGCACTACTCCTTGTGGGCCCTGGCTGTTTGAAGCTGTGCTGTGACCCTCTCCTCTCTTGTTCTGTCCTGGCTGTATGACAGGTGTCTTGAGCTCTATTTGTGTTACTCTGTTCTCACTATGTCTCTATGGTGCGGCTGTGTCTCCTGGCCTTTTGTTCGGCGAGCGACTTGGAATCACCCACCCTCCGGTGTTGATTGCTGAGCATAAAGTCCCTTACGACCTCGGACTCCGGTGTCAGTCCGCGCTCGGTGCTGGGGCCAGCTGGCACTGCTCCACTCCCCACACCTACTCCTCTACTTTACTCAGACCCTCACCTTGGGTCCCTCATGCTGGCGAGTCAGTTTCCTCGGATGGGCCAGCTCCCATCCATAGGATGTCTTCCACAGTCCTCCTAGGAACTGAACTGCCTGACCCCGCCCCCAGACCAGAATTTATAGGGGACCTTCCCTGAACGTAGGTGTAGCGCTCCCCCTTCTGGCCTGGAGTTGGGAAGGTGTTATATGTGTTTCTGTTTTACCTGATGTGGGTACCTTTTCTTGCTCCAATCGCAGTATTGTGTCAACCTGACCATGGGGCGCCACAATGACCTTTGGGTTTTCTTTGGCTGCAAGTCATAATCATCAACATTAACATAAACACTTGAAATAGATCCCTCTTTGTGTAATGACTGTATATAATATATGGGTTTCACTTTTTGTATTGAATTACTGAAATAAATTAACCTATTGATGGTATTGACTCACCGTGGCCGGGACTCCGGTTTAGACAGGCAGTAGCTTCTTCCTCCTTGTCACGGGTGGACCGCGCCTGCCGGTAGTGGGGCCCGGTTGAGTGCAGATCAAAAGGTTGAAGACGTCTTGTGGGAACAGATTAAGGGGTTAATTGTTTCGTGATGCCACTTATGAGTGTTTCGGCAAGTCTTACCGACGCTGCAGGGCCTCCGGGGGATGGAATGCAGCAAGATGGAACGCTCCCCACAGGCTAAGCGGTGATCCCCGGAGGCTGGAGCTGCTTAAGATGTTGTGCGGCAGCTGCGGTTACTTTTAAATGCGGACAGACAGTTCATAAGAAAGCACGGACACTGTAAGTCTCTGTAACGGGTTCTTTACTGTAACCAGCAGGCAGTACATGGTATACAGTTTGTGGGTAGCAGACCGGGTGGACTCAGCAGTGATAGGTGTCCCTCAGAGATCCGCGGTGTTCCTCCATTCTATCTAAGTAAGTTGCTGTTGTCGCCCAGGAATACCAGGTCGGGTGCAGGGAGGCTGCTTGAATCCCCTATCCGGGGTATACGTTCCGGATGCTTTGGGGAGCCTTGGGTCCCTTGGTGGGTACACCGCTGGTTAGACGACGGGATTTGGCGATGGTGGGGTGCTCCTGTAAAGCAGTCCCTCCACTCCTCTGGTTCCCATAGCAGAGCTGAACAGAGCTTCGGTACCAGCAAACCGGCTGTATATGGGCACGGGATGGTTTTGGACCCGCATGATGATGCCCGTAGTTGGTAGGGAGACGGCCAGCGAGGGTGGCCAGGGGTCGCACGAGACTGTGCAACCCCCTCTCCTAGGTTGCAGAGCTGGGAATCTGCAGAGGTCTTCTAGGTTGCTGTTGCTTCTCCAGACCCGAGACTAACTCTCTAAGCTGGACTAAACTTCTACTACACACTACCCTTGCACTCTGCCCACCAGGACCTTGATTGGCCCTCTAGACTAGGTGATGCATGCAGGGTATGGATCTCTGAGTTAACCATTTGACTGCTGGGTCAGAGAATATTGCTGCTGCATTTATGGCTGCAATACCCTCCTGTGACGCACTCGTTGCGGGGCGCCACAATATTCTAATTCATTGAGATGTACCTGTATATAGGACAGTGGATCTGAAGTGCTGCTCAGTAGGAAAGAGGATGTTCCTGTATTTTTAAGGAGTAATTGCACTGAGTTATTGGTGACATTCCCCTGTGAGTGTGGAGGCATCATAAAAGTTCCCTGTACCCTTGGTCATACATTCTCAGACAGGCAGCCTGACAGAAATAAACAGAGCTGTAGAGTCCAACAGAAAATGTCTGCATCTTAGCAAGCTAATAGTTGGGGTGAGTAGCGTTTGCTTTTTATTGGGGCCCTACTTCAGGACTAGTGGTGTAACTGCAGTCTAATATGCCCCAATGCAAAATTTGGACAAGCTACCCCCTCCCCCCTACATATTGATCAGATATATGGGCCCTTGTAACATTTTAAATACTATAAAGACATACATTTTCCCACCTGCAAACTTCACATGGTGTTTTTCAGGTGATATGTGGTGCTTTTTGGCATCTAAACATGGTGTGTATTATGGCATCCTTAAAGTTTAACTTTGGTCTCATTTGACTAGACTGTATTCTCCCAGTATTTCACAGACATGTCTATGTGTTGGGGAGCAAACTATAAAAGTACTTGAACATGTTTTTTGTTCAGAAATAGAGTATTGCATGGTGAGCGTGCATACAGGAGTCCATGTGTCCTAACAGGTTATATGTATATGGAGAAATCATGATGTGTTAAAGACACCTGAAACGCGTAGCTATGTATAACGCTATCATGACAAAACCTGCCTTGTGGCAATGGTTGACCCTCACAATAAAGCGAATCCTAACCCTAAACTTCCATGACCTCAGTTTATATGTTGTTCAAGACAATTATCAAAAATTTATAGTAAACCACTATTTTTCAATAATCCCTCTATATACCGGAGACCGCCATGAATTTAGACTTTCTGTTTTTGGATTTAAGACGAGGAACGGATTAGAAGAAACCACACATGGAAGGAGCTGAATCTAATTTATTGTCAAAGCAAATGAGACAAGGAGATGATGCCGTGGATTTTATGTAATACAGGAAGAGGGACATATTCCATTAAAAATGCTCGCGAGTTGTCTGTAATAAATGTGGATGGAGACAAAATCTCACATAACTCAAAGATTAACTCTTCTAAAATCCCAAGAAGCTATTTCACAGATGATTAAAAATTAATCATCGTCCAACGAAAAGGCATAGGCCGGAGTCATTTCGAACAAATAAAGAGTAATATTACGAAACACAAGTCATAAAGCCCAAGAAGTAATGGAGGCTCAGAAGATAATCCTTTAAATGTAGCCATTGTAAATAATTTGGGTAGACTATAAACACATTCACGACTTGGACATTTATAGCTATTTGTATGTATAGCATTTTGTGCTTGGGCACAATCATAATCCTATAAGATATGTCATGATGATAAACCTTATGTCATAGCAGAGAATTTGGTGATTACCATGGGAGATTACCATGGAAAGTATACAGTGTCCCAAATTTGCCACGTGCATAGCCTATACAGTGCCTTTAAAAATTACTTTAATTATTGCTACCCTTATTGGGTGGCATTAGAGTTTCTCACTTCTTCACTGAAGTGACAGTTTGCATATTCACACCCCATTAACTTTTCCCCATATTTTTACATTACACCCATAAAGGTAGTGAGGGGAGGCAGAGACACAAGGATGACAGCAGCTGTTTTGAGCTAGGTCGTGCTTCTACAGGTCCTGACCCTGCACTCTCTAAAAAATGTGTCCCAGGATCTGTAGAAGTGCCACATAGTGCAAAAACGCTGCTGTTGTCCTTGGGTCTGCTTCCCCTCTCTCCCTGGTGTGTGTTCACCCGAATATGAAATAAACCAAAGATAAAAGCACAAATGGTGAGTGCCATCTGATTTCTTAAATTTGACAATATGGAATTTAGATATTGTAACTGATGCTCCCACTTGTGTCTGTTTATCACTTATCTAATTCATAGGTGTGCAGATAATACATTTCTACAAACTCAATTTACATTTCCAGAATCAGGTGTTTGATAAGTATAAATCTATAAACATTCTTTTGTTCCTGCCATGAGAACATCACGTTTGATAATACATTTTACTATAACTTATAACTCTAGACTTTTCTTACAACATTCTTCTTTGCAAAATAACTCTAGCTCAGTGAGATTGGATATATACATCTCTGAGCAGCAATTTTCAAGTCTTGCCACAGATTCTCATTGGGATTTAGGTCTGGACTGTGACTGGGGCATTTACACACATGAATATGGTTTGATTTAACCCTGCTGTTCTGTTCCCATGTACTATACACTTGTATTGCTCCTGGTTCACTATGACCCGATTTATTAAATCTTGATTTTAGATACTATAACTCAATTATTTTTATACCTTGTGCTTACTAGACTGTATGGGAACATTGTTGGAAATTAAAAAAAAAGAAAAATGAAATTGAAATATATATTTTTTTTTATTCAGAAAAAACTTAGTAATAAGCAAAACGAAAAATAGCAAACTACACATATGTGGTAAAAAAACCAAACCAAAACAAGCAAATCAAACATTTTGTGAAAAAAAATGTAAGATAATAGACACTTCAATTTGAACATACTCACATGGTAATATTACTTTATGTATTCTTGCACGAAGAACAATAAACATGGGCTTTGCATAAGAATTTTTGGCATCTAGAACATGTAATACTTGCTTTATTATCACAAGAATAGGGGCAATAGCTGCACCTTTTTATTTTTATTCTTGAAGCACCGCTGGTAGAGCCCATGGTAGAAGTGGTTGTGGAGGCCATGGTTTCACTTTCCGGAGCATGTTGCTGGATGCTCTATACAAGGTCTGCTGCTCCTTCTGTTCTGGGTGTTGCCTTTCTTTCCTCAATATACTGCCTAACCAGTGCTTTTCTAAGTTCTTCTATAAAGAGTCTTCGTCTATGGAGTTTGTTTGTATTCCAATTCGGGTTGATTTCCCTCCACAACACAAAAGAATTGTATGCCGACAAATCCAGAATGTTGTTAAACAGAATCATAGGCCACCGATTTGTTTTTCTTTTGCAGGTATATGGACTAATGAGCTGATCTAATGTGTCTACACCACCTTTGGTTGCATTATAGTCCAAGATCATGTTAGGTTTTTTATCTTCCCGGGTACTTACTGCATTATTATGGTGGTTCGTACTCATTAGTATTACTTGTTTATTTTTTTTTAGAGAACATATGCAACAGACTTACTTAGCAAAAAAAAATCATTTGGAGGCCTTTAGAGCTCAGCTTTACAAAATAAGGCCCTGTTACACAGCGCGTTTTGCGTAGTCCGTTCTGCGCAGAATATACACGTGTAGTGCACACTTAGTGATCTCTCTGGATGAGCTCTACATTTTAATATACACCTAGCAGGTCGTGTGTATGACCCCATTGAAATAAATTAGGAAATTAATAAATTGATATACAATAGTAGATGCAATAAATAAACCCAACTGAGGTTATAACTCCTTTATATCACAGAAAATATGGTCTCACAGCTGTAAAAAATGATGCCGGGTCACTATGACCCGAACACGACAAGTGTACAAATCAGCATGTAGCTAAAAGTAAACACAAAAAAAATAAATAATAATACTCATAGATAGGTCCCCCCAAATGAGGAAAAGTCAAGTAACCTCGAGTTTTAGAAACTTATAGAAAAATATCTACAGGGCCACAAAAGTTGTCTATGGGTCACTATGACCCGAACAGAACAGCAGGGTTAAACTATCCATTGTACCTCTTACAGGATGTTTAGGGTCTTTGTCCTGGTGGAAGGTAAACATATGCTCCAGACTCCCGTCTTTTACATAATGTAAGAGGTTTTCTTCCAGGATTGCCCTGTATTTAGCTCTATCCATCTTTGCATCAATTCTGACCAACTTCCCTTGCTGAAGAAAGGCCTCCTTACAGTATGATGCTGCCACCACCATGTTTCATTGCAGTGACAGTATTTTCAGGGAGATGTGCAGTGTTACTTTTCCAACATACCAAGCATTTTGCTATCAACCCCCAATATTTTTTTTTGCATTATGTGACCAGAGCACCATCTTCCGCATGCTCACTGTGTTCCTACATTGGGTAATTACAAACTGCAAATGTAATTTCTTATGGCTTCTTGCTTTCAAAAATGTCTTTCTTCTTGCCATTCTTCCATAAAGGTCAGATATGTGGAGTGTATGACTATTACTTGTCCTGTGCACAGATTCTCCCACCTTAGCTGTGGATCTCTGGAGCTCCTCTAGAATGATTGTGCGTCTCATTGGCTATTTCTCAAAATAGTTCTTTCCTTCCTCAGGATGTCAGTTTTTGGTAGACAGCCATTTCTTTATAGGTTTGTAGTTGTGCCATACTCCTAGTGTAATAGAATAGTAAATTTGGAGAGGACCCCCTGGGTCATCTGGTCCAACTCCCTACTCAGGATTTAATAAATCATCCCAGACAGATGTCTGACCAGCCTCTGTGTGAAGAGTTCCATTGAAGGAGAACTCCTCACCTGTCGTGGCCGCCTGTTCCACTCGTTGATCACCCTCACTGTGAAATTTTTTTTTCAATATCTAATCTGTGTCTACTCCCATTCAGTGCCAACACAATGCTTCTAGTGTTTCCTCGTGCAAATGAAAATAAAGTTGTTCCTTTTACAGTGTGACAGCCCTTGAGATATTTGTAGACAGCTATTAAGTCTCCTCTCAGTCTTCTTTTTTGCAAGCTTAACACTTCCAAATCCTATAACCATTCCTCCTAGGACATGGTTTGAAGACCGGTTACTATTCTGGTCGCTTTTCTTAGAACTTGCTCCAGTTTGTTGATGTCTTTGTTTAAAAAGTGGAGCCCAGAACTGGACACAGTATCCAAGATAAGGTCTGACCAAAGAGGAGTAGAGGGAAATAATGGTAGTGGATTTCTTCCATTTTTGCCTGACGGATTAAACACAGTGCTATGTGAGATATTCAGAACTTTGGTTATATTTTTTTATAACCTAGCTTTACTCATCTCTATAACTTTATCCCTGACCTACAGGGGTTGGACATAATAATGGAAACACCTGGAAAAATCAACAAAAGTTAGTTTAATATGGTGTAGGTCCACCTTTTGCTGCGATTACAGCCTCAATTTTCCGAGGTATGGATTCATACAAAGTGATATCATTGGCCCGGAGGATCTCCACGAAATACCACCCCAGATCATCACAGAACCTCCGCCATGTGTTACGGTTGGGAGAAGGCAGTCTGGATGGAACGCTTCTTTCAGCTGTCTCCAAACGTACTCTCAGCCGGAGATCGTAAAATGGGGTAAACGATGATTGGTCTGAGAATATCACATGTTTCCACTGCTCAAGGGACCAATCCTGGTTTCTACAACCCTCTAAACGCTTGGAAACGTTTGTCATTGAGAGCAGCGGTTTTCTAATTGCAGCTCTTCCGTTGAATCCAGATTTGTGCAGCTCCCAATGAACAGTTTTTGTGGACACTGGGTTCTGTAGGTGTCATTGAGCTCAGCAGTGATTTTTGGAGCCGTGGTCTTGCGATCCTCTCTCACAATTCGCTTTAGAGTCTGACGGTCTCTCTCAGTCACTTCGACTTTTGGCCGGACCTGTGCTTTGCTGCGGACGTTTTTCCTTCTCTTTCAAACACTGTCATTACTTTGGAGACAGTATCTCTTCACACGCCAAGCATTCGAGCACTTTGTGTTACACTAGCGCCTGCCATACGAGCATCAACAATTTGGCCTTTTTGAAAATCCGAAAGGTCCGCCATTGGTATCAGGTTCTCATCAATGTTCTTACAATTCGGCAAAACAAACAGTTCATTTACATACACAAATCACTAAGCACAAATAATCAACTACAAAACATTAACATATGTCACGGTTTGCATGTTTATAACATGTTCGAAGACTATGATGCCAAAATGTTAGGTGTTTCCATTAATTTGTCCAACTCCTGTATCTCGTGTGTTTCTCAGTGTTTATGATGCTGTTTGATCCCTAATATTCTCAAACAAACCTCTGAGGCTCACAGAACGGCTGCAGTTATACTGAGAATAAATTACACACAGGTGGACTCAATTTAATAATTAGGTGACTTTCATAGGCAATTGGTCACTCAGGATATAAAGAGGACCTGTCACCAAACCAGGCATGGTGATCTAATTACAGCACTGGATGCAGCATGTCTGCAGCATGGAGACAAGGGGTCACCCAGCATTTGAGCAGCCCTGTACCCTGAGATAATACACTTAGAAAACTTACATGCTACAGCCACTAAGGAGGTGGCTAGGGGCTGCAGCCAATGGCAGATTCACACCCCCTGCATGTTTAATCTGCCCACCGCTGCCAATCATTCTCTCCATCTTCAGCAGCATTTAAACAGACTTCTGGATTGGAAGTCGCGGGACGCTCGAGCCTGGACTACGACGGAGGTTGGGGGGTTTATTTTCCTTAATAAAGATGGAGTCACTAATTGTGTTTTATTTCTAAAAAAAAATGTCTCTGTTTTTTTTTTAAGCTGATTTCTAGAAACTCATGGTGGATATGTCTAATATTGGTGTGACACCATGAATTTCGGGCTTAGGGCCAGCTGATAATACAAAGCTGGCCCTAACCTCATTATTACCCAGCGAGCCACCTGGCACCAAGGCCCTGGAAGAGTCATATGCAGGACCAGAAGATGGCGCTTCTATGAACAGGCCATTTTCTGGGGTGGCTGCGAACTGCAATTCACAGTGGGGGGACCCAAAAAGCTTGGGCCACCCTACACTACAGATTCCAGCCCCCAGCTGCCTAGTTTTACCTGGCTGGACACAAAAATAGGGCGAAACGTACGTCTTTTTTTTTTAACTATTTCATGAAATAATTAAAAAAAGGGCTTTCCTACAATTTTGGTTTCTAGCTGGGTACAAGTAGGCAGCTGGGGGTTGGGGGCAGACCATACCTTTCTGCTGTACCTGGCTGGCATGTAAAAATATGACGAAGCCTGCATCGATTTTTTTGCAAAAAAATTCATTAAAAAATGATAAATGAAACCCCAGACACATAACCCTAACCCTAGGGTTAGGGATTAAAAAAATGTATGGGCTCCCACTGCATTTTCTTTTGCTAGCTAAGGGTAACCCAAGCAGCTACTGGCTGCCGGGCGGTAAACCGAATAGATGATCAATATCAGATTCAAAGACTTGTGGAAAAGAAAGAAAAAAAAAAAGAAGGGGCACATGTGTAGCACCATAGGTGGTGGGGGTTTGAGCGATGGGACAGATGGGCTGCTCACCTTAACTGGTTGTGCCATCTTGGACAAGCAGATTGTGTGCCTTAATCTGGATTTGCGATGCCTGGGCCCGGAACTATGGAGACTGCAGGCGGAGTAGTTGCTCCCGCTTTACTTCCGGGTGTGGTGACTTGACTGGGTAGCCGGAAACATATCACAGAAGGTTCTTCAGTGCTGCTCCTGGTTGCCCGGCGATGCCAGGTCCTTTAGCCCTGTGTTATTGGATCCTGCAGTTGCTTCTGCCACTATTTCCTCAGCGAGGGAAGAGGAACACACTTTAGCTCCAAGGGCAATAAAGGTTTGTCAATTAAATAGAATCTTTGTACCAGCTTTGTCCTCAGCACTTCGATAAGACCGCTACCATTCTTTTCCTGCAGGTTCAAGGACTTGAATCAGATGATTGTTTAAAAACTAGCCATTAAAACAGGCCGGTACAAGAATATGCTGACACATCAGTTGATTGTTTAAAAATCGGGCAGGAAAAAAAGGCCAGCTTTTTTAAACAATCAGCAGGTCCTGGTGTCGAACGGACATGTCTGCGGAGAGGCGAGTATGTTTTTTTTCTTTTTAATGTTCACTTTTGATTTTGCATCAGCAGGGAATGTACAGGCAGCCAGAAGCTGCCCCACATACGCTACTAAAACGAAACTACATGTCACACAGGAACATGAAGGATTCTTCATGCTCCCGTGTCACATCACTTCCTCCTGCTCCTCCGTTTTCCCACTGGCTATTTCAAATGATCAGCTGACGCATCAGCTGATCATTTGAAATAGCCGGCTCTTTTTTTTAAAAAGCCAGCGGGCTCACTTCCAGCAGGTGAGGGGAGGCGAGAACAAGGCGGGAAGCAAAGGATCGGGCAGGGAGTGCAGAATCAGTTGGGGGTGGAGAACCAGGCAGGAAATGGAGGATCAGGCAGGGAGCGAAGCACCAGGCAGGGAGCATGCATCAGCTGATTGCTTTTTACCACCGGCTTTTAAACAATCATGCATCTATTTGAGCCTTTTCCTCAGGCCCCCAGACTGCTTTGTAAGGTTCAGCAGAAAATTACTCGCATTTCCCATTGGCTTGCATTGGACTCGCTTCTTGTTACTGACCCACCCCAGGGAAGTGGGGTACTCAGATCAGCAAAATAAAATAAAAAGAAAAGAAAAGAATAAAGCAAAGTGTTTGTGACGCCAGCTACGGTACCCAGTAATGATACTGGCGCTGCTTTCAGTCCTCCGGTTCTGGCAGTAGTGATGCTGCAAGGTGGTGATGCTAGATGGTAACATTCGCCGTAGGTGGAGCAGAATCCCCGGGGCAGTGATGGAGGTAGAGGACTCACACAGGAAGATGGACTGGAATGTAGTTCCTTCGGCACGATGTGAATGAGACACCACACACTGTTTAGGCTCTGCACGGGTTTACTGTTTTCAGGTATTACACAGTCACAGGTAGCTGGCCTGGGAAGTCACCGGAGGATGGGATGTCTCTTTAAGGCCCTCAGTAGTGTACCTGCCGGTTTCTCCCTCTGTCCTCGTCCTGCACTCTCTACCCCTGCAACTTCCTAGCGCTTCCCTGCACAGAACTCTTCGCTGGTCCCTACGGATCCTGATGGAGTCTTCCAAATTGCAGGGTCCCTTGATCCTACATGGGGGCTTTTGGGGATGTGTGCAGGGATTGGTCACGACTACCTATGACAGCTCGTGTCCTTCCGGTTTGGCAGTTCAGGGATGAACTCCTGTACTGCTCTTGGAGCCGCTCCTCCATTGTTGGACAGGGTCCCTCCAGGCCGGGTATTATGCTGGTCCTGATGAGGGTGTTAACTAACACCTGGGGATCCCCCTTCTGTCTGGGTCACCTCTCTTTAGGTGCCCTCCACTGCACCACTCACAGGGTCCCCTCTTCTTCAGCTTTCCTCACAATCTGGCTAACTCCTTTTCCTGCTCTTCACTACGCACCTCAACTCTGCCCATCAGGATCGGTTCCCTAGTAACGGGTTACCTAATTGATCCCCTGGCTCAAGGTGTGTGAATGCATGTGATGAGGGCCCCAGATTAACATCCCAAGCCCTGGTTACAGGGATACCACACTCACTGATTTAGGTGCAGTACCCTTCCATGGCGTCCCAACCAGTAGGGTACCACATTAAGAGTATAGTGAGTCCAAATATTTCACTACTCGCTCATCCCTAGTCCTAGTGCAGAGTGACAATTTAGGGTATTATGGCAAGGGATAACACAAGGGTGGAAAAATCCATCTGTATATCCCTCTCTAAAGTGCTGGTTCCCAAATGTAAGTTATTGCTCACCCTTACTGTGTCCAGGAGTCATGCTTCCCTCCGTGTCAGCGTGTTAAGGTGCAGCCGCGACCTGTGTTTCATTGAATGCTTCTTTCGTGGGCGTGTGGAGGGGAGTGTACAAATGGGGAGTTTTATAGGATGCTTAATTGGCAACTACGGCCAATGTAGGCTGTGTCATACCAGCAGAACGGTGGTGAGGGGGTGTTCCTGAGTGGATTAAAGTAAGACTCACTAAACTTATGTCATGCAGTGACATCTGCAAGCTTAGGAAGGGAAGTAGACTCCTCAGAAGAAATATGATTCAACCTCACAGTTTATAGGTCTTGCTGTGTCCTTCATCTGGGTCTGAATAAAGTCACAATATGGAGGCTTTGGCTTTTAGGAATGTAGCATAAAATTAAGGACTTCCCATTTGCTGACCTCATACAAGGGCTGTCCCTGGGAGGTGCACAACTGTCACGCATTATTTTCAGACACAAAAGGAAGTGGACTCTGGTTCACTCCAAAAAACAGTGGGGCAGCCGGAAGGTCACAAACTGCAAAACACTGACCGAGGCAGCGCAGTTAGAAGGTGAAGATAGTGGCAGGAGAGTATAAGAGTAGAATCAGCACTCCAGCAGTAAATCACTAAAAAAACTGCAGTGGTTCTTTATAGCAGAGTTGAGAAAAAAAGATTCACAGGACCCTGGTCCAGTGATTTTATTGGTAGTTCATAGCTGCCAAACCGGAGCCTTTTAATCCTGCTATTACATACCGGCATCCCTGGTGCCTCTTCTGATTGGCTTTGTACTTTGCAGATTGTGGATCAAGGATATTAATCAGAAGAGGGGTTGGGGATGAAAGGAGGAGGTCCACTGCGCTCCGATCCGGCAATCAATGACTACCACAGTTGCCACTAGATCAGGGTCCTCGGAATCTTTTTGCTCCACTCTAAATTGCAGTGTTACTGAATATGTAAGGCATATGTATTTATACACTCTAAATTAATGCTCCATACAGAAAAATCTAAAGAGTAAGTCCATGCAAATGTTAAAAAAAACTTCATTTAACTTGAATATTTCATTTTTTTAGGTAAAAAAAGTAAAAAATATGTAATTGTTCTTATGTCTGAATACTATAAATGCCTAATGGTTTGAAACTGACTAGGAGAGAATTGACTTGACAATTATAGAAGATCTTAGGAACCTCATAATCAAATATACATAAAGTCTTCCTTTCAAGTTGACAGGGTATTTTATGATAGTCAGGTCTCAAATAAATTGGAGGAAAGTGCGGTCTGGCCTCTACCTAATAAGTTATTAAAGGAGTTTAACTTTATCCAACGTATGATGGGCCAGTTTGGCAGTGTTGAAGGAGAAGAGGCTTGATTCACCGATGATCTTGGACAACATCTAATGAATGTTTCAAGAACAAAGGTCTGTTTGATTGTGCAGTAGTTATTGAGATATGGGAAAATTACAACAGCATAAGGTTGCGATCAAAATTCTTCAACCCTCAAATTAAGTTAATTAACAAAGTACAAATCGTCAGATATTTACAACAAACGAATCAAAGATAAATCCAGGAGAAAAAACTGTTAACATAAAATGTAGGCTTTACCAGACCAGTTGAAGTGCAAGTAGCGCGAAACGTACCGTCATGTGCCCTGCACTGGATTCACCTCTCATGCCTAGCGATGACTCTACTTGGTGGAATCGTCCTTTTAATTAGTATGGAATCAAGCCACTGTTTTATGGTATCGAGTGCTTCTATTTTCTCTCCTGCATAAAGTCTTCATCACTGCCCGGAGCCCGGGCTTCATTAAGCTGAGCACTGTTTTCTATGGGCAGGTCTACCAAGATCCCGGTTCCTTGGATTTATAGAGCGTGAACAGCTGATTAGGGAGCTAGTGGCGTGTTGGAGTTGGTGACCCCTGTGTAAGTGTTTTTTTTCTCTTTTTCGTTCTACAAACAAAGATAAAATTGTAAAAGATCGATCCAGCTCACCTGTCCCTTTGGTGCTTCAGAGTAATCCCATAGGAAATCCAAACACTAACGACAAGGTCCGGCATCAAACGTTATTGCTCCAAAAAATTCCTTTAGTTCCAGATAGCACATAAAAGCACAGATAACCGAGGGAAACCTAGGCCAATTTAAAACTATGTTTTTTTTACATGTTTCAAGGCTAAGGTGCCTAGTTACACACAGAAACTTTCCAGCGATCCCACCAGCGATCCGACCTGGCCGGGATCACTGGAAAGTCTCTCTGGAGTCGCTGGTGAGCTGTCAAACAGACAGACTCACCAGCGGCTCAGCAGACGTGAGATCGCTGGTAACCATGATAAACACCGGGTATCTAGGCAGCGCGCGCTGCTTAGTTACCCAGTGTTTATCATTATTTTTTATTATTATTATTAATTTATATAGCGCCATTATATTCCATGGCGCTTTACATGTTAAAAAGGGCAGACTAGGACAAGTAACATAGTATCAATACAAGTAACAATAAATGTTGACAATTCAGTTGTACAGAAACAAGAGGGGAGAATCATGGTTACCATCCTGTGAGGTTTCTTGGTTGCTGGTCTCTCGCGGTCACATGCACGGATGTGTGCTAACCAGCGGGAGACCAAGAACCAAAAAATGGTCCTGAGCGACGTGCAGCGACCAGCGACCTCACAGTAGGGGCCAGGTCGCTGGTGCATGTCACACACTGTGAGATGTTGCTGTTACGTCACAAAACCTGTAATTTGCAGCTACATCGCTAGGGATGTTGCAGTGTGTAAAGTACCCCTTAATCATTCAGAGGCACCTTAGCTTTGAAACATATAAACCAGTGCCCAGGATGTTTGAGTTGTAAATTGGCCTCGGTTTTCCTTGGTTGTTTGTGCTTTTATGTGCTAACTGGAAATAAAGGAATTTTTTGGAGCAAGAACTTTTGGTGCCGGACCTTATCGTTAGTGTTTAAACACAGATAAAAGTACCGTATTTTGTGGAATATAAAACACACCGGATTATAAAACGCACCTCAAATTTAGAGGAAGAAAATAGAAAAAATAATTTTTAATAATAAAAAAGGGGGTCCATTTTATAACCCATAGATAGCTTATAGGGGTGTGGTGGAGCAGGGACACAGGAGCCAGGGTGGCAGCTGTAGTAAGTCAGCGGACACACAGCATGCTTCGAGCCAGAGGCTAAGAGGAGGGGATATTGCGTCAATGTGATATACAGGCGGATGAGATGTGTTCAAGAAAATGGTTGCAGAGGCAGCGCACACGTATATTGTGATCCCGGAGAGCTGAGATCTCATTCTGCACCTGCACTGCTTCTGACACAATGGTCGTCAGGCTGCAGATTGCAATCTTGGCTCTCCCAAGATCTCAATCTGTGCTTGCATGGCCCCCACACCCAGTTTACTGAAGCATATGGCATCCAGTGAAAGGTGATCAATGGGACTGGTACCACGTTACCGTGATACAACCTCATCCCAGGTTCAGGCCCGCAGCATACTGCACCAACACCGACTTCCTTTAGCTGCAAACCTGCCTCCTGTGACCCCACTCAACCATGCTCCCTGGTGAGCTATATCCAGATTATAGGAGAAAATAAATACGTCTTAGCTAAAAAATACGCTAGATATCTCATCCCAATTAAAATAGCAATTGGTTTCTCCAAATTCAACACAAAATGCCACTTTTGCTGACTTTGATCTTCTCAGAATTATTCAGGTCCAGGTATGATATTCCTCATAAGAGCTGAAAAGTGAAAGACATGTATGGTCCTAAGCATGTGAAAGATAGATTCAGTAGATGCAATGAAAACATTGGTGATTTACATTATAGATTTATTATACACAAAGATTATCAAAGTAATACACAAGTAAGGGCACAATAGAATAGTTTACAACATAAGCAAATCTACAAGGTATTTACGCAATGGAAATTCTAAAGGCAATTTAGTATTAAAACAAGTTATCAAAATAAGTAATGAATAATTCTAAGTTAACTTTAATCAATGTCTATATAAGGAAAGTCACTGTCTTACTAACGTAAGTCACAGTAAACTGCATTTACTAGTTCTATCTTATAACACACCAGTTCTAATGCATAACAATATAACCAACTAAATACAAGTCCAATTCAAGTGGGTAACTTTTTTCCTTTGTCTAAGTATCGTGCAACTGCCAGGAAGTCAGGGCCCAGCTCATCTGGATTATCCTCAGGGGTTGGTATTCAGTCTTTGGTGCTTGACTGACGCAGACTGGTCTCAGAGTCTTCGCTGGCACAGACTGATCTCGGGGTGTGAACTGGCACAGACTATTCTCAGGATCTTCCCTTGGCAGATTGGTCTCAGGGTCTTGACTGACGTAGTCTCGTCTCAGGATCCTGACTGGCGTAGACTGGTTTAAAGGTCTTGATTGGCGTAGACCGATTTCGCGATCTTGATTGGTGCAGACTGGTCTCCAGATCTTAACTGGTGCTGACTAGTCTCCAGATCTTGACGGGTGCAGACTGGTCTCCAGATCTTGACGGGTGCAGACTGGTCTCCAGATCTTGACGGTGCAGACTAGTCTCCAGATCTTGACGGGTGCAGACTGGTCTCCAGATCTTGACGGGTGCAGACTGGTCTCCAGATCTTGATGGGTGCAGACTGGTCTCCAGATCTTGATGGGTGCTGACTGCTCTCAAGGTCTTGACTGTGGGGATATACACTTTTCTAACATACAATGCGAAACCTTCCCCCCATTTATTAAGTCTGTTTCTTGCAAATAAGTTGTATCCTTCTATCCTTATATTCCAGTCATATGTATCATCCCACCAAGTTTCAGTCATCTCAGAAATATCTTTTTTTCCAGCGTTAGTAGCCCGTTCTCCTTGTTTGTTGCCCATGCTCTGTGCATTTTTACAGAAATATTTTATTTTTTGATTGGTTTAATTTTCTCCTATATTCTCATATTCAGATTTTTTGTCTTTGATCTCCCTTTTCTCTTCTATTGGCAGAGTTCTTAATAGCATTTGATAGCTGTATGTCTTTCCATGGCCTTTTGCTTCCCTTTGAACATTGTTCTAGTTTCAGCTATCGTTATAAATGAAGCAAGACAACTTCCAAATATGTGTTTTCCAGTAAGGTGCAACCTCTCTCTATCAAATATTCCATCATATGCATAATTCACTCCATGATCTAGAAATCCAAATCCTTGTTGACGGCACCATTGACGCAGCCAGTTGTTCACCTGTAGAATCTTGTTTTACCTCCTTGTTCCATGGCCATCTACTGGGAGGATTTATGAGGAGACCACTTGCCCTCCCAGTTCTTTCACTTTTTTCCTAAGTCTTCAAAGTCACTGCAGATGGTATCCAAGACCTATCTTGCTGTGTCAAGTGTTGGGGACATGTATTAACAGAAATAGGTAGTCATTTGTGGGTCAGAAGAGTCCTGATATCCTGACATCACAAAGCATTCACTGATCTCAGGGAGACCAGTCCATGAAAACACTGCGGGCAGTCGGCTAAAGCGCTCAACACAGTGAATTCCTTGGTGCATTGCCTCCTGGGAATTATGAATATGCAAATAAGTCTGTGGAGCCTCGGTTAGGCGTCTCAAACACAGGACTAGCCAGATATCCCTCCAGGGAAGGACCTAGCCAAGGGGTGGCTCCTTGCGGAGAACACCATAACCACCATCTTAAGTGGCCCTTTCAGTCAATATCCAACTCTTTTACAAGTTTAAAGATATGACAAGGGAATACCAAGACCAGGTATCCATCCAGAGACAGCTGTTTCGGGGTGTTGCCCCTCATCAGTGTGGAGTAGGATTCTGGCTAGGTGGGAGCAATGCCTGGTAGACCAACATAACCACCATGTTAAGTGGCCCTTTCAGTCAATATCCAACAGGCTGGTCCTGTGTTTGAGACTCCTAACCGAGGTACCACAGACTATTTGCTGATATCCTGACCGACACATTTTTGATTTTTGAACCTGGTAGACAGCACATTTCTTTTGAGGTTAAGCAGTCTGGAGATAGTGGCCTCTGTTCCTCTCAACAGGGAATACCCCATGACCACCACTCTCCGTTTCTTCTTCACAATAACATTTTTCTTTCTCCATCCAAGAGGACTCGGAGTTTTTACAAGGTTGCTTTTTGTGGACAAAGTCTTATCTTGATTAATTTGATCATTCTATTATATGAGTGCCTGGTACTGGTTCCTTTGCGGTATGGATGCTGACGGCTTCCCAATGCTCCTACTTCTCTGGGTCACATGCTTAGAGGGGAGAGTTTATTGAAAGAGAGACTAATTAGTCGAGAATTACATTAGTCCAGTTGAGAATTAATCAGAGTAATAGTAAGTGTTTTTTGCAGAGAAAAAGGTGAGAAAAGGTCAAATTCTAGAGATGTTGTGATTGAATATAGGAAATCAATGAAAGATCTGAATCAACTCAACGACAAGACAGTGAGTGTGCTTCTTGTGAATAATGGTAGAAGCACACGTGGCAATGGCAATTTTAGGTTTCAGTAGCTTAGTAACTACATACAGTAAAGCCCCCGTCACACGAGGCGACATCTCTGTGTCAGGCCCACGGGGACAGGGGTACTCGGTACCGGACCGGGTTACTGCTGGGGAAGTGACTGGCCTCCTGGATGCATGGGCGCCACAGCTGCCCATTACAGAGGCGATGTGGGGGCGTGGCCTATCGGCAGCGACATCGCCCCTACGTCGCCTCATGTAAAGGGGCGATGTCGGCGGTGGCGGGCGGTCGCCTGGTTTCAGAGCAGTGCTCTGAAACCAGGCGACCATCATGGGGCGATGTGCACACATCGTCCCATGTAACGGGGCGCCGGCAACCTGTCAGGCGATGGGAGCCATAGGCTCCCATTGTCCTGCATCGCCGCTGGGGTTTCCATACACCCCGGCAGCGATGCCGCCTGACAGATCGCCGGCGCCGGGCTGGAGGTGTCGCCCCGTGTAAACGGGGGGACGGCGACAGTGGCGGGGCGCCAAAAACGTGCGCGCACACGCCAGTCGCCGCCGACATCCCCAGCCCCATCGCCTGGTGTGACGGGGTCCTTAAGAGTACATGGTATTTTGATCCCTCCTTCTTATTCCCCTTTATGTTGCCTTTTCAACATTTTATTTCATTTATTGAGGTGCCTAAAATATTTCAACCAAAGAGTGAAAAAGAAAAAGTATAATATTTGCCTTTTTGTAACCATGTCGTTTATAGCAATACCATAATATTCAATCTAGACCAACAGCGTTAATTGGGATGCTTCATGATCAAGAGATAAACCCGATTTTATGGAAATAAACTGTGAAAAGATTTTACAAACATACTACAGTATTTTAATATCTATAGTAGTTGCTTCTTGGGAAATGCTGAATTACATGACAGCCATTCAAATGAATTATCAATTGGGTTTCTTTCATCTCTGAATATTAGAGGAGGTTTCCAAGTACTCACCTCCTATTATGTCTATATGCGATTTCATGTTATGGAAAATATTATTTTCTATATCATGATGATATTGGGATCCAGAGGGGAATTGTCATGCATCAGTGAGGAAATGCTCGGCATGTGGTGCAACAGGAGGGAAACACCAAGGCAAAGGTAAAAGGGAAACCCTGGCAATAGGGACAGGGAAGGGGGGTCACCCCTTAACACTCACCTGAGTCCTAACTCTGAGCTCCCTGTCATCCCTAGACAGGTCCTTCCCCCAGTGTTCAATCATGTGCCTAGCTGCTGGTTGACACTGGACCTTCCTTGACTAATGCGTGGAACAGTAAGACACTAGTCTTACTACTATGATAAGACAATATGGGGACAGACACAAACAAGTGGGAATAACACAAACAAAGGAACTCCACAGCTTCTCCAGAAAGTATTTCACAGCTTCAACTGTAAGGGGCTCCCTAGCTACAACTGGAACAAGATCACCAGAGAGGTCAGCATAGAAGATCTATAACCGGCATAGGATTGAGCTAGGAGGGAGTTTGCATAGAGGAAGGGAGTGTTCATAAGGTGTAGACTCTGGGATTAAAGCTACAAGGATACTGAGCAGAAAAACAAAGGAACTTTTATGGCCACTTTACACGTCCCAACATCGTTCCGATATTGTATCCAACGGCGCGGGAGCGCGCTTTTTCTGGGCAGAATTCCAAGATCGCACAGGAGATGTTACACAGCGCGACATCGGCAGGCAATGCCACTAAGATGTGTACGCCCCCTTGTACAGCCGACCCAAGAACAACCATTTAACATCGGAGAGGATAGGGGAAGTTGTACTCCACATCGTAGTTGGGCTTTCACACAGCACGACCAGCCACAATGTCCATCCAATATCGGGCCGTTGGAGAGCAGGCTCATTTGATCCCCGATATCGTTTTGGCATCGTTCGTGCATCGTATTGAACATTTATACCATACAACGCACGAACAATATCAGGGTCAACGCACGAACCACGTGACTTTTTATCGGAGTTGAACACCGATATCGGGACGTGTAAAGTGGCCATCAACCTCTTTAACACTGAAGGAAGATAATTCTGCTTTACTCATGATATTCGCCCAACGTGCACTAAACAAGACCTGCTATCAGCTAAATATTTTGAACTTCTGATCTAAGATACCCAAGAGGTCTCAGCAGGTCACGACATTCTTGTAACAGGAATATTTGTACTGTCGTATTGAGGAGAATTTGGCCGTTTATCCCTATTATTACTGTTTTCCTAATGTTATTTTTCAGCTGCTGTACAGACAGAGTGATACCATACAGATGATCTATCCTTCAGGAGCTGATCCAACGAGCTAAGGTGAAGATAACTGTTAATACAGTAAATAACTCTGAAAACTGCTGCGTGAGCGCGAGAAGCTGACTGAGCTCCCGCCGCTTATTACAATATTTTTTTATGATTTCTTTTACTTTCGTACTTTGTAAAATATTTTTTTATATGGCTGTATTTTAAGCTGCTGCCCTTTACAAGAAGCACGGTTCAGATTCCGACTCCGAGAAGTGACTTGCACACGGCATCGCCGAGGAGCCTCCCGGAGCTGTCTGAATAAATACTTTTGCTTCATTCTTACTTGCCCTTTCTCTCTTAGCCATCCATGAAATTATTTTGCCAGGATAAAACAAGACAGAACACCCAAACACCCGGCGAGACTCCCGTCACCTTGAACTGAGGCTGCAACAAAAACAATTGTAGTGTCAGAAATACAAAGACAGGTAAATTAAAATGCTGCCTTTTATTGTCTGTGCTAAAGCATTTATAAAAGAGAACCTGTCAGCGGGATTTCGTGAACTAAAGTACAGACAGGGCCATATTGGCGCTGTTACACTGATTAATATGACACCTGCGGTGAAGAAATCTGCATTGTAGGTTTTGTGTATCGAGTATTTGAAGTGTTATTATAATCATAGTTTTGTGCATTGGGGCGCACCTGTGGGGTAGGAGTGTGGGAATCAGGGCTGGGGACTCAGTTAGCCAAACATCTGACTGACTTTTCAATTTTCCCGAATCCGACTCCAACTCTACCAAAATGGACAACTAACTCCAACTCCACCACTCCGACTACCAAAATAGACACCAACTCCACGACTCCAACTTCACAACCATGGCTGTGAAGTCAGTTGGCCAAAAATCCTTCTCGGAATCTTCAATTTCCTTGAATCCAGCTCCAAATCCAACTCTTCAATTGTCCTGAATCCAACTCCGACTCTAACTAGACCCAAATGGACACTAACTCCAACTCCACAACCATAGCTGTGAAGTCAGTAAACAAAACAGCCGATTCCTCAATTTCCCTGAATCTGACTCTGACAACTCCACCCAAAATGGGCATCACGACTCCAACTCCACAGCCCTGGCGGGATTGGTTTACGGCTTTGCTCTGGCCCCTCAGCTGCCTCTGGTGTCTACATCATCATCCTGGTTTAAGTTTCAATCTCCTGACAGTATCAGGAAAATGGTACTTGTGGCAGCGCTAGCACAGACTGACCTGTTGGCTGTCTTATCAGCTCATCATTGAGCTGAGACCTCAACCTCTGCATGCACCACTACTGGGGTCATTTTACTGAAGAAAGCCAGGAAATCAATGTGTGTAAGCATCACCTGTGACTAGGACAGTACCACCATGAATTTCAAACAATAAAGACACCAGAGACAGTGGAACCACTGGGGCAGAGCTGAATACCACTCTATCAGTTGGTTGCCAGCATATCCATCACCGACATTTTTCGGCCTCCTGTGGAATAGTTTGGAAAATGTATTGAGGCGTTGTCAAGTCTTGTGCAGACTATGGGAATAGAATAAGTTCAATTGTCCATCATTAGTAACTCCTTTACCCTGCTGTTATAGACATGTGTGACACATTGAATGTTTTATTCATTGTTTGAGAACTTGCACTTTTTTTGGCTATACAGATTGATTGAGAGGTAGTAGGGTCAGTAAGGAAATAGCCAACATGGAGTGGGGGGGTCATAACATTTTTCAAGGGCACCGACCCCTCTGTCAGGTAGTTTCACCTACTCAGGGAGATATTTGACCACATATCTTTTTGCCATCCCTGTCTCACACACTTTGTGCATATTAAGTTTATTTGGGTATGGAGTTTTTTGACTATCCTAGAATAACCTTTGCACTATCCTCCTTGTGATAACATTATCTGTGTGGGCACTTTTCTAGCTGTCACTATAATGGAAAGTGAGGATAGACTTAGTGACAGTTGATGGTGAGTGGGAGCGCCATAACTCATCTTAAGGTGCTCACCTCTGTTGTCAGGTAAGGTATAGGAGGGAGGGCAGATTAGAGAGTAAATATCCTTTGTTCCTTTGTTATCTGTGCACCTTATTGTTATCTGCACACTGTGGGGCGCAGCCGGCGTGGTCCCATGGCTGGGGTACATTACATGGGCTTGCACATCAGAGGTGCCTGTTCACATGAGCTTGTTTCACTGGGTGTGAGTGCTGTGGGACTGAGCTGATGCAGAGTGGGTTGAACATCTGGGAGGTTCATGACCCTAATGAGCGGTCGAGAGAGAAGTGTGTGCTGATTGCTAACAGCCCCAGGTGTGGGTGTGTCGGGTGGGTGTGGTGAACAGGACTTAACCTGCCAGGTGTCTGTGTGAGAGGAAGATGGGAACTCAGTGCAGACCAGACCACTGAGATGTGAGGACATGTCGGAGGCGATCCGTCCCTTTGGGATGAGAGGGGAGACGGCCCTTCTTCATGTGGGAGGCCCCTGACCCTCTGATGCTTCTATGCGAGACAGTGGCCAGGATCACCAGGGTGTATGCAAAAGTACCCTGGGTGATGGATCAATGTAGGTAAAGACTCCCTGGAGTAGGTTGAGGATCCCTATAATAATGTGTGATGTAACATGGGACTGACTGTTAGGTCGAGTAGATTCCCGTTGATAAGTGTTGATGGCATAATGTAGGTTGAGACTCTCTAGGGGTAGGTTGATGATCCCTATAATAATGTGTAATGTGATTTTAAAGTGTATAGTGTTTTATGTAATGTGAAATGTCCTGTAATGTAAGGATGTGAAGGTTATATCATGTGAGATGTAAATACGGTAGTAGTATGTGAATGTGAGTGTCTCTTGTTCCTGGTTTAAGCCATTTTAACAAACCTTTAGACACCTTGTAGTGGTGTTTTTCCGTTGCAAAGCGGGTTCCCCAGGGGTGCTACCTCACAACACCTACGTGGTTTGTGATTATTTTTCAATTTATAAAATAAATTTGGGTTTTAAAGGTTAAATTTGAGTTTTAAATGATATTGTGATGTGGCGACCGGCTGTTTTGTGAATGGCCGGTATATATTGCACTGGCAGAGGTCTTCTGCAATGTAAATATGAAAATTTCGCTGGGACTTGCAGCATTACACAGAAGAGTTAATGCATGCAGGTATGTGTGTCTGACAGAATACACCTCTCCACCTGTGGGAGTGTCAGGTAGTATATCATGTAACTGGTTTTAGGTCACATGGCCAGTCTAGCAAGTTCCAGGAAGTGTACAAGACATGCTGAGGAGTCCTTGGGTATTTGGAGCATGCCCAGAGCTCCTGACAAAGAGAGGGACCTGAAAGCCCTGTGAAAGACTGACCATGGCCAGGGAATACTGTGAATGGACATTTATGTTAATGTTGCTGTAAAACCGAGGAAAGGCTCATGTTTATTTTCCCTTCTGTTGGGTTTATGGAGCTGTAAATAAACTCACTGAAATTTTGAATGTAGAGTCGTTCCTGATGATTCCTCGAGGACCAGCAAAGCGAATAAGTACTCTTATTATACAGTGTGAACTGTCACACTATGTTCATGACCCCTATTTGAATAGAATTACTTGATTGTCAGAGCTGGAAAACCTTACCCAGAGTCCTGCCCCACTGAGCCGTCCCGATACGCAAGGCTATTGTTACAAGAAAACTTTGCACACTCATTACACAAAATCTACAAAATAGATTCCTTCACGTCATACATCATTTTAATCAGTAGAACAGCGCCAATATGGCCTTTTCTGTACTTCTGTTTGCAAAATCCTGCAGACAGGTTCTCTTTAGCATTCAAAATACATGGTCAACATCTTACAAAAAGTATTTGTCCATTTTTTTAATGACCCCAAAGATCCCTCCCAAAGGGAATCTGTCAGTAGTATTAACACTCCAAACCATCGGTATGGTCATGTAAGTGATTTCAAGTTGAATAAAACAATACCTTGTTATCTGCAATTTGATGTCTTATTCCTGAGAAATCTATGTTTTTCTTATGTGTAAATGAGCTGTTAAGATCTATGGGTCGGACGTAGATCTCCCAGAGAATCTACCTCCAGGGCTTGTTTTAAATGAACGTGTTACCCATGTGAGACATGTAATGACTGACAGTCTGCTCTCCTGATCTACATGTCTCATAATGGTAATGTCTCCTTTCATGTAATATAAATTATGGAGGCAGATTCTCCAGGAAGACCTATGTCTGTATCATAGATTTTAACAGCTTATTGCCATATTAGGAAAAATGTGGATTTCTCTGGAATAAAACATCGGATTACAGATTCCAAGGCATATATTTTTTCAACTTTCTATGACCTACATGCCCATAGAGATGGTTTAGGAGGGTTGAACTTACTGAGAGATTCACTTAATTTTATTATAGTAAGAAGATTGTGACTGGTATCCTAGATATGGAGCACAGTGCTTACAATCTATTTTCAATATAGCTTGTAAGTGCTTTTCTGATGAGATCTGAGCCATCTTCAGTCCTCTTGCAATTCTCTTAGGCAGAAAAGTTAAAGCTGCCTCTGTTTACAGCATCAGAGAGCACACAGTTTGAGCTAATGGTGTAACAATGCCTCTGGTCTGAACGGTCCAACAAGCAGGAGTTAATTTCTCATGGAGACAGATGAGAGCAAGGCAAAGATACTGGGTGTCTCTATGAAGGTGGTTGACACAAAAGTCCTATTGTGGCACCCCAGGTTTCATGTGCCACAGTAACACCACCAAGGGTTAACTCCCCACACAACCCACAACACTACATTAGCGCCTCCAGGCCAGAAGAAGGAGCTAAAGCTGCTTCCCTATATATTCCGGTGTGGAGAGGAAGTGGACAGTTAGTCAGTTAGTTCAGTTCCTGAGAGGACTGAGGGAAAGGACCTGGGTGTAAAGGGGCTGTGTTAGGCCCAACCCACGGTCCACTGTTCACTTCCAGGCCAGCCAGGGTCTGAGGAATAGGAGCAGCAGAGAGGAACACACCCGGGAAACGGAATTTCCCTAAACTCACCCCGGTGAAGCGCAAAGACCGGATACCGGATCCGCAATTGTGCCTGACACAAGCAGCACAGAAAACACCGGATAAGTGAAGATTATATATCTTCACTGTACCACAGCGAAGCAACACGGTGGGGTCAGAGACACAAAGATAAGATTCAAGTTGCCTAGAAAGTTTGGTACCCATGGGGGGAGACAGGGCCGGCAGCCTAGCTAAAGCGGCAGCAGGGCCACACACACAGCGCAGGAGTAGGAAGCCAAGGACCCAGTCAGAGTGGGAGAAACCTGGCTCCGTTACAGACTCCGTGCATAATATCTACTGAATACCATCTGCAGTAAAAACTTGGAAAACTACAAAACCGTGAGTCTGTGTAATCCTTGCGCTCGAGACTTACTCTCCCTCACAAACTGTCAGCATCTCTACCACTACCTCTGCCCTGCATCATCCATAGACTATCATCACCACTGCCCCGGGGAACCAGGCTCTGCCCGTGGTGAGCCGTTACATCACCGGCTGCCAAACATCATCCCCGGAGGTTCTGCAGCAGCGGTGGTCACCCTGACCACATACCACGGGTGGCGTCAAGACTATATCCCCTGTAAATACCCTCCTTTACTTGTGGGCTCGGGACACAGTCCGGACCAAGACTGCCGTGATACCCCCAGCGATACCCCGGTCCGGTACCGAGTACTCCGTCCCAGTGGGCTCTACACTATAATAATCAACTAGTCAGAAAAGTTACATCACATACTGCAAGTCACAGATGTCCCCAAAGTCCTGCTGTGCTGCTTTAAAGGTTGCAAAACCTTCAGAATTTTCCAGATTTCTGCAAAAATCTGATCAAACAGTTCATTACCGTATATACTCGTGTATAAGCCGACCCGTGTATAAGCCGACCCCCCTACTTTTGCCCCAAAAATCTGGAAAAACCTATTGACTCGTGTATAAGCCGAGGGTGGACCCCAGCACAGGTATACAGCCCCCAGCAGTGTGGTATACAGGCCCCCCCCCCAGTGGTATACAGGCCTCCCCAGTGGTAGTATACAGCAGCCCTAGTGGTAGTATACAGCAGCCCCAATGGTAGTATATAGCATCCCCAGCAGCCCCAGTGGTAGTATACAGCAGCCGCAGTGGTAGTATATAGCAGCCCCAGTGGTAGTATATATCAGCCCCAGCAGTAGTATACAGCAGCCCCAGTGGTAGTATATAGCAGCCCCAGTGGTAGTATATAGCAGCCCCAGCAGCCCCAGTGGTAGTATACAGCAGCCCCAGTGGTAGTATATAGCAGCCCCAGTGGTAGTATACAGCAGCCCCAGTGGTAGTATACAGCAGCCCCAGTGGTAGTATATAGCAGCCCCAGTGGTAGTATACAGGAGCCCCAGCAGCCCCAGTGGTATATACAGCAGCCCCAGTGGTATATACAGCAGCCCCAGTGGTATACAGGCCTCAGCAGTATATACAGCAGCCCCCAGGGGTTATACAGCACCCCCCAGGGGTTATACAGCGGCCCCCTGGGGGTACCCAGCAGCCCCCAGGGGGTACCCAGCAGCCCCCTGGGGGTACCCAGCAGCCCCCTGGGGGTACCAACAGCCCCCTGGGGGTACCCAGCAGCCCCCTGGGGGTACCCAGCAGCCCCCTGGGGGTACCAACATCCCCCTGGGGGTACCAACAGCCCCCAAGGGGTACGCAGCAGCCCCCTAGGGGTACCAACAGCCCCCTGGGGGTACCAACAGCCCCCAGGGGGTACCCAGCAGCCCCCTGGGGGTACCAACAGCCCCCAGGGGGTACCAACAGCCCCCTGGGGTACCAACAGCCCCCAGGGGGTACGCAGCAGCCCCTTAGGGGTACCAACAGCCCCCAGGGGGTACCCAGCAGCCCCCTGGGGGTACCAACATCCCCCTGGGGGTACCAGCAGCCCCCTGGGGGTACCAACATCCCCCTGGGGGTACCAACAGCCCCCAGGGGGTACCCAGCAGCCCCCAGGGGGTACCAACAGCCCCCAGGGGGTACCAACAGCCCCCACAAGCTGGCACTGTCCCCCCTTGTAAGGGCCCCCCCCCCCCGCTACTTATACATTACCATTCCGGTTTTCTGATCAGCGCGGCTCCTCCGTGCTGCGTCTTCATCCTCCCGCGCTGGCTGCATCCGGGTTCTCCAGCGGTCGCGCGATGACGTCACATCGCTGCGACAGCCGGAGATCACGGATGGAGCCAGCGCGGGAGGATGAAGAAGCACCGAGGAGCGGCGCCGATCAGAACACCGGGATGGTAATGTATAAGCACCGGGGGGGGGCCCTTACAAGGGGGGACAGTGCCAGCTTTTGGGGGGCTATATGAACTGCATCCCCCTGCCGCTGATTGACAGGGGGATGCAGTGCATATTTAATGAGCGGCCCCACGTGACGGGGCCGCTCATACAGCAGCCTCCCCCCGCCTCCTCCAGCCTCCACAGCCCCCACCACACAGCCCCCACCACACGGGTCTACCGTATAGACCCGTGTATAAGCCGAGGGGGGGACTTTTCAGCCCAAATTTTGGGCTGAAAAACTCGGCTTATACACGAGTATATACGGTAAGTGTTCAAAAAGTCTTAAAAGTAGAAAAAGAGAAGCAATTCAAATTAATGAATCAAAAATATTAGTCTTTATAATTTTTAAAATGAATAATGAAGTACAGTATGTCGACCTTTGTTCCCAGTATTCGGTGTGACCTCTTTATGCGGTAATAACTACATCTAAACACTTCCGATAATTGGTCTTTCCATCGGCTAGGGAGCAGGGCCGTATTTGCCTTTAAGCACTGGAGGGCACGTGCCTAGGGCGCCGGGCTGCAGGGGGCGACACCAGCACTGGGAAATATTTTTTTTAACTTTTAATTTTTTTTTTTACCCTCCCCTCTGTTAGACAGTCTAGAAAATCTGTTGTCTTTTCGGAGGGGGAGAGGCAGGAGGAAGCAGGGGCGCACCTCTATATTTACCTCGATGCAGGGAGCTGCTGACCCAGGAAGTAATGGTGCCACAACTTCTGGTGTCAGAGTAGTCCCTGTATCCAAAGTGCTGCAGTGTCTGAATGTGAGGAGTCAGATAGTCCCTCCCACTGCAGACATCAAAGCAGGGCCGAGGAGGAGGAAGACACAGGAGAGGTGAGAGCTCAAAGAGCTGAACACGGGGGGAAGGCTGGGGCTGTATACTCCTGAGATGAGGCTGGGGCTGTATACTGCTGAGAGGAGACTGGGCTGTATACTGCTGAGAGGAGACTGGGGCTGTATACTGCTGAGAGGAGGCTGGGACTGTATACTACTGAGAGGAGGCTGGGGCTGTATACTACTGAGAGGAGGCTGGGGCTGTATACTACTGAGAGGAGGCTGGGGCTGTATACTACTGAGAGGAGGTTGGGGCTGTATAGTGCTGAGAGGAGGCTGGGGATGTATACTGCTGAGATGAGGCTGGGGCTGAATATACTGCTGAGAGATGGCTGGGAGGCTGCTGCTTCTATATACTGGTGACCAGGGGAGGCAGCTGCTGCTTCTATATACTGGTGAACCGGGGAGGCTGCTGCTGCTATATACTGGTGAATGACGGGAGGCTGCTGCTGCTGTATACTGGTGAATAGGGGAGAATGCTGCTGCTATATACAGGTGAACAGGGGAGGCTGCTGATGCTGCTATATACTGGTGAACAGGGGAGGCTGCTGATGCTACTGTATATACTGGTGAATAGGGGAGGCTGATGCTGCTATATACTGGTGAACAGGGGATGTTGCTGCTGCTATATACTGGTGAACAGGGGAGACTGCTGCTATGTACTGGTGAACAGGGGAGGCTGCTGCTATATACTGGTGAACAGGGGAGGCTGCTGCTGCTGTATACTGGTGAACAAGGGGATGAAGCTATATACTGGTGACAGGAGGCTGACACTATGCAGGCTGGGGATTTGGGGGAGGCTGACACTTTAGAATGGGAACTAGAGGGCATATTACTTTAGAATAGTTTTCATTGGAGCTATGAAGTAAAATATACTTTAATATGCAAATGTGAGTGCTTCACATCACTCTCGTATTTGTATACTAAAGCTTGTCTTTATTGTGAGGCTAGGGTCACACCAGCGCTCAGCCTTGCATTCAGGGGGTTCCCTCTAAAACTTAGAATTTGTCAGCATTAACGCAGTGTTACCGGAAAGGTAAGACTGCATTATAACGGTCAATGCAATCCTATGGCAGATGGAACCCAAGCACAGGTCAAATGCCAGCATCGCATCTCATTGCTGGAGTTTGAAACCTCGCACTATTTCCAAGCGCATCACATGACGCACGCTTCCACTATTAAAGTGAATGGGCAATAAAAATAGATCCTGAAAGGATCAGAATTTGGCTGGAAAACCAGATTTTGCCTGATCTGAAAAAAAAACAGCAAGTATGAAACCAGCGACACTGGATGAGTGCAGCAGCAGCTCCAAGTGTCAGTGTGGGTGCACACAATGTGGCTGCAAGCTCATTCTGACACCTGGGACCTGTCTGCTCTTGGCTTCCCTTTGAACACCTTCAGTAAAGAGGAGGGGTGAATAACAAGCATATCTCTATATCACTAGTCCTCTCCTCACTGAAGCAATGGTTGGGTCACCTATTAAAGAAATGCTCAAAAGACTGAACCTGCGCGCAGCGAGTGCAGACCATCATTCTTTTAGTGTTTAGTTAACGCGTTTTAAAGCGTTTTATAGAGTAGAACTGCCTTCAATAGATTGATTTTATAGTTATGCACCAGAGCTAGCTATGGGGGTACTTGTGTGAAGAGTGGTAATTAATACTTTTACATACCCTAGGGACTTGCTGCTGGACGTCTCTTGAGAAATGACGTGTATACTTTCTCTTATAATCAAATAAGTATTAATTTAAGTAGATGGACTCAGTGCAGGCTCCAATAATCACCGGTATATTGCTTATTGGTTTATCCAAGGTTTTCCTCTATATAGGGCCCTTAGAAAGTATAGGTTCTCTTTTTCATTTTAGAAACCTTACCATCCAAAAGTGGCAGTGTGGCGCCCTGTGGTTCAGGTAGCCACAGGAACCCAGGTGCATGTAGGGATTTCCACATCAGGTACACCTCACACATTCAACATCTGCCACCCCAGGCCTGTAAGGGGAGCTCTAACAGCTACAGTCAGGTGAACTGCTGATGTCTGTTGAGGTCCCCTATAAATACAGGTGCAGGGGGCGGAGCTAGTCAGACAGTCAGCGGAGGAGAGAGTCAGAGAGTCTGTGCAGTGCGGGCAGCACTGTGAAGAACCTGGTGAACGGAGCCGTGCTAGGCCTGTACGAGAGAACAGCCTGAACCAGTTTGAGGGTCCCGGGAGTAGGGGACGAATGCAAGGTGAAAAGCAGATAAACAGGGGGCAGAGGAGCCATATCGGCTCACCCTTAAAGTACCCGGATAACGGAGTCTGAGTCTGCCACCACATAGGAGACATTAAGGCTGGTTTATATACAGTGGCAATAAAAAGTATTTATTCAGCCACCAATTGTGCAAGTTCTCCCACTTATAAAGATGAGGTCGGCCTGTAACTGACATCATATGTGACCTCAACTGTGAGAGGCAAAATGAGAAAACAAATCCTGAAAATCACATTGTCTGATTTGGGAAGAAAAGTTTTTCTAATTTTGGTGGAAAATAAGTATTTGGTCACCTACAAGAAAGATTTCTGGCTCTCACAGACCTGTAGATCTGTAGACCTCTTCTTTAAGAGGCTCCTCTGTCCTCCACTCATTACCTGTAGTACTGGCATCTGTTTGATCTTGTTATCAGTATAAAAGACACCTGTCCACAACCTCAAACAGTCACACTCCAAAGAGCTGTCGAAGGACACCAGAAACACAATTGTAGCCCTGCACCAGGCTGGGAAGACTGAATCTGCAATAGGCAAGCAGCTTGGTGAGAAGAAATAAACTGTGGGAGCAATAATTAGAACATGGAAGACATAAAAGACCACTGATAATCTCCCTTGATCTGGGGTTCCATGCAAGATCTCACCCCGTGGAGTCAAAATGATCTCAAGAACGGTGAGCAAATATCCCAGAACAACACATGGGGACCTAGTGAGTGACCTGCAGAGAGCTGGGACCAATGTTACACAGGCTACCATTAGTAACACACTACACTGCCAGGGACTCAGAACCTGCAGCGCCAGACATGTCCCCCTGCTTAAGTCATTACATGTCTGGGCCGTCTGACGTTTACTAGAGAGCATTTGGATGATCCAGAAGAGTATTGGGAAAATGTCGTATGGTCAGATGAAACCAAAGTAGAACTGTTTGGTAGACACTCAACTCGTCGTGTTTGGAGGAGAAAGAATGCTGAGTTGTATCCAAAGAACACCATACCTACTATGAAGTATGGGGGTGGCAACATCATGCTTTGGGGCGATTTCTCTGCCAAGGGACCAGGACGACTGATCCGTGTACATGAAAGAACAAATGGGGCCGTGTATAGTGATATTTTGAGTGCAAATCTACTTCCATCAGCAAGGGCATTGAAGATAAAACGTGGCTGAGTCTTTCAGCATGACAATGATCACAAGCACACTCCAGGGCAACAAAGAAGCAGCTTTGTAAGAAGCATTTCAAGGTCCTAGAGTGGCCTAGCCAGTCTCCAGATCTAAACCCTATAGAAAACCTTTGGAGGGAGTTGAAAGTCCGTGTTGCCCAGTGACAGCCTCAAAACATCACTGCTCTAGAGGAGATCAGCATGGAGGAATCGGCCAACATACCAGCAACAGTGTGTGCTAACCTTATGAAGACTTAGGGTACCGTCACACGGTGCGACGGCACCGGAGATGTCGGCGGCGACGGGCGGGAGCGCGCACGTTTTTGGCGCCCCGTCAGCGTCACCGTCCCCCTTTTATATGGGGCGAAACCTCCAGCGACGCCCCAGCAATCTGACAGGCGGCATCGCCCCGGGGTGTCTCAAAACCCCAGCAGCGATGCCTTAACATGGGAGCCTATGGCTCCCATCGCCTGGCAGATCGTCGTCGGCCGTTTACATGGGGCGATGTGTACACATCGCCCCAGAGTGGTCGCCTGGTTTCAGAGCTCTGCTCTGAAACCAGGCGACCACTAAAAGGCATCGCCATTGCCTATATACATTAGGCGACGCAGGGGCGATATTGGTGCAGATGGGCCACGCCCCTGCATCACCTAAGAAATCGGCGGTGCCGTCGCCACGCATGACGGTACCCTTACAGAAAACGTTTCACCTCCGTCATTGCCAACAAAGGATATATAACAAAGTATTGAGATGAACTTTTGTTATTGACCAAATACTTATGTTTCAAAATTTGAAAAAAAAAATATTTCCAAATCAATGTGATTTTCAGGATTTGTTTTTTTCTCATTTTGTCTCATAGTTGAGGTCACCTATGATGTCAATTACATTCCTCTCTCAGTTTTTTAAGTGGGAGAACTTGCACAATTGGTGGCTGACTGAATACTTTTTTACCCCATTGTATATATTACATAGGAGACACTGACGCTACTTAATGTACATCACATAGGAAAGACATAGGTTGATGTATACAAAACACATAGGAGACACTGAGGCTGATTTATATACATCATATAAGGGACACTGAGACTTATGTATATACATCACATAGGAGACACTGAAGCTGCTGATTGTACATCACATAGGAGACACAGAAGCTGTTAAATGTAAATCACATAGGAGATACTGAGGCTGATGTACATACATCACATAAGAAACGCAGACTGGTATGTGATTATATATATCACATAGGAGACACTAATGCTGTTGAATGTAAATTACATAAGAGATTCTGAGGCTGATTTATATTCATCACATAGCAGTCATTAAGACTGATGTATATGCATCATATAGGAATCACTGAGACTAATGTGTAGATATCACATAGTAGTCACTGAGGCTGGAGTATTTACATCACATGGAGACAATAGGGTCGAATCACATACATCATATAGGAGACACTGGGGCTGCAGATTATACATCACATAGGATACAATGGGGCTAATCCATTTATATCAAATAAGAGACACTGAAGCTAATGTTTGTACATCATATAGGAGACACTGGGACTGGTGTATACATATCACATAGGATAAACTGAGACTGCTGCATTTATTTCACATAGAATACACTGGAACTGCTGTATATAATATAGGAGACCCCGAGACTACCATATATACATCAAATAGGATAAATTGAGACTCCTGTATACATCACATAGGAGACTCTGAAACTGCTGTATACATATCACATAGGATAAACTGAGTCTGCTGTATACATCATATAAGAGACACTCATGCTATATACATTACATATGAGACAAAAACTGCTGACGTCATCTTGGGGACAAGAGTGCAGAGCATCAAATCCAACCACAAAGAATGCCCTGATGCTGGTACTTGCTAGCGTCAGGACATAATTCTTTGTTGCATGTTTCGCAGTCTTCAGTAGTGAACACTGTGTACTGTTCACAGACAAACGCAATGTGGACCAAGGAAATTTACCTGGAGGAACCCTGTCCTAGAAAGGATGGATGCAAATTCAATAAACACATAAGAGCAAAGTAGCTGTTGGAAATCCTTTTTTTAATACATTTTGTACCGGCACATCTGTGTTCTAACAAATAAGTATAAGTTAAATCGGGACGATTTTAGGAGAGCGACATCAGGATCTGCAGGAGGCTGTTGATATTCTGCAGATCTTCCACTTTTTTATGAATCTTCTGAACACGAACGTGCCACGAATACGATTCCTATATGGAATTTCACCTCTATCAGAGCCGCCTTTATGAGGATGGATATTACTAAGCGGACATGACAACGGGATTAGCCGCAGTTACCTGGATGTGTCTCCAGCATTGCCTCGTATTTAAATCGTGTCTTCTGGGGTTTGCGAATATCCATACGTCTGCTGTTTTATTGTCAAAAAACATTTGGAATCATTAAAGCGGCTTAACGATTAGACGCTTCTTGACATTTTATGTTTTTTTTTCTCTTTCCCGTACGTTTTCTCATATTAAGTAACTAGGTTCTAGCCACTTAATAAGAATATTACATGCAGCTGCAGCTTTGTAAGATCCGCTAATAAGTTCAAGATATTCCAAGTGGCAGACAGTCCCTACAGGCTTTGGCAGCTGCAGATTGTGCTGACTGGAATGAGATACGTTGCTGCAAACACATTAGCATATCTACTTAGCTGACAGCGGGATCTGATCTGGTCCTATAACTCATACAGGTGATGTATGCCTTATATTATACATCAGTCTAATGTCTCATGATGGGGTGTTGTAAATCCTTCCGGAAAGTGCTGGGGAAAAAAAAATGAAAAAAAAAATGGAAAAAAAATTCTGGCAATTAAAATCCCTTGTCCTGCTGTAGAATTATCCTATACAGATCGAGCAGACTTTATTGCAGCACTTTGACAGTATTTTGCTGCAACTTCACATTCTATACATATCTTTTTTAAGGAAGCAAACAATAAACATACAGATGCATGTCACTTAATTAGAATATCAAACAACAAACATACAGATGCATGTCACTTAATTAGAATATCAAACAACAAACATACAGATGCATCTGAATGAATTAGAATATCATCAAACAACAAACATACAGATGCATCTGAATGAATTAGAATATCATCAAACAACAAACATACAGATGCATCTCACTTAATTAGAATATCAAACAACAAACATACAGATGCATCTCAATTAATTAGAATATCATCAAACAACAAACATATAGATGCATCTCAATTAATTAGAATATCATCAAACAACAAACATACAGATGCATCTCAATTAGAATATCATCAACCAATAAACATACAGATGCATCGCAATGAATTAGAATATCAAACAACAAACATACAGATGCATCTCAATGAATTAGAATATCTTCAAACAACAAACATACAGATGCATGTCACTTAATTAGAATATCAAACAACAAACATACAGATGCATCTGAATGAATTAGAATATCATCAAACAACAAACATACAGATGCATCTGAATGAATTAGAATATCATCAAACAACAAACATACAGATGCATCTCAATTAATTAGAATATCAAACAACAAACATACATATGCATCTCAATTAATTAGAATATCAAACAACAAACATACAGATGCATCTCAATTAATTAGAATATCAAACAAACATACAGATGCATCTCAATGAATCAGCATATCAAACAACAAACATACAGATGCATCTCAATGAATTAGAATATCAAACAACAAACATACAGATGCATCTCAATTAATTAAAATATCAAACAACAAACATACAGATGCATCTGAATAAATTAGAATATCAAACAACAAACATACAGATGCATCTGAATGAATTAGAATATCAAACAACAAACATACAGATGCATCTGAATGAATTAGAATATCATCAAACAACAAACATACAGATGCATCTCAATTAATTAGAATATCAAACAACAAACATACATATGCATCTCAATGAATTAGAATATCAAACAACAAACATACAGATGCATCTCAATGAATTAGCATATCAAACAACAAACATACAGATGCATCTCAATGAATCAGCATATCAAACAACAAACATACAGATGCATCTCAATTAGAATATCATCAAACAACAAACATACATATGCATCTCAATTAATTAGAATATCAAACAACAAACATACAGATGCATCTCAATTAATTAGAATATCAAACAAACATACAGATGCATCTCAATGAATCAGCATATCAAACAACAAACATACAGATGCATCCCAATGAATTAGAATATCAAACAACAAACATACAGATGCATCTCAATTAATTAAAATATCAAACAACAAACATACAGATGCATCTGAATAAATTAGAATATCAAACAACAAACATACAGATGCATCTGAATGAATTAGAATATCATCAAACAACAAACATACAGATGCATCTGAATGAATTAGAATATCATCAAACAACAAACATACAGATGCATCTCAATTAATTAGAATATCAAACAACAAACATACAGATGCATCTCAATGAATTAGAATATCAAACAAACATACAGATGCATCTCAATGAATCAGCATATCAAACAACAAACATACAGATGCATCTCAATGAATTAGAATATCAAACAACAAACATACAGATGCATCTCAATGAATTAGCATATCAAACAACAAACATACAGATGCATCTCAATGAATCAGCATATCAAACAACAAACATACAGATGCATCTCAATTAGAATATCATCAAACCACAAACATACAGATGCATCTCAATTAATTAGAATATCAAACAACAAACATACAGATGCATCTCAATTAATTAGAATATCAAACAACAAACATACAGATGCATCTCAATTAATTAGAATATCAAACAACAAACACACAGATGCATCTCAATTAATTAGAATATCAAACAAACATACAGATGCATCTCAATGAATCAGCATATCAAACAACAAACATACAGATGCATCTCAATGAATTAGCATATCAAACGACAAACATACAGATGCATCTCAATGAATCAGCATATCAAACAACAAACATACAGATGCATCTCAATTAATTAGAATATCATCAAACAACAAACATACAGATGCATCTCAATTAATTAGAATATCAAACAACAAACATACAGATGAATCTGAATGAATTAAAATATCATCAAACAACAAACATACAGATGCATCTCAATTAATTAGAATATCAAACAACAAACATACAGATGCATCTCAATTAATTAGCATATCAAACAACAAACATACAGATGCTTCTCAATGAATCAGCATATCAAACAACAAACATACAGATGCATCTCAATGAATTAGACTATCAAACAACAAACATACAGATGCATCTCAATGAATCAGCATATCAAACCACAAACATACAGGTGCATCTCAATTAATTAGAATATCATCAAACAACAAACATACAGATGCATCTCAATTAATTAGAATATCAAACAACCAACATACAGATGCATCTCAATGAATTCGAATATCATCAAAAAGTTCATTTATTTCAGTAATTCAATACAAAATGTGAATGCATATATTATACAGTATAGAGTCATTACACACAGAGGGATCTATTTCAAATGTGTGCATCTGTAAATGTTGATGATTATGGAAACCCAAAGGTCATTATCTCATAAAATCATAGTAGGGAGGATGAAGGGTCTGAGAGATCAAATATGACCTAAATAGATATTAGAGGCTTCACCTTGTGTGGTTGTGAGAGTCACAACCACTATAAAAGCAGATCACTGCTGCTGCAGTCCCCAGCGTGGTGCATATAGAGTAGGGGGATAAAGGGTTAAAAACTTTGATGCAGTATTACACAAGACATCAAATGGTGAATATAATAATGATTTATTAGTCATCACGTCCCTGAAAATGACAATATGATATTGATTTGTCCTGAGGAAGGGGTCAGAGAGCCCTGAAACACGTTGACTAGTAAATCAATATTATATTCACCCTTTGATGTCTGGTGGAATACGGCAGTGTGGTGTTTAACCCTTCATCCTCTCTCTTCTATATACACTATGCTGGGGACTGCAGCAGCCGTGATCTGCTTTTATAGTGGTTGTAACTCTCACAACCACACAAGGTGAAGCCTCTGATACCTATTTAGGTCATGTTTTATCTCTCAGACCCTTCATTCTCCCTACTGTAATTTTCTGAGAACTTTGGGTTTTCATTGGCTGTAAGCCATAATCATCAACATTAACATAAATAAACACATGAAATAGATCCCTCTGTGTGTAATGACTCTATATAATGGGTGTTTCACTTTATGTATTGAATTACTGAAATAAATTAACCTTTTGGTAATATTCTAATTTATTGAGATGCTCCTGTATATACTTTTATAGAAGCAAACAGCAAACAGAGTGCAGAAACACTAAGATTTTTTAAAGCATTAAAGGGGACTTGTGATAGGTAGATGTTATCACCAATCCTCATGTGATGACTTGTAAATCAATGAGGGTTTGACTGCAGAATCACTAGAACGATGCTCTGCTCTCCCCATTAGAATGGAGCAGCCGTAGCTCATCCACTGCTCGATTCATTCTCAGAGGGATTGCCAGACTGATGTTCTCAGCAGTTCCGTAGAGAATGAATGGAGCGGGGGGTTGAGCGTGCTACTCCATTTCAAGGGTATGTGCTCACGACATCGGAATTAAAAAGTGCTAAAACAAAAGGAAAGAACATGTGCACGGCACATACATTGCCTTGAAAAAGTATTTGTAATTGGTAAACTTTTCCACGTTTTTGTGACACCAACAAAATTAAATGTATTTTACTGGGATTTTATGCAATATACCAACACAAGCTAGCTGTTACGCTCACAGGAGGTGGTCATCTGGGAGTGAACTCCATGGTCCACAGAGAACCAAAGTGCTTGGCTAGGGTTCTGACCAAGTTTTTTCCAGACCCTCTAAAAGTGAGGAGGTTACACTGCAGATACTGTAGAAACCTGGTGCCACTTGGATAGACTGGAGCTGTGACAGCTGGCCCCTGGGGTATGGACATGGACAATCTCTACCGAAGGTTGGTGGAGCTTTATGGCTGATGCTGGTGGTACTCAGCAGAAGCAGCGGTGCGGGCCATAGTGTACAGGTCTAGGCAGCAGTGTACTGGTGCAGGCAGGAGTAGACTGTCACAGGCTGGTGCAGGCAGGTGTAGACTGTCCCAAACAGTGCAGTCAGGACACACATTGGTTGAGGATGCTGGTATACAGCACAAGGTTCAAGGTACAAGGTACTTGCACAGGGATGGGGAAACTGAGTACTTGCAACATCTCCTAAGGAATTACCATGTTGCTCAGGCACCTCCCAATAGGGAGAGTGCTTTAATAGATAGCGCTTCTCACCAATAGGCTGAGAAACATTTCCGGGAGAGGGCGCGCTGGCCCTTTAAGAGAAGGGGGCATGTTGCATGTGACCTAAGCATGTACCCAGAATGCCTGTGAGACAAATGATGGAGAAGTGGGCATGAAGAAGGAGACCGCATGCTGGCAGACAGTGCGGAACTGCTGGATGGATAAGCAAGTGCCGTGGCCGTCGGACCTGCGGTTGCTGAATCGACAATACCATAACACCAGCAAGTATTTATGAAATGTAAAGGCTTCAGCCCCACTTATAAAAATGTACTTTAGGAGTGATAACTAAGGCTGGTTTCGCACTACGATTTTCGGGGATCCGTGGCTGTCCATTGTAAAACTGACAGCCACGGAACCGATTTGGCTCCCATGTATGCCTATGGGCACGGATTGGTCCTTAATGGCCATCTGATTCTGTCCAAATCATCACTTATCCGATTGTGTCTGATTTTTTTGATGTACCCAAAATTGGAGACTGCTCCGATTTTTGGCACATCGGACCAAATCGGACACAATTGGATACGCGGTCCGCGGCAATTAACATGGGGGCCTATGGAGCTCGGATACGAGAAAACACAGGATCGTTTCTTGGATCCGATTTTAGCGTACTGAGCATGCTCAGTACACTAAAACTGCTCTGCAAAGTGTTAAAAATGAAAAAAATTAATGCTCACCTGTCCGGAGACCAGGGCTGCACTATCCATTGCACATGTTGAGCCTTTTGGCTCAGGCGGCAAGGAGGCAGGTGAGCGGCAGTGCTGCAGGGGGCGGAGCCCTGCACACAGCGGCCTCCTGTTTCCTCTGTCCCACTGCGGCCAGCTGCCGCCTCATCAAGGTAAGAAAGCCTTCCAGCGCTAGCTCTCCCCTTCCCACCCCACCCCTCTGCCCCTCACTCCCGCCGGCAGTGCTAGCACCATCCCCCCAGCTCTGTGGTTCAGGCGGCGGGGATGCTTAGTGCACCCCCGCTGGAGACTGTCCCACAATGCGCAACATCTGGCTCCAATGTGTTAAGGACCTAAATCAGCTGACTGGGTTGCCCAGCCCCTTCCCAGTCACCTGATCAGCGGTCACATGACAGCATCACCGCGGTTTTGGTGGGTGATTTAAACCGCGGTGATGCGGTCATGTAGCCACTGATCAGCTGACCAGGTTGACCCGCCCCTTACCGGTCAGCTGATTTAGGTCCTTAACACATCGGAGCCGGATGTTGCGCATCATGGGACAATCTCCGGACAGGTGAGCATTTATTTTTTATTTTTACACTTGCTTTATTAAATTTCACTTTCGCAATGTATACATTGCGAAAGTGAATGCTCGGGCTCCCTTCCCCTGCCCAGTAGCCAAGTCTGGTATCCATTTTGTTGTAGTCATGTCCAGGATAACCACTCACAGCTTGTTTTAATTGTATATAGAGGCATGATAACCCATACATACATCATTCATCGCAAGAGAGGCCCACGGTTAGGACCCGATAAAGTGAGAAAGACCTAGACGCGGTTATTGGGCACTTACGCAGTGGCCACTGCTTAAGCTAAGTTCTCTCAAGTTTCTTTAGATTCACAAGCAGTTTCTGCCATGTCTTTCCCCCCCCCCCCCCCCCCAAGTCTTTATTAGCTGTGAAGAGAGCCCTGCTATTCACATTCAGCCATTATGCTATTCCCTATTCATATATTGTCTAGTGTTGCAGCAGATATTCAATTTAAATGTCAGTTTTTTCTTGCTTGCACCTAGACATAAGGTGATGTCAGTCTTATTCTATATAACCTTTGCAGTGACTGACATGGTTTTGGCTGCTGCTCCTAGAGATACAGCAGACTCCGGTTCGCCGAGTCCTTAGTCCACTCCACTAGTTTGCGCCTGGTGACCCTTTGCGGCCCTGGTCCCTCCACTGCCTGCGACCGGCAATGTATGCGAGCTCCACAGGTGGTTTGCTCTCTTCCCATGCCTCTGAAACCCCTTCCTTCTCTGGAGCTCCTGCCAGGCTTCATCTGTCTTCCTTGTCCTGGGATGAGCCTCTCTGCTCCAATTCCCAGGACACCTTTTCTCACAACTCTCCTGCGACTCCTCTACTCTTCACGTCTGTCCCTCTCCTTGTGGTTACTACTGCTCCCACTACTTCCTGGTATGCTCCTCTTAAACTCCTGCCTCTAAGTGGCTCCTCTTCTACAGTTCCACCCACAACCTCTCTTAGTCCTATCTCCAGCCAGGGATGGTGGTTAAGCAATTCCCCCACCTTTCTGACCTGGAATGCCTAGTGGTGCATGCGGTGTGTGGGGGTACCAGGTAGTGTCCTCTGCTTACCTGGGGTTGGGGGTACAACACCTCTAGCTAAGGTGCAGTACCTCTGTGGCAACTGGACCCTCAGGGGCACCACATTTGTGTATCCCCACATACCGCCCATTAGAAGTGTTGTGCCCATGCTGCAGATTTTTCCACGATTTTTACCCATAGAGCTCAATGTAAGCTTCAAAATACTGACTAAATTTGCAGCAGTGTTCACAAAGTATTTGTTGTATATTTTGCGTGGATTTTCCGCTGATGATGTGGGGCTCAGCTGTATTTTTGGTCACCAGCATAGACACAGCAGGCAGGTGCCGGCTGCCACCCAACCCTCAGCTGCCAAGTTTTACCTGGATTGTAATCAAAACAGGGGAGTCCTTTTATTCAAAAAAATTTTCTAGACATAATTTAAAAAAATACAACATAGGGCTTCGCTGCATTTTTGGTTGGCAGCCAGGTACGGCTAGGCAGATGCCTAGTTGTACATGGCTGGCATTCAAAATACAGCAGAGCCCTTTTTCACTTTCAGGTTCTTGTACCCACCAGCATTGCTCCTCAGCCCCTGATCTAAAGCACAAACTCATCTCTGTTGCACTGCTGACAGCTCAGCTCAAGGGCTGCTATGTAGCAAGCAGTGCTTTGTCTGCTCAGGGTCCTCCTGCTAGATTTACTACTGTGGGGTCTGCTATAACAGCAGCTCTATGTTGTAGCAGAGCTGACAAAGCTCTGAAGTGCAGGGAGGTGGTCCTGGAGGGGGTGCACAGAGAGCAGAGAGAGATGACTGACACCACAGAGGAGGGAGATAGACGCTGGAAAACCCACCTCCTGGTCTTGGGTCAGGTTTGAAACAGATTTTTATAAAAGTCTTTATTTCAGTGAATCAAGGGAGCATAAATGCTATAGACACCTTCTCAGACTGCAGCCTTAGTGCTGCAGAAGGTGGCTATGTTATCTTTAGATGCCTGGGGGGGGGGTGACAGGTTCGCTTTAAGCGCATTGGGAGCTGATCAGACACTGCACGCGGCTTGCACTGGGCCAAGCACCATCTGTATCCGACCACAGCTTTGCTCGCTCTAGTGCTTCGGAAACATAAAGTACCTGAACTCTGAACTCGAACAGGTTTGCTCATACCAGGAATTTATCGACCCAAACCAAACCTTGAAAGGTTTACTCATCTCTACTTATGATCAATCTTGTGTATAGATAATAGATTGCTTTCCTGGGATGATAAAGAGAAAAACAAAGCATATTTTTTATAAAGTTACTTTTTTCATAAGTAGAGATGAATGAAAATATTAAAGTGGGATTGAATCCTACTCAAATTTGATAAATATCCCATTTGCCAAAATGTTTCACCATTGCATTCACCATTTTTATGAACCGTTAAGGGCCATCAAAAAATGAAGAAAATACAAGAAACCCTTTACTCACCTTATTGCTCATCTCTTTGGACTCTCCGTCCCTCAATTCTGTCCTCGAAATGTCAACACACACTAATATATTTTTCTTTTTCTACATCTAATGTTTATTAGGCTAGGTTCACATCCCCTTTCAGCGTTGTGTCTGGACGGCTGCGTTTGACAGCTGCATTAACGCTATGAAACGCTATTGTTAATGCAGCTGAACGCAGCCATAGACTTCTGTTGGTGAGCGCAATGCAAACACGATGTCAAAAGTGCCTCTGTTGGAAAGTTTGCGCTTTTGCAAGCACAGAGACGAACGCGACAAGCCACTTGCCGCCTTCAGCTGTGCGCTTGCAAAAGTGCAAACTTTCAAACGCAGGCACTTTTGACATCGTGTTTGCATTGCGCTCACCAACAGAAGTCTATGGCTGCGTTCAGCTGCATTCTACACACTATAAGATACAAGTATAGGATATAGCATAATGGCTAAGTGTATAAAGCTAATGTAAATTTGGATGAGGAAAATTGCAAAACTGCTAAGAATCTATATAAGCAAAATGAGAATTTTAGTTAATGTAATGCATTACATATAAGCCCGATAACCAGTCTTCAAGGTATTCTCATGTATATCGGGTCCTACCATATGCCTCTGTCTGCGGTGTAAAAAACATCTGAGGATGTAAGTGCCTCTGAGTGCATTTTAAAACCTGTATCTTATATAGATGTTTTTTACACCGCAGACAGAGGCATATGGTAGGACCCGATATACATGAGAATACCTTGAAGACTGGTTATCGGGCTTATATGTAATGCATTACATTAACTAAAATTCTCATTTTGCTTATATAGATTCTTAGCAGTTTTGCAATTTTCCTCATCCAAATTTACATTAGCTTTATACACTTAGCCATTATGCTATATCCTATACTTGTATCTTATAGTGTGTAGTGTGCAGCGGATTATATGTATATAGTAATGACTTTTCTCTTGCTAGCACCTACACTTACAGGTGTGCTCGTCATTCTTAATGTTAATATTACTGTTTTTTTGACTGAGCACCCTACATTACCTGATAGCTAGTCCAGTTTACCATCTAGTTCATTCCTTGTTTTATCAAGTCTTCAACCACACCCATACACGCAGGTTTTAAAATGCACTCAGAGGCACTTACATCCTCAGATGTTTTTTACACCGCAGACAGAGGCATATGGTAGGACCCGATATACATGAGAATACCTTGAAGACTGGTTATCGGGCTTATATGTAATGCATTACATTAACTAAAATTCTCATTTTGCTTATATAGATTCTTAGCAGTTTTGCAATTTTCCTCATCCAAATTTACATTAGCTTTATACACTTAGCCATTATGCTATATCCTATACTTGTATCTTATAGTGTGTAGTGTGCAGCGGATTATATGTATATAGTAATGACTTTTCTCTTGCTAGCACCTACACTTACAGGTGTGCTCGTCATTCTTAATGTTAATATTAGCGTTCAGCTGCATTAACACTAGCGTTTCATAGCGTTAATGCAGCTGTCAAACGCAGCCGTCCAGACACAACGCCAAAAGGGAATGTGAACTTAGCCTTATGCTGTGCGGTCAGAAGAGACATTAGGTTCACGGAAAACAATTTCTCTGCTAATCTCATTTCTTGGGAAAATCCACGTAAACAGGCAAATTTGAATTTGGCCTGATCCGCTCATATCTATTCATAATAATGAACAGCTAAATTAGTTTCCTCCAAAAGAGACCTGTAAATGTGTGTAGGCTGGGTGCCTCCTCTCTAACACAATCCCTTATTTAAAATCCATAACCACTTTCATACTTCCCAGTTGTTACTTTTTTTTCCTGTGAGTGCAAAGAACCTGAACAATTATAGGCAGTAAAACCACCAGTGTAAAGAGAAAATGCATTATTGGTTAACCAGCGTAGGGATTCGCGCTCACATGTTGTCAGGATTCCGGGTTTGCCATTGAATGTTCTGTGTCTCTTTGCCTCATCCAAGATGGTGTCTGCTGCTTCGTCATGACCTTGACTTTACTGTCGGTTCTGTTATTTATTTTCCAGTCCTGGATCCATCCCTTTCCTGAGTATTTTGTGTATTATATACAGTTAGGGCCAGAAATATTTGGACAGTGACACAATTTTCGCGAGTTGGGCTCTGCATGCCACCACATTGGATTTGAAATGAAACCTCTACAACAGAATTCAAGTGCAGATTGTATCGTTTAATTTGAAGGGTTGAACAAAAATATCTGATAGAAAATGTAGGAATTGTACACATTTCTTTACAAACACTACACATTTTAGGAGGTCAAAAGTAATTGGACAAATAAACATAACCCAAACAAAATATTTTTATTTTCAATATTTTGTTGCGAATCCTTTGGAGGCAATCACTGCCTTAAGTCTGGAACCCATGGACATCACCAAACGCTGGGTTTCCTCCTTCTTAATGCTTTGCCAGGCCTTTACAGCCGCAGCCTTCAGGTCTTGCTTGTTTGTGGGTCTTTCCGTCTTAAGTCTGGATTTGAGCAAGTGAAATGCATGCTCAATTGGGTTAAGATCTGGTGATTGACTTGGCCATTGCAGAATGTTCCACTTTTTTGCACTCATGAACTCCTGGGTAGCTTTGGCTGTATGCTTGGGGTCATTGTCCATCTGTACTATGAAGCGCCGTCCAATCAACTTTGCAGCATTTGGCTGAATCTGGGCTGAAAGTATATCCCGGTACACTTCAGAATTCATCCGGCTACTCTTGTCTGCTGTTATGTCATCAATAAACACAAGTGACCCAGTGCCATTGAAAGCCATGCATGCCCATGCCATCACGTTGCCTCCACCATGTTTTACAGAGGATGTGGTGTGCCTTGGATCATGTGCCGTTCCCTTTCTTCTCCAAACTTTTTTCTTCCCATCATTCTGGTACAGGTTGATCTTTGTCTCATCTGTCCATAGAATACTTTTCCAGAACTGAGCTGGCTTCTTGAGGTGTTTTTCAGCAAATTTAACTCTGGCCTGTCTATTTTTGGAATTGATGAATGGTTTGCATCTATATGTGAACCCTTTGTATTTACTGTCATGGAGTCTTCTCTTTACTGTTGACTTAGAGACAGATACACCTACTTCACTGAGAGTGTTCTGGACAGTTGATGTTGTGAACGGGTTCTTCTTCACCAAATAAAGTATGCGGCGATCATCCACCACTGTTGTCATCCGTGGACGCCCAGGCCTTTTACAGTTCCCAAGCTCACCAGTCAATTCCTTTTTTCTCAGAATGTACCCAACTGTTGATTTTGCTACTCCAAGCATGTCTGCTATCTCTCTGATGGATTTTTTCTTTTTTTTCAGCCTCAGGATGTTCTGCTTCACCTCAATTGAGAGTTCCTTTGACCGCATGTTGTCTGGTCACAGCAACAGCTTCCAAATGCAAAACCACACACCTGGAATCCACCCCTGACATTTTAACTACTTCATTGATTACAAGTTAACGAGGGAGACGCCTTCAGAGTTCATTGCAGCCCTTAGAGTCCATTGTCCAATTACTTTTGGTCCCTTGAAAAAGAGGAGGCTATGCATTACAGAGCTATGATTCCTAAACCCTTTCTCCGATTTGGATGTGGAAACTCTCATATTGCAGCTGGGAGTGTGCGCTTTCAGCCCATATTATATATATATAATTGTATTTCTGGACATGTTTTTGTAAACAGCTAAAATAACAAAACTTGTGTCACTGTCCAAATATTTCTGGCCCTAACTGTATGTCTTCCCTGTGTTCATTCCGGACTTGACTCCTCTGATTTTTTTCTGCTTCAAACCCCAGGCTGATGTTCTGAGCTTCTGGCTGTTCCAGCTCCTCCGATAGTCCAGGTTATTCCTTGCTGCACCTGCTCCCAATAATCTGGTCTGCTGGTTCTCATTTGTGGCTTGGCTTGTCTGCATCCATCTAACTCCAGGTTTTAACTGCCCTACTATCCTGCTGGACTTCCACAGTCTGCTTTATTCCTTATAGACTCGTATTAAGTTGCCAGTGTACACTGCCTAAGGACTGTAAGTTTCGGTGTGGACTGCATTGCAAGAAACTGTTTGGGACTTATTTTTTATGTATGTTAAGACCCCCAGCAATGGCGTGGATCCAGCCCTGTTTCAATACAGTGAAAGACGAGCTTCCAAACCGGTGGTATAATAATAAGATTTATTATGACAAACTCTCCTCTCTTTTTTTATGGGGAGGAAGTGTGACCAGACCTATTATCAAAGCAAGTAGGTAGTGATGAGGCATTAAATAAATACAGAAAATGAAATAACATCTGTAAAAAGCAAATCAAGGCAGAAAGATTGAGACAGAGACACTCATTGCCAGAGAAAGTAAAAAAAATCTCAAAATATTTTTTAGCTACATAAATAGTAAGAAACTAAAAAATGATTGTGTTTGCCCCATTAAAAATAATCTGCGTGAAATGGTGGATGAGGATGAGGAAAAAGCCAATATGCTAAATGACTTTTTCAACAGTATTTACACAAGAAAATCCCATGACAGACAATATGATCAGTGATAACAAAAATACTCAATTAAATGTCACCTGCTTAACCCAGCAGGAAGTACGGCATCGTCTAAAAATCACTAAAATTGACAAAACTCCAGGCCTGGATGGGATACACCCCGGAGTGCTGCAGGAATTAAGTACTATCATATATAGACAATAATATTTAAAGATTCCATAATAACAGGAGGACTGGCGTATAGCAAATGTGGTGCCAATATTCAAAAAAGGGACAAAAACTGAACTTGGAAATTATAGGCCAGTAAACTTAACTTCTACTGTGGGTTAAATCCTAGAGGGTTTTCTAAGAGATGCTATACTGGAGTATCTGAAGAAAAATAACCTTACGACCAAATATCAACATGGGTTTACGAAGGACCGTTCCTGTCAAACTAATCTGATAAGCTTCTATGAAGAAGTAAGTTCTGGACTGGACCAAAGAAATGCAGTGGATGTGGTGTATATGGACTTTTCAAGAGCTTTTGATACGGTGCCACACAAAAGGTTGATACATAAAATGAGAGCAATGGGGATAGGGGAAAATATGTGTAAGTGGGTTAAAAACTGGCTTAGTGATAGGAAACAAAGGTTGGTTATTAATGGAACACACTCAGAATGGGTCACAGTTAACAGTGGGGTACCACAGGGGTCAGTATTGGGCCCGATTCTTTTTAACATATTTATTAATGATCTTGTAGGGGGCATACAGAGTAGAATCTCAATATTTGCAGATTACACAAAACTCTGCAGGGTAATCAATACAGAGGAGGACAATTTTATATTACAGGAGGAATTATGTAAACTAGAAGCTTGAGATGATAAATGGCAAATGAGCTTTAATAGGGATAAATGTAAGGTCATGCACTTGGCAGAGGAAATAAAAGATAATTATGTGCTTAATTGTAAAACACTGGGCAAAACTATCACTGAAAAAGACCTGGGTGTATGGGTAGATGACAAACTCACATTTAGTGGCCAGTGTCAGGCAGCTGCTGCAAAGGCAAATAAAATAATGGGATGCATTAAAAGAGGCAGAGATGCTCATGAGGAGAACATAATTTTACCTCTATACAAGTCACTAGTGCGACCACACTTAGAATACTGTGTACAATTCTGGTCTCCGGTGTATAAGAAAGACATAGCTGAACTAGAGCAGGTGCAGAGAAGAGCGACCAAAGTCATTAGAGGACTGAGGGGTCTGCAATACCAAGACAGGTTATTAGAGGACTGAGGGGTCTGCAATACCAAGACAGGTTATTAAACTTGGGGTTATTTAGCTTGGAAAAACGAAGGCTTAGGGGTGATCTTATAATAATGTATAAATATATGAGGGGACAGTACAGAAACCTTTTTAATGATCTCTTTACTCTTAGGCCTGAGACGGGGACAAGGGGGCATCCTCTACGTCTGGAGGAAAGAAGGTTTAATCAATCACAGACGCGGATTCTTTACTGTAAGAGCAGTGAGACTATGGAACTCTCTGACACGTGATGTTGTAATGAGTGACTCACTACTAACATTGTAGAGGGGCCTAGATGCCCTTCTTAAAAACTATAATATTACCAGTAATATATATTAGATTCTATGATAGGACGTTGATCCAGGGAACTAGTCTGTTTCCGTATGAGGAGTCAGGAAGGAATTTTTTCCCCCAATGTGGAGCTTAGTGTTGCCACATGTTTTTTTTTTGCCTTCCTCTAGATCAACATGTTAGACTATGGGTTGAACTAAATGGACTTAAAGTTACTGTTACACGGCTCAATCTTGTGAACGATGTTGTTAGCGATCACGCATGCATGAGATCGCTAACAACATTGTTCAGATCGCTGGTGAGCTGTCACACAGGCAGACTCACCAGCAATCAGCAAGAACGCTGGTAACCAAGGTACACATCGGGTTGCTAAGCGGAGTGCGGTGCTTAGTAACCCGATGTGTACCTTGGTTACCATGTCCCAGCATAGGCTGTGCCGCTGGGGGATCGTTCATCGCGGTGCCACACAGAACGAGGCAGCAAGTTGGTTGAGTTGAAGTTGTCAGGTGTTTCAAAATGTTTAAAAACCGGTCAACTCCGACTTGACCAACTATTGTTGTTGAATCGTTCTGTTACACGCAACGACGCAATTACCATGTCGTTTCAACATTGTTCCAAACATCACTTTTGAATGATGTCGGGAACGATGTTGAGCCATGTAACGGTACCTTTAAGGTCTTCCTAACAACCTTAAAAACTACAGTCATATGAAAAAGTTTGGGCACCCCTCTTAATCTTACTCTTTTTTTTTAATTGTTTTTTTGAAACAGCTATTTCAGTGTGATATATGTAATAACTGATGGACACAGTACAATAAACCGCATTTCAATCCTGAAATATTGCTAACCGAAAATGTGAAATATGCATCATTTAAAAAATTTACAGGTGCAAAAGTATGGCCACCTCAACAGAAAAGTGACATTAATATTAAGTAGATCCACCTTTTTGAAAAATAACAGCCTCTAGTCACTTCCTGTAGCTGTTGGGCTGGCTTCAGACTTGCGGACCCTCCGCAGCGTCCTGCGGAGGGGATCCGCAAGCTGACTGCAGCCCCTATGTTTATAATGAGAACGCACGGTCATGCGCAGGTCTGCACATGACCGTGCGCTCCCATTCACTGCAATATGTGATTTGTACGCAGGCGGGTGCCCGCGCACAAATCACACAAAATCACACACACCATGTTGCGTTCCTGGTGCGGACGAGAGTGTGTGATTTGTGCGCGGGCATCCGCCTGCGTACAAATTACATATTGCAGTGAATGGGAGCGCACGGTCATGCGCAGACCTGCGCATGACCGTGCGTTCTCATTATAAACATAGGGGCTGCGGTCAGCTTGCGGATCCCCTCCGCAGGACGCTGTGGAAGGTCCGCAAGTCTCAAGCCAGCCTTAATGAGTTCCTGGATCCTGGATGAAGGTATTTTTGACCATTCCTCTTTACAAAACAATTCCAGTTCAGTTAAGTTTGATGGTCGCCGAGCATGGACAGCCCGCTTCAAAACATCCCACAGATGTTCAATGATATTCAGGTCTGGGGACTGGGATGGCCATTCCAGAACATTGCAATTGTTCCTCTGCATGAATGCCTGAGTAGATTTGGAGTGGTGTTTTGGATCATTGTCTTGCTGAAAGATCCATCCGCGGCGTAACTTCAACTTTGACACTGATTCTTGAACATTATTCTTAAGAATCTGCTGATACTGAGTGGAATCCATGAAACCCTCAACTTTAACAAGATCCCCGATTCCGTCATTGGCCACACAGCCCCAAAGCATGATGGACCCTCCCCCAAATTTGACACTGGGTAGCAAGTGTTTTTCTTGGAATGCTGTGTTTTTGTGGCGCCATGCATAACGCCTTGTTGTATGACCAAACAACTCAATCTTTGTTTCATCAGTCCACAGGACCTTCTTCCAAAATGAAACTGGCTTGTCCAAATGTGCTTTTGCATACCTCAGGCGACTCTGTTTGTGGCGTGCATACAGCTTCTCCTTGTGCAGACTGCGCTGTATTGTTGACCGATGCACAGTGACACCATCTGCAGCAAGATGATGCTGCAGGTCTTTGGAGGTGGTCTGTGGATTGTTCTTGACTGTTCTCACCATTCATCTTCTCTGCCTTTCTGATATTTTTGTTGGCCTGCCACTTCTGGCTTTTACAAGAACTGTCCCTGTGGTCTTCCATTTCCTTACTATGTTTCTCACAGTGGAAACTTCCAATAGGACAAAGTACCTTGTGGTCCGAGCTGCTGTGTTCATATGATAGAAAGACAAGATACAGTGGTATGTCTGGGTAAAGTGGTAGCTGTTTATTTTCCTACGCGTTTCGGAGTCGTATCCCAAACTCCTTCCTCAGGGAACATCAAGAGCACAGTGAACAAAAACCTTTATAACTTAAAAAACGGCGCGAAAAATACCTTGGATGTGACATAGGTAAACAAAGGGGTGTGTAGGTGACGTCACATTGTTATGTACACAATAGCTCGTAACAACATGATCTTAAGTGAAAATGATACAGCAGAGAAATATATCAAAGTGCAAATCAATATATGTGACAACTCAGTTTGACAAGTATTCTGGGCATAGTGCTGCAGAAATTAAAAATGAAGAAAAAGAAAGAAGAGTGAAGAATGGATTAGAACCCATGAGTGTAAAAGAAAAATGAGTGATGTGCTCGTTCAACAGGATGAGCTATAGGATCAGATGAAAGTAATAGGTGTGATATCATTATATACCATCCTAGATATAGTTATCATTAGAGAAGATCTCCTATCATTTGGATAAAAAAGTTCTGATATTAAAAATGCTCTATAGTGAGGATTCCTTTTATTTACGCATTAATATTAATACTTTATTATTTCTTTCTAGATTTTTGAGAAAACTATCAAAGGATCTCAAAAATCTAGAAAGAAATAATAAAGTATTAATATTAATGCGTAAATAAAAGGAATCCTCACTATAGAGCATTTTTAATATCAGAACTTTTTTATCCAAATGATAGGAGATCTTCTCTAATGATAACTATGTCTAGGATGGTATATAATGGTATAACACCTATTACTTTCATCTGATCCTATAGCTCATCCTGTTGAACGAGCACATCACTCATTTTTCTTTTACACTCATGGGTTCTAATCCATTCTTCACTCTTCTTTCTTTTTCTTCATTTTTAATTTCTGCAGCACTATGCCCAGAATACTTGTCAAACTGAGTTGTCACATATATTGATTTGCACTTTGATATATTTCTCTGCTGTATCATTTTCACTTAAGATCATGTTGTTACAAGCTATTGTGTACATAACAATGTGACGTCACCTACACACCCCTTTGTTTACCTACGTCACATCCAAGGTATTTTTCGCGCCGTTTTTTAAGTTATAAAGGTTTTTGTTCACTGTGCTCTTGATGTTCCCTGAGGAAGGAGTTTGGGATACGACTCCGAAACGCGTAGGAAAATAAACAGCTACCACTTTACCCAGACATACCGCTGTATCTGGTCTTTCTATCATATGAACACAGCAGCTCGGACCACGAGGTACTTTGTCCTATTGGAAGCTTATCGTGAACACAGTGACCTGTGGAGGTACGGTCCTGGCAGCAGCTGTATTGTTCTGAGCGATCACGCCGGTTGTGTGCTACACAACCCGATCAGGTGAGCAGTTCCTAAATTTCACCACTTAAAACCTGTCTCCTAAAGGATAAGACCCTATATGTTCATTCTCACCGCTATCTTAGATCACAGTGGAAACTGACAGGTTAAATCTCTGAGACAACTTTTTGTATCCTTCGCCTGAACAACAATGTTGAACAATCTTTTTTTTCAGATCATTTGAGAGCTGTTTTGAGGAGCCCATGATGCCACTCCTCAGAGAAGATGCAACTAGGAGAACAACTTGCAAGTGGACACCTGAAATAGCTTTTCTCATGATTGGATACACCAGGCTATGAAGTACAAAGCTCAATCAGGTTACCAAACCAATTTAGTGCTTCAGTAAGTCAGTAAAAAGTAGTTAGGAGTATTCAAATCATGAAAATCATAAGGGTGCCCATACTTTGGCACCTGTCAAATTTTGAAATAATGCATATTTCACATTTTTGGTTAGTGCAATAAACCTCATTTCAATCCTGAAATATTACTGTGTCCCTCAGTTATTACATATATCACACTGAAATAGCTGTTGCAAAAAAACAATTTTACACAAAAAAAAAAAAAAAAAAAAAAAAAAGAGTAAGATTAAGAGGGGTGCCCAAACTTTTTCATGTAACTGTATGTTACTATGTTACCTAAACAGGGCTAATTGCTACAGCAAGGCCTTAATAATAATAATAATAATAATAATAATAATATTATTAATTTATATAGCGTCATTATATTCCATGGCGCTTTACGTGATATGTGATATAAATATTTTTATAAATATTTCTTATAAGAAATGAAGGTCTGGCTCAAACCCCTTTGAGGAGAGGTGCTCAGGAAAAAGTAAATATCAAGTAATATAATATATCCCGGCACACTACTCTTTGTACAATGATAAACAGGAGACGTCAACTCATACCACCAGATTGTTTTAATGAGTATCATTCAGGGTACAGTTGAACATGCTCAATCCATACCGGCTCGACCAAACTGGTCTTCACAGTGGATACCGGAGCTGTGACAGTATATACACAAAAAAAACATTAACATAAAAGAAAAGACAGTCAGTCCTTGACATGCTAATTCCAAGTGGTTAAGGAACGTATCTCCTTCAAGATGATTTAACACTCAGTCCCATAAACAATGAAGAAGATGAAAACGAAAAAAAACACAACAAAAATATGTACATTATCTTTCTGCTTGCTAATGAGGAAAAAGACTTTGACTTATATTAAAGCGAAACCTAGGATATCTGTGTAAGACATTCTGGTAATGTGCCATGCTTAATGGTGCAAAAGTGCGTACGGAATAAATTGATGCTAACCCATACGGTAAATCTATAAGGCTATGTGCTTGTGCTATATGAACATGACAGCTACCTGTGGTGCAGAAGAGAAAAGAACCAGTGAAGGTCCTCAATCTATGGAAGGAAACAGCACCTAGGGATAACGTGAATGGGGTTATATAGGGTAGCTCCCAGTGACCTCATATTAGGCAAGTTTGTCAGAAGAACATATAATACCTTTGGATAAATGTGGATAAATACATCCACTAGTGGCCACTCATCTGTGTAAAGCTCATAAGAGCTGGTTACTACAATAAAAAGAGGGTATATTATATAGGGAGCCCACCGTGAGTAGTGCACAACAATTATAGGTATTGTCAGTTTGTGTCATTACCTGGTAATATATTTTTTTCTTTGACAGGAGCTGTAACAATGCACATCTAGTCCCTGCTCCGTCTCAGTGGCGTCTGACTGCCCCCACTACCCAAGGCTCATTACTCTCCTCAGCCTGTGGCAGAATGATGATGCACTAAATGTATTTTACCCATTGAGCAAAAAAGTTGCATTTTCACTGCAGTTCCTTTGTTAAATACATCACAACATATCTAAAATTATTCAAGCTTTCTTTTCCAGTACATAATAAACTGAGAAAAATAGGGACTGTTACTGATATCTAGTGGCCAGAGGTTATCGTTACAGGTGTAACCAACAACCATAATTACAACTGAAATGTAGATCTCTCCAAATCCTCTTACATGTACACTGGTCTATTACTTAATTGCAGTGCGACTGCTCTGCTTAAATACTATTTTCAGGACTCCTTGCAATATACTCTGCTACTAATATGAACTGTTTCCTGCAGTTATGCTTATGTCGCACCCCAGGGCAGGGGTACTTGGAACCAGGCCCTCTCTTCAGTGTGCTGGGGGATTTCACGGTGACATGACCCTTCTGTATATGCCCAAGTGTGGCAAATAAAAAGGGGAACACAAAAAAGGGGAAAAAGGAGATTTTTGTGTACTCACCGTAAAATCCTTTTCTCTTAGCCTCTAATTGGGGGACACAGACCGTGGGTGTTATGCTGCTGTCCACTAGGAGGCGACACTAGGCAATATCTGAAAAAGAGTAATTGACTCCTCCTCTACTAGCATACACCCCCTGGCCGGGCCCTTACCCGACCAGTTTTGTGCTAAAGCAGTAGGAGAAGAAGAAAGTGACAAGAATTAGGTCAGACAAGGGCGACTATATATGACGCCAAAGGACCGTAGAGCTTAATAGAAAAAACAATGTGAAGCTCAACGAAAGTAAAGCCTAAAGAAAAGGCATGTATACAGGAAAGCATTCAAGATAGAAACAATACCCACAAAGCCCGATACGGACAACAGGGTGGGAGCTGTGTCCCCCAATTAGAGGCTAAGAGAAAAGGATTTTACGGTGAGTACACAAAAATCTCCTTTTCTCCTTCGCCTCATTGGGGGACACAGACCGTGGGACGTCCTAAAGCAGTCCCTGGGTGGGAGAGAATATTGTTATAAACTCTTCTAAAAACGCACTACCGAGGTGGAATATTGCCGCCTGGGGAATATGTATACCCGGATCTGCGTTATTTAACGCTTGAGTATAGACGTCAAAATGATCACTAAAAATAAGACTAACTCAGACGGCTGGCGAGCACACCTGTGTGTACATAGCCCTGGCACCCAAGATCTAGGATACTCCTTTCCTAGGAGTAGAGAACCTTGGTATGCAATGATCGAAAAACCATACCATATCTAGCCAGCCGTTCTAGCCAGCAGTTCTAAGGCAATAGACCTGTGACCGGGGAACCTGGCATAGTCCCTTGGTATCATTCTGAAGAAAAAAAAATGACCTAGAGAGTCCGGTCTCTGCATGTGTGGAATGTCCAAACAGGCACAAAGACTGGCAGAGAGACAGAATGTACCCAACATCACTCAATGCCCTGGTAAGAAGCACAGGGATGGAAGAAAAGGACTTGCAGGTGGGATGAAAAAAACCACCCTCATAAGGGTGACCGCGTAGGTCAAGCACCGTTAAAGGTGGAGGAAAGCCTGCAACTAGGAAATGCCACAGCCGAACAGTATGAACCGGTAGTGGTAATGGAAGTGTCTCCAGAAGACACATAGTTCTGGGAACAGCGTATGGAAACTTCGAGAAAACAGCAAGGTACTTGAGAATAAAAAGGAGATAACTGAAGCCGGAAGCACCAGAAGACGCAGAACCAGCATCTAAGGTGCATACAGCGATGGCAGCCGGAGAAAAAGTCAGATCTCTGGTAACAGGACCAGAGTGAACCTTACGTAAACACACCTGTGAACGTCCCGGCAAGGGTGGCTAAAACCCAAGGGTATACCCAGGAAGGTAAGCCATGATGCGTGGAAAGCCACTGCAAGTGAGAAATAGGCCTTTTGTCATATACACACACACACACATATATATATACATATATACATACATACGTAAACATCCATGCCCATGGATGCCCAAAACCACAGAATGTGAGGGAGAAAACCCCCAAACCTATGGGGTCTGCCGGTGAGGACAGGACATCAAACGTCTGGCAGTAATGAACCATGAACAGTAAACCTAGACAGAGAACAGGGTGACGACTGCTGTCAGCGACACGTCGAGGAGATGAAACCCCTGGACTGTCTGGGTGGAAAGTGGGCCCAAAGGAGAGAAGGCACTCCGATGGATATGATTGTGCGTGCATCCGAGAAGGGTATGCAGATAGAAACATACCAGGGAAAAAACTGTATTCAGGAGCGGATTATCGTATCCGTGCTCAGACTAGAGAACTCGAGGAAGCCAAGACCCGTTGAAAGAAAAAAACCTCTGACTAACGACAGTCAGACAGGATAAAGACGGCCCCACTGGGGAAAAGATGTGCCCAGTGTAATACCTGATTGTTGAAGTAGTCTACCTGGAGATTAACATGTGATAACTAAGATGTATTCAACTTCGTCAAATGGAACTGATGATCCATCCGTAGTCCGGGAAATAACATAGGCGAGAGAGACTATGACTTGAAGATTAACAAGATGCCTGTACCCGGGCACGAACCGGGCAACTTTGCGTTGGTAGACAGCTGTTCTTACCACTAGGTCACAGCACCTATGTACCGTTTTGAAGCGTAACATCGGAGCTCAAGTGAAAAGGTCTTCAAGCGATCTGGAACGAAGGGGGGCCTCTCTGCGTAGATTAAGGCATATGAAGTACAACTGGTCCTGAGAGGCGTGCCGACATCCTGCTCTTGTCCCGGGTGGCAGAGCTATACTCTGATGCCTGATGTGAAATAACTAGTTCGGCGACAGTTAGTGCGCTACAACCCAGGGGCCACCATTGGCGGCTGGGGAGACTGTAGTAGTATAGTACTGTGCCATTTAGTCTGTGGCATTGATTTAGCTGTTGCAATGGCCATCAGCATGCTGCAATCCAGGAGCCGGAGGCGATTGGGGAGTCTGAAAATTGGTCCGGAGCTACGTCATCCGCAGCAAGCTCAGATATCCATTGTGAGGAGCTTGATGTTGAAAGTCTGTGGCAAGCCGTCCATAGGGGAGATCGGAACGCATAGGAACCGTCGCCCACGACTGCATCCATCATGGCAGGGGGAGATCGGAACGCATAGGAACCGTCGCCCACGACTGCAGCCATCATGGCAGGGGGAGATCGGAACGCATAGGAACCGTCGCCCACGACTGCATCCAACATGGCAGGGGGAGATCGGAACGCATAGGAACCGTCGCCCACGAATGCATCCTCGACTGCATCCATCATGGCAGGGGGAGATCGGAACGCATAGGAACCGTCGCCCACGACTGCATCCAACCTGGCAGGGGGAGATCGGAACGCATAGGAACCGTCGCCCACGACTGCATCCTTGACTGCACCCATCACGGCAGGGGGAGAGCGGAACGCATAGGAACCGTCGCCCAGGGCTTCATCCATTGTGGCAGGAGGAAGAACGCGGAGGAAACACCTCGTGTTTCTGCCTGTTGTAGTTTGCGGGAAATCAGTACGCCAAGGTACCGTCGCCCTCAGTAGACGCAACTTCCGGGAATGGCGAGACAACTGGGAGAAAAAAGCCGTTGTTAGAGGCCTTAAACCTTCTGTTCCACATGGAGAATAGACAGTTAGTCAGTGTAAGGGAGAAGCTCCTACATTCTGAAGCCTTAGTTTGCCTTCAAACCAAAAAATCCCGTGAGGGATTTCGTAGGACAGGCTCTGCCTTCCAAATGTATGCCAAGCGCCCATCCCGAAGGTAAAGCTTTCGCAGCCATTACGGCCATACAATGTTCACTGCATGAATGAGGGCGTGCGTGCTGGATGTAGATCTGGGACCAGGCCTCGGTTGCGCTGGGCGGCGTGCTGAGGGGGGGAGCGACCCAGTTGTGCTGTGTCGCTATTGAAGGAACTTCCAAGTAAGGAAAAAAAAAAAAAAAAAAAACGGGAACCGTACTCACGGCCATGCCGCGTACCAGACGGTCCACCTGAGGTTCATTCAACCAGAGTAGGGTCCGTGTAGACAACGGAGACTGGTAGGTCCTGCTTCAGGGTGGACCTTGCAAGCACGTGCACGTTTTCTCAATGCACCTGCATGACAGGTGTGGCGAGTGGCCGCAGGACCTCTTGTTCCACGGCCAGCAACCCAGCATCTGAATGTTTTGTAGCTTGGGGAGGTAGGCTGGGTAGACTCCTGATGTTTGAACTCCGACCAGAAACTCCACCAGAGGAAGTGGAGGAAGACGAAAAAACATGCGGTATTCGTAACCTTGACCCAGCCCCCTGCCCGAATGGAGCTGAGGGAGTAGTATGGATATAGCTAGGAGTTCTCAAAACTGCACCCCAACAGAGGGGAGCTGAGGGAGGAGCATGCAAGGCGCCTCATGTGTCAGAGACCCGTCCTTGAAACCTTTGTGTGAGGGGGGATAGTGATCCTCGCAACCCTGCATCTCTGGAGTCCGGAGGGATCCAGAACCGACCATTGTGTGAACGTTTGGTTCCCTGCAGGAACTGAGTATAGGTCCCTGCAGGAAGATCAGTCGTGTTCGTAGGAGGGGTGATTGACCCGGAGTCGTGGAAATACAATGGTGAAGGAACCACACCGAGATCCTGTCGACCTGCATACGGTAAAAAAACGTGAATCAAATGCCACTGAGAGTGATCCCTTTGTTAGATAGGAAACCTGGTGAGCTAGCGAGGGCAGCTGGGACCCATATATAACCGCCTAGCGGGCCTGGAGCCCCGGCGTTGTTGCTGTCACACAGAGGCCCGACTGTTGGTTCTGAGGAAAGATGCTGGACAGTCCTGAGAAGAGTCAACTCCTACGCAGCTGTCCAAATGTGGTTGGCAAAGGAAGAACGTGACAGAGTCGTGCAGTCTTGAAATATGACGACTGCAACAGCACCCCCAACCGAGGGGGTTGAGTGTGACGGTAGAATCTCCGCTTCAACCCAGCATCCTGACTTGAGGAGAACCTAGAAGAAGCATGTTGGGCGACTGAGAGGTATCTGGGCGTCAGTCTGAGTACCCCACTGTGGATGGCCTAGGAAGGTCGGACCATCATGTGTCGGGTCGACCAGGGAATACCCTGGGATAGATGGTAATACGGGCAAAGCCACAAGCCTTATGAGACATGGACAAGTTGTCCACATTACGTCATAAGTCTCCTGATCCAGCCTCATTGCCATATACTATAGGCACTGTATTCTCAACTGCAGTCCCCACTAGAAATACCCCCCTTGTATGGGAATAAGCCTTTCTAGCTTAAACTCCAGCTGACTGCAGGACATAATATTGTATGCATACCCAGACAGAGGGGGGGGGGGGGGGGTGGAGAGGGGAGCAGCAGAATGAACTGCTGACTAAATACTGCCGTGCTGGGGAGAAGAGAAACAGTACAATATATATATATAGCACAGAAACCTATGCATGAATATTCTTCACAGAGTAAATGTGAGACACACTGTGCATTAATACGTAGCTAAGCAATTAGCTAGTTCCCAGAGGAGCCCTATTTGTAGGTCTCCTGTAGCAACTGCGTCCTCAGACTTCCCCTTAGGATGGAGGCGGTGGGAAGTCTGGGACATTAAACTGGGGCCTTAACCTGCTCTGCTCAGCACCTGCGTGAGCGGTGCTGCTAGTAAGAGCCCCCTTTACAGCTGCGGCCCGAGGGGAGCAGCTCCGGACGGCGCTGTAGCCACCGGAGAAGGGGAACAAGGGGGGCGTGACCAAGACTCAGGAAACCTCGCGGGGAGCGAGGAGCGCGAAACAACGGCCCGCCTCCCGCATGACGCGCTCCGTGATGCAATCCAGGGGGCGTGCGGGAGGCGTGCCTGCCAGCGCTAGGCCGAAGCCGGGGCCTAGAGTAATTATCGGCCCCGAAAAACAGTGGGGGCCGGCGCGGAGGACTAAAAAAGTCCCCGCAGGAGGCGCAAAGGAGAAGCACGGACCCCAAAAGGGGGTCCCTGACGACGAGGCCATAAGGGGGGCTGTGGATGCATCAGGATACGTTTGCATCCACAGGCCGGGAAATGCAGGGGGAACATGCAGGCGCGGGGGAAGAGAGGGAATGAGCAAGGAGCCCTCTTGGTCCCTGTGCGCTCCATCCGGAGTCCTGCACTCCCTTCTGTCACCGGATCCCTCCGGTCAGAAGCCTGCTGCAGCCTCCGGAGGACTCTGTGGCAGGCCAGAACCCTGCAGCCTCCGGAGGACCTGTGGCCACATACCTGGAACCTCGACCCGACCGGGGAGGTTAGCTCTCCTATGAGCTATTCAGCATGGTCCCCTGACCATGTGCAGATGAGGAAGGAGTATGGGGAGTGATCCCCTTGTGCAACAGCCTTGACTCGCATCCTAGCGAGTATGAAGGCTGCAATACTCCTCCGATGTTATGTCCTCTTCAGAGGAAAGTAAAAAGTAAAAATAAAGAAAAAAGTAAGAGAAAAAAATAAAAGAGGTCTGCACTCCTAAGACACTAAGCAAAAACTGGTCGGGTAAGGGCCCAGCCAGGGGGTGTATGCTAGTAGAGGAGGAGTCAATTACTCTTTTTCAGATATTGCCTAGTGTCGCCTCCTAGTGGACAGCAGCATAACACCCACGGTCTGTGTCCCCCAATGAGGCGAAGGAGAAATAAAGTTTATAAAAGTAATCTGTGATGCCACCCATAGTGTGTGGCTATATGAGGCCACTGCTGCAATCGGGACCGCTGGGGTGATGGTGGGTGCAGTCAAATGGTGAGCCCTCTATGGGTAGGGCTCATCCCCAGGGCATCTGAAGATGTAGTGTAAAAGTGTAAAGTTCTCCGTACCTTCAGGCAGCATACACAGTCTCTGCATGGTTGCGACTTTTCTTCTCTCCTTTGGATAAAGGACTGATTCCATACTGTACTGGGCTTTACTGGGCTTTTACTCTTACTTCACACTTAAGAGTTCACAGTCACTTTACAGTCATTACAACAGACTTGGGCTCCCACAACAACTCTGCACAGTTCTCTACGGGCTTAGGTTCTAACAGCAGCTGGGATGGTTCAACTGCGTAACTCCCCCTCAGTGTACCTCTGGGGCCCTTTCATTCTCCTCTTCACGTGTGGTTATGGGTCCGGCCTTCACGGGCTCTTTAGTGGTTTGGCTCACTCTTTGGGTCACTAGCCCTAGTACGATGGCTTTCTCCTTCACGACACCGGTTGTTAGGTTCTGTTGGGGTTTCATGGTTGGGGCTTAAAGCTACCCAGCCACATCTGCAGAGCCGGCACTCTGGTTCTTCTTTGGCCCAGTCACCAGTGTCCCAAGTTAGTCGGGCACACGTGGCTCCTTCTGTCCTTCCTCGGGTTCAGCCTGGGTTCCCGGCTGGCCATCAGTGGTGCAGGCCGCCAGGCCCCTCTATTCTCAGCTTGGTCTCAGTCACTGATTAACTGATGGGTGTCTCTGCTTGGGGATGCTTCCCACTTCACCACCCTACAGGCAGGGCCGCACCGTACATTGGACAGTGTGAGCCCCATCATTCAGGCGGCAAGAGGCAGGGGGAGCGGCTGTGCAGAAGGGGGCGGCTCCTTATGCACACAGCGTCACCCTGTCATGGCGCCGGCGGCTCAGGGCAGGTAAGAGCCACTGAGCAATGCGCTTATTGAAGCCAGGCCGATCACATGATCGGCCCCATAATGCACTAGGGCCGATCACGTGACCGGCCCCATAATGCACCGCGCTGGAAGTGATGTCCGGCCGGTGAATAGAAATACAGAGGGCAGGAGATTCCAAAGAATGGGGGCAGAGAGGACACAGAATAATGCCACCCAGCGGGGCGTGCATTACAACATGTAGGAGTGCTGATGGAAGCGTGGCAACGCCTACCCAGTCCCCCAACCACGGGGACTGCAGTAAGTTTATACTTAATTTACACGTTTAATAGGGACACTTTAGATAAGAAAGGGATAGATAGGGAGCTGCTAGGAAGGTCTAGGGACAGCTAGAAATAGTATAGGGGCTTAAAATTAGGTTACAGGTTCCCTTTAAGGAAATTAAAGACTTGATGTGGTAAATGGAACCAAGAATTCTGCTGTCTACCAAAAACTCCTGAAGGAGAATGTGCATCTTTTTTTGTGATCTCAGGCTGAAGCGCACTTGGGTTATGCAGCAGGACAATGATCTAAAACACATCAGCAAGTCCACCTATGAATGGAAAGTAAAACAAAATGAAGACTTTGGAGCAGTGTAAATCAAAATACTGACCTTAATTGGATTGAAATGCTGTGGCCTTAAAAAGGCGGTTCATGCTCAGAAATCCTCCAATGTGGCTGAATTACAACAATTCTGCTTAGATAAGTGGCCAAGATTCCTCTCGCAAACACTTGATTGCAGTTGTTTCTGCTAAGGGCGGCCCGACCAGTTATTTGATTTTTTAGTAGACAATCACTTTTTCACACAGTAGGTTTGGATTTCTTTTACCATTAATAATAAACTGCATTTTGTGTTTACTTGTGTTATTTTCGTCTAAGATTTAAATTTTATTGGTGAACTGAAACATTTAAGTGTGTGACAAACATGCAAAAGAATAAGAAATCAGTAAGGAGGCAAACACCTTTTCACACCACTGTTTTTACTTAAGTGAAGAAACATTTTAGGAAGACACTATGTGAGGTTAAAGTTATGATGCAGCAGAAAAATATAAACCCTCAAAGGGTCAGGGGAAGGGACTGGGCCGCCTCCAGATTTTTGTGGGCCCAGGGTGAAAGAGTCTTAATTTGCCCCTTTTACACTCTGCCTCTGCCCCTCCAAATTATATATAACACACAGCTCTGCTACATGCCCATAGACATAGATGGCTCTGCTACACGCACATGTAGAAACAAAGCTCTGCTACATGCACACTACAAATAATACACACACACAGCTCTACTACATGAACATACAGATACAACATACACAGCACTGGTACATGCCCAATTCAAGCACATACAGATGCACACAGCTCTACTACATGCACACTACACATAGACATACATGCCCATAGACATAGATGGCTCTGCTACACACACATGTAAAAACACAGCTCTGCTAAATGCACACTACACATAATGCACACAAACAGTTCCACTATATGAACATACAGATACACACAGCACTGGTACATGCCTAATTCATGCACATACAGACACATGCAGCTTTGCTACATACACACTACACATACAGATACACATATGGCTCTGCTACATGCACACTACACATACAGATACACATATGGCTCTGCTACATGGACACTAAATACCCAGCTCTGCTACACGTACAATGCATACACATACACACACACACAACTCTGCTACATGCACATACAAACACACACAGCTCAGCTACATGCACATACATATACACAAATACAGATATACACACATACAAACACACACATACAGATATAGATACATACAGACACACACATACAGACACACACACAGATACATACACATATTGACACACACACACACACACACACACACACACACACACACACACACACACACATATATTACCACATTCAGATTATCTAGATCCATGCAGTGGAGGAGAGGAGGGACTGGGAGCTGCATGGAGGATGCAGAAGTTAAGTAGAAGCAGCTTCTTCTAGGACCTTGATTTCAGTCATGTGATCAGTCACATGACTGGAACTGGCAGGTCCTTTAGCCTCCATTCAGCTCCCGGTAAGCTTGTTCTCCTGTTGTATACCAATCACATAGATCAGTGTGTGAGGGGGTCTCCTCTGCTTCTGCTCACACTCAGCTGTGGGCCCTCTCACTTATTCAGAGCCCTTGATCTGCCCGGGTTTCTGGGTGCTGGCACCGGGCCTGGGAAGGGAGGAGTTGGTGCCAAATCAAGGAAGAGAGCAGACATATGAGCAGATGTGTGGAATGCTCACCACCCTGCTCAAGAAGCAACTGGGCTCACTAAAACCCTAAACCGGCCTGAACGGTGTTACACACAAGACATATCTCATTAGCTCAACTTGAGGAACCAATACCAGATGTTGTTAGTCAAGATCCAGATTCCCGACTGTGTTGTAAAGAAGAGTAGACCAAATATTTTTGGTCAAGGCCTCCAGTTCCAGATTGCATGGTTAAGTACCGAAGAGAGAAGACCAACTCCTGTGGGCGATCTGAGTGAGCCAGGCCATTGCTTTCTTGCAGGATTTAATGATATGAAGTAATACTTAGAATTGGACTCTATTGCTAGCGGGTTATTATCTAAATCATCTTGTCATCTTAACGTAGAATTGTATCCTTTAATCGACTCTGTTAGATAGTGACACTAACGGACATCAGTATCTGACAGTAGTTTAACGTAGAGTTACTGATTGTGCACTAGGAAGGATATACAGCTTGGTTAGTCATATTAGAAGTTATTCGGTAAAGAAGTGTTTCTGTATACTTTATGTATAAATTGGATTATTCTGTTAACCTTTGCACTGCTTATTGATTCTTCAGTATTGAGCCATATCCCAGTTTACCTAATAATAAATCTTATTTGTGAGTCACCACTGTGTCATCCTCTTCTGTGTCTTTGCATCTGCAGAACCTGTACTTTCTGGACACACAGGTATAACAGAAAAGACAGTTCATTTTGCATGTACAGATATGTCAGTGAGGACTCACTGAGCCGACTACAGTCCTTTTCCTGCTGCAAACTTTCCATAAATAAGGGATACAGTTCTAGGAGTCTCCATGTCTCCTTCAGCCTGAGCTCCAGCAGCTTCCAGCACCACAGAGTATATAAAAACAGCCTGGAAATTCAGCCATTTCCCCACACTGCACTCTCCTCAATCTCTCGAGCAGAGTGAGAGAGCAAAATGAACACATGCCCTGGCCCTTAGTTAAAGCTAGACAGCTGCATATAGTCAAGTCCTGCAGTGCTGAGATTTAATCCAGTCCTCCCTAACTTTGCTACATACCCCACCCCTCTGCCCAAAGCCGCGGGCTGGGCACCATCCGCCTACACACAGAGCCTACAGGACTTTAAATTAACCAAGGTGGGAGGTTCATGCTTGATGACATGAGAGTGGCGCATTAACCCCAACATCTCCTCTATCTTGAGTAATGCTTTTTGGCTATGCTGTCTTTGGGAAGATGACAAATTCCTTGAAACTTTGACATCCAGAATTTTGGATTCTGACTGGGCCAATAAGCAAGCGATTTTTAGTTGGGTCACTATCTTTCCAGTCTTTTTGTAAGTTGCCATAATATATGGGAAAGAGCTTCCTTTTCCCTGGTTTGTGGACTTTATAGTTGACCTCTCACAACTTTTCTGCCAAGTTCTAAAGTCCCTGCAACTAAGTAAAGAACCTATTCTCCTCTGTAAGTTTTAACATAAGTACCCATCCTCAGGCCTAAATTGTCTCAATAGAAGCAATCTCTTTATACCCACTGAATTTTGCCCCTTCTGCGATGAGGAGGCACTCTTTTACCTGTCCCTTCACTTTGGTTCCTCGGCACAACAGATCATTATGCTGGACCCTTTGAGGATAATGGGTATAGGCTCCTGGGGAACATTATTTAATGCATTTATATTTTCCAGGGTACCTCTTACTGTCAAGTCTTTGAGCTGGGCAGTTTCAAAGTTGTTCTGGAACTCCTCTGGATCATAGACATTGGCTTAAAGGGATCCTCCCAATCCTCCTTTATACCAGTGCAGTGACAGGAAATTCACCATTTACATCATCTGACCTTTTTACAATATCTGACTCCTGGTGACATCCCAGGCTACTGGACGCTACCTCTTTAGCATATAAGTCCCAGAATGGAAAGCCACATTCGATACCAATAGATGCAATGAGTCATTGACTACTCCTACTTTGTGGGACACAGAACCAGTCTGTGGGACCTGAGTTTTTGGTACTACCATGGGTACACCTTACCAGCACATGCCATCATATGGCCCTTATTAGTATCACGAAACGTCCTGAGTCCTGGAGTTCAGTGACAGTCACACCATTCACATTCACCTGGCACAACTGAGGCCCAACACCAGGGTGAGGTACAGCACTGCAAGAAAGATCTGCAACATATGAGAAGTGCCAGCTTATGGTGCAACGCATTGGCATACAGGTTAAAGGACAATTGGCTGATATACAATGACAATAAAAAAAGGGTAACACCTTAATTTTGTTAAACAATCAACTTGGCTATTTCATACATAAATTTGACTGTCAACTATTTAGAGCAGAGGTCCCCAACTGCAGACCGCAAGGGCCGTCAACAGTGCAGGATTTCAGGATTTCCTTAGTATTGCACAGGTGTTAATGTGATCATCTGCACAGGTGATGATTTCAACTCCTGTGCAATACCAAGGAAATCCTGAAAACCTGCACGGTTGACGGCCCTTGAGGCCTGGAGTTGGAGACCCCTGATTTAGAATATAATTCGTTATGCAGATTCTTGTCATGTCACTGCATTGTTACTGTTTTGCTCCTGATATTTTAAAAAAATCTTCCTGAAGATTGAAAACGAGTAATTTGAAGCGATAAGGCTGCCTTCACATCACGATTTTGCTGCATCCTAGTGTATCCGTGTCAAAACGGATACACACAGATCCGATTTTGCCTCCGATGTATCCCTATGGGCAACGGATCAGATCAGATGTGTCCCTATAGGCATCCGATTTTAGCAACATCCATTGCTGTCCGATTCAGTCACGGAGCCAAAATCGTAGCCTGCTATGATTTTGGTCTCCGTGATTCAAATCAGACACCATGGATCCGCAACGGATCCGTTGCGTTCCGCGTTACATAACATGGGAATCTATGTATCTCGGATCCGTCAAAAAATCGGACACGTAAAACAGATCCGATTTGCTGTACTGCGCATACTCAGAAGCAAGGTACAGCCCTATCTCTGCTAACTGATGATGGATCCATGGAAAATATGGATCCATGGGCATCAGAGGCATCTGTTGGCACAGATCCATGCCTGTCCGTTTGATCCTTGAAATTCAAGGATCACCAGGGATGTGCAAAAATCATGATGTAAAGCCAGCCTAAGACAAACGTCAATAGACGGCTTTGATGGGTGCAAATGAGAAATTGAGAAATTTAAGGAACTGTCAAGTTCGGTGGAGGAAACTTGATGATATGGGGATGTTTCACAGCCAAAAGCATTGGATACTTGATCAGGACCGATAATGGTCTCAATCCTGAGCTACACTTGTGCTCAAAGGTTTCTTGGTCTTTTTCAGAGAATACGAATGATAACACAAAAACGTTTTTTTTTCCACTCATGGTTAGTGGTTGGATGAAGCCATTTATTGTCAAACTACTGTGTTTTCTCTTTTTAAATCATAATGATAATCAAGAACATCCAAATTACCCTCATCAAAAGTTCACATACCCTGGTGATTTTGGATAACATGCACAGAAGTTGACACAAATGGGTGTGAATGGCTAATAAAGGTAACATGCTCACCTGTGACCTGTTTGCTTGTAATCAGTGTGTGCATAGAAGCTGAGGGAGTTTCTGGGATCCAGACAGACTCTTGCATCTTTCATCCAGCCACTGACATTTCTAAATTACAAGTCATGGGGAAAGCAAAAGAATTGTCAACGGATCTACAGGAAAAGATAGTTGAACTGTATAAAACAGGACAGGAATACGAAAAGATATTCAAGGCATTGATAATGTCCATCAGCAGTGTTCAAACTGTGATCAACAAATGAAAAATCAGGGGCTCTGTAAAAACCAAACCACAATCAGGTAGACCAACAGAACATTTTGGCCACAACTGCCAGGAAATTTGTTCCGGATGCAAAGAAAAACCCACAATAACATCTGAAAAGCTGAAATACAGGACTCACTGAAAAGTAGCGGTGTGGCTGTTTCAAGATGCTCAATAAGGAGGCACTGGAAGAAAAATGGGCTGCATGGTCGAGTCGCCAGAAGAAAGCCATTGCTGCACAAATGCCACAAAGTATCTCACCTATAATACCCAAAACAGCACAAAGATGAGCTTCCAACCCTCTGGAACAAGGTCATTTGGAGTGATGAGACCAAAATTGAACTTTTTGGCCACAACCATAATCGTTACATTTGAAGAAGTGTCAACAAGGCCTATGATGAAAGGAACACCATTCCTACTGTAAAGCATGAAGGTGGATCGCTGATGATGTGGGGATGTGTGAGCTACAAAGGCACAGGAAACTTGGTCAAAGTTGAAGGAAAGAATACAGCAAGTTATCAGCAAATACTGGAGGCAAATTTGCACTCATCAGCCCAGAAACTGCACATGGGGTCTACTTGGATGTTCCAACAAAACAACAATCCAAAACACAAGGCCAAGTCAACCTGTCATTGGCTACAGCAGAACAAAGTAATGGTTCTAGAGTGGCCATCTCAGTCTCCTGACCTAAGTATCATTCATTGTTTTAAGCCCCTGTACTTTGTGTTCCCATCCCGTCTTAGATTGTAAACTTCTTCGAACAGGGTCACCTTTATTTTTTGCCTTTTTATTGTATTTCGTACATTGATTCTATGTTTATTATATGTAACTACTGTTCTGTATTACCTACTATTCTGTATTGTATATTTTTCTTATACATACCATTGTACTATAAAGCGCTGCGAAATATGTTGGCGCTATACAAATAAAGTTTTATTATTATTAATTATTATTATTATTATTATTATTATTATTATTATTATTATTATCATTGAGCCACTCTGGGGAGAATTCAAGCACACAGTTCATGCAAGAAAGCCCAGGAATTTACAGGAACTGAAAGCTTTTTTGCCAAGAAGAATGGACAGCTTTACCATCTGAGGAAATAAAGAGCCTCATCCACAACTACCACAAAACACTTCAAGTTGTCATTGATGTTAGAGGGGGCAATACATGGTATTATGGACTGCAGTGTGTGAACTTTAGATCAGGGTCATTTGGATGTTTTTGGTTGCCATTATGAATTCAAAAGAGAAATCACAGTAGTTTGACAATTAATGGCTTCACCCAACCACTAACCATGAGTGAAAAATTTTTTTGTATTAATATTCATATTCTCTGAAAAAAGGCCAAGAAAGCAAAAAACCTGCAGGGGTATGTAAACTTTTGAGCACAACTGTATATGTGAGTACCCTACATGATGAGTTACTTCGTACACCCAAGTACTATGGGAATGAAATAGACGATATAGAGTTCTAGCTGGACAACGACCCAAAGCATACAGTACATTAAAATTGGCTAGGAAATTATTCAGAGACAATAAAGTAGATGTGCTGTATTGGTTCCCACAGTCCCCAGACTTCAACTCAATCGAAGACTTGTGGATAGAGTTGAAGTAAAAACTGTATACATACCCAAGTGAGGTGACCAGTGTGCACCAACTTTGGAGAACATCTAGAAGAGACCTGAGATCAGATTTCAATCAAAACATGCTTCAATTTGATTAAGAGCATGTCCAGAAGGATTCAGGCAATGTTGAAGGACAAAGGTTGATATACAAAATACAAACAAATTAATAACAATTTAGATTTAGAATTTTAGAAGCAAAGCAGTAACACTGCAGTGACATGACAAGAATCTACATAACTAATCATATGCTAAATAGTTGCATGTAGTGATGAGCGAGTGGGTGTCATGGCCTCTCCTTAATGCCTTGTGCCGGCTGCACGTTGCGCTGCCGCTGACTTCCTTCAGCTGTGACCCTGCCTCCTGTGACCCATTCTACCCCGTTAAACTATATCCGGATTATAAAACGCCCCACAATTTTCCCCCCAATTTGGGTGAAGAAAAGTGCATTTTATAATCAGAAAAATACAGTAACTCTCCTCCAGAAGAGACCTTTATGTGTGCGGGCTGGGCTTTTATATGAGCCCTCATTGAAAATCTCCAAGCCACTTCCATCAGCAAGCTTTTCCGGTTTGGGCACTTCTGATCTCCATCACAGCCATGTCAAGTATTGGCTAGCACACCTCTAGCAAAGATAAATAATTTAAAGAAAAATTATGTGGGCTCCAGTCTATTTTTGATAAACACAGGTAAAGCAGAAATCCGAGGGCTGTAACCTCCAGATGTCTGCTTTACCTTCGGTGGTTATCAAAAATGGGGGGCCCCCATGACATATTTGTTAATTTAAATAAATAATTAAAACAATCGTGTGGGCTACACTCTCTATTTTTGATAACTAGCCAAGGTATAGCAGACAGCTGAGGGCTGGTATTATCAGGGTGCGAAGGACCATGGTTATTTGGCCTACACACCATGACCATTGTTCAGGGACATTGTGAGGGGATGGAGTTCATTTCGAGCAGAAGGGAAGTCACTGACCTTTTTGTTATATTCTTTTACATACAAAAATCTTTCACCATGTTTTTCTTCCTTTAACTCGCCTCTAGTTACACATTTAAAGGTTTTCCACCATATCTCAGCTTGGTCTAACATGCCAGCATCTGTCAAACAGCCCTTCTTCTCCTTCAATACATTTTGTCAAAAATTATCATTAAAGGTACCTTTACACGCCGCGACGGCAGGCTGGATACATCCCGCTACAGGCTACAAATGTAGCTTGTAGCGCCAATGTAGCCCGTCGTAGCGGCGTCTGAAGACGTGACGCTACAGCCGGCAACAGATACATCTGCTTCCTAGCTCTGCTCGAAAACTGATGGCTACAACGCCGATGGTAGCTAGCTGTATCGGCGTGTAAAGAAGCAACGGAAGGGAACTCTGGACACCCGGGGCTGTAGCTGCAATGTAGCTAAGGCGTGACCCAGGCTCCGGGATACCGCGCCCCATCAGCGATCATTGGAGGAAGCTCCTGCATGACGATTGGTAGTCGCTGCCTAGGGCGGCATATTTAAGGAGCTGACCAGTCACACTACACAATCGCTCGAGCGTGCTGTATTTCTCAGCCTCCTGCGATGCCTGGCCAATCAGGATGATATTGCGCCGTCCTATCATCGTACGGACGGCTCGTAATCCAAGATTGTGGCACGCCTATGTGCTGTCTCTGCTGTACCAGGTCCGCCCATATTAGCTTGTTGTAGTGCTGTGTAAATGTGGTACGCTAAGCTACAGATACACCCGGCGATGTATCTAGCTATAGATGTAGCGTAGCGTAGCGCACCTTATGGCGGCGTGTAAAGAGGGTGCGTTGACCGTTTGTAACCGTTTGAGCGAGCTCGTGCACGTGAAGTAGCGGGATGTATCCAGCCTGCCGTCGCGGCGTGTAAAGGTACCTTTAGTCTCCCACCTGAATTGACACTGAGCAAAATCTATATAATTTCTGGACATATTTCTTTCATGTTTTTCTTTTATCATCTCAACAGTAGCCCTACCTTGATCAGTCTGGTCAATAGCGTAAAAATGACCCATCTTCTGTCCCAAATGGATAGAGAGGTAAACCAGTGGGGACTTGTACTTTTGGTATTGTCTGTTCCCTGTCTCGTTGTCTGCCATATTATCAAACATAATACCCCCTACATCTAGGGTTCGGAACCAAATAGGTTTTCTTTATGCTATTTGAGGCTGCTGCTGGTAGCCATCAAAATAAATACAATCCACTAACGTTACAATACAACCCTATGGGCGAATGGCCAGTAAAATGCCAAATCCAGACTTTTTACACAACATTCAACCTCAACACAGGAATTCAACACAGTACACAAAGTCTCCTTAGTTCTTTGTCTTATAATAATGGACCCACCTACTATGAGATTGATTGATCTGAGACTCACCCACCCAACCCAGATCGAAATCAGGACAGACAGACAAGGTTGGGTAGTAGAAGAAGAAAATGTCTTTTGCTGAGTTGTGTGTCTGTATGAGGGTGGCAAGGTGGTTGGATCAGCGGTCCTCTGGATTAGTGGGTGCCTGTTCAAGGCACCAGGCTTTGTTGTCACTTAAAGCATGGGACGTATAAGACTTTGTGTATGCTTTTGATGGAATTTGAGAGACAACGTACAAATGAAAACAGAGAAAACCACACTGAGACAGTCATGTATCAAAGCAGCTCTCTCTGTCTCAAAAGTAAGTGTACATCACCATATCTCATTTATTTAAGCATTTGTTGGACATACAGTGTAGCATCCTAATTGACTCAGCTTACCTCTTACATAGTGATGTCATTAACATACCTAAATACAGGATGGGCCATTTATATGGATACACCTAAATAAAATGTGAATGGTTGGTGATATCAACTTCCTGTTTGTGGCACATTAGTATATGGGAGGGTATACTAATGTGACACATAGATAAATCCTGCTGACATAGATAAATCCTACTAATGGCTAGAGAAAGCTGGACTCCAAGCATACAGCATAGAGACACTAATCATAGCGGCACAAGACTAGGCGCTAAATACCAGATCCATAGAAGCAGAGATCTACCACACCAGACAAGGCCCAAGGTGCAGATTTTGTAAATAATCCTCGGAAACAGTCCAACACATTGTGGCAAGATGAAAAATGCAGAAAGCGTACAGAGAACACCACAATGACGTAGAGGGAATTGTACAAAGGAATATCTGTACAGGGTATGGGCTCAGTCCCCCTAAGTCCAGATGGGAGACCCCAGAAAATGTGGTGGAGAATGAAAGCGCTAAAATCTTGTGGGACTTCAAGATCCAGATGGATAAGCAGCTTTTGGCTAATCAACCATATACCACCATGATAGTAGACAAGGAGCAGAAGACGGCAATGATAATATATGTGGCATTGCCAAATGACAGCAACATCAGAAAGAAGGAATATGAGAAACTGGAGAAACACCAGGCCCTCATAGAAGAACTGGAGAAGATGTGGAAGGTGAAGGCAACCGTGGTGATAGGAGACTCGGAGTAGTGACCACTAAGATGGAAAAATGGCTGCAACAGATCCCAGGAGCAACATCTGAACTCTCTGTCCAGAAAAGCGCAATGCTGGGAACAACTAAGATCCTGCACAGATCCCTGAAACTCCCTGGAGAGCCCGAGAATGAGGAGGGACAAATAACCACCCAACAGGGATGAGAATGGAATTTTATATATCCTACTGACTAAATGTTAGCATCCACTATACCCAGCTTGTAAATCTGAGTGTGACTGAAGGTACCTTTAGATGCTTCAATGTTGAAACGATATCACTAACGATCTTGTGGGCGTGCGCTTGTTAGGACATCGTTGGTGAGATGTCACACGTGTAGATATCGTGGACGACGCACCAACAATGTAGCGAGCAGCTATCGTTCGCACAACCCAGTGAACGATACTTGTTCACTGATGCGGATAGGCGAAGTCGTTAAAGTCGTTATCACGGTGTCACACTGAACGATGCAGCAGGTTGCCTGATGTGGATCGTCTGATTGGAGAACATGTTCTCAAATCTGCGATCAACGATCCAATGATTTATCATAGTAGTAACTCGGTGTTACACACAACGACGTCCCAACGATGTCACTTGAACGACTCCAAACTCATGACGTTTCAGCGATATCGTTCACAATATTGTACCGTGTAATGGGGCCTTGACACCTCATAAGTTTCATGTTCCTGTGCTTTTCCTGAAGGCCCTGTTACATGGCACAACATCGTTAATAATATCGCTTAAACATCACGGGTTTGGAGTCGTTCAAGCAACATTGTTAGGACGCCGTTGCGTGTAATGCCGAGATTCAACTACAATAAGTCAGTGGATGGTTAATTGTAGGTTTGAGATCATGTTCTCAAATCACACGATCAACGATCAGCCAACCTGGTATATTGTGTGTGACACCGCGATAACGATGTCGTTTACGACTTCGCCCACTCACAGCAATAAGCAGGTATTGTTTGCTGGGTTGTGCGAACGATACCTGCTCACTACATCGTTGGTGCGTCGAGCACGATATCTAGAGGTGTGACATCTCACCAACGATGTCTGAAACGACCGTTCCAACATCGTGACGTGTAACGGTACCTTTAGTTTGGTTCATTTTTACACAAAGAAATCATGCGTGGTTCTTATCTACAATAAACAGTCTTCTCCATTACACAGAGAGTAAAGAAATATAATACAAACACTCAAAATTGAGTCAGGAAAGAACAAACTAGATCCTGCTCTCACACCAGATATATTAACGCATTTTCATGCCTAATAATTCCACTGACCCTGGTCAGTCTTCAGATATGGATTTCAAGTCCATTTACCTCACACGTGGGTACAGCCACCCAGGTTCAGATACACTTCTCCAGAGGTATCGCAGGGTAGTTACTCAGGCTCCCTTTACTGATTCCGATCAGTGAACACATTGATTTCAAGTCTGTTACCTTGTGCAGGGCTCTAGCATGCTCCAAACACACATGGTCTCTCCACCATGTGCTTCACAGGAAGTCTGTACTTTCAGGACCTGGCTGACATCAGAAGTCACATGATCACACCAACAGTCTCATTACACCATGAGACACTTTTCTGGGTGGATGTATCTGGATGACTAAACAGACATCTTCTCATGTATCTGCAAACCTGAATCCATGAATGCCTTTCAAGGCTTATGGAACTACAAGTCCCAAAGAATACATTCAAGGTTTACATTACAGAGAACAACCACCTCTGCGATACTTACCGGTCATTAACAATATAACCGGTTGCCATCTTACTCCGTACTGTGTGGATTATAAGATGTGTCGAGCCCCAGGCCCTGGGGTACTCGGCTATCAGGCTCGGTGGTTGTATAGGGATTTCACGGGTGGCAGCGCCTGATCCCGTGGTCTGGGTGACACTTAAAAAAGGGATTAGTTACAGGGGAATAAGAGTTTGTCATGTGATGCCACCTGTAGTACCTGGTGATGGGTCACCAGCACCGCCACAGTCCACCGAAGGTAGACGGTAGTACGGCTGAGTTGGCAAAGCTCCCTACAGGTGGAGCAGGTCCTCTGGGGCAGCGTAGTGTGAAGGGGTAGCGTGGAGTGAGGCTGTAAGTTGGGATGGGGAGTGATGGAGCAGCCTACAAGGGGCACTGGGAGCGGAGAGGAAAGACGCACACACTGTAGAAGTCTCTTTTACCTTTTACTGGTGGTACGCAGGTAAAGACGTCCAGGGCACTGACAGGTGACCGGGTGCACAGTGGGTCACCACAGCAAGTGGGTATAAGGCCTCCTCTGTTTCTCTGTGGTAGCTGAAGCCCAGTCTGCTGACAACAGCCCAAAGACCTCCTTGATCCCCCTAGAGGTGAATATATCCCCTCTCGGGTAACCTCCCACCACTCAGCTAATGTGGGAGTGCTGGGAATGGGTCCCACCCACCAACCTAGGGTCCACTTGCAGCTGGGACAATTACACCTCTTTTACGGGTGCAATACCCCTCTGTGACGCCTGACCATGCGGGGCACCACAGATGCACCTCAAATTTAGAGAAAGAAAATAGAGAAATAATTTTTAATATTTAAAAGGGGGATCTGTCTTAAAATCTGAGTCTGTTTTATAATTCCCATACAGCTGAACAGAAGCATGGTGGAGTGGGGTCACAGGAGGCAGGGTCTGAGCTGAAGGAAGTCAGTGGAGGCACGTCATGCTGCTGGCCCGATGCTATGAGAAGGTGCCGACCTGACACCCCCTCCTCCCAACCTTGTGCCAGTAGTATGATGTGCTGCCACTGATTTCCTTCACCCATGAACCTGCCTCCTGTGACCTGCTCCACCTCAGTAAGCTATATCCGGATTATAGGATGCACCATCATTTTCGTGGGAAAAACATTGCGTCTTATTTTCAAAAAAATATGGTAACTCAACTCCGAAAACGATCTGTGTATGTGTATGTGTGCGGGCTGGGGTTTTATATCTGCCCGCATTGAGAATCTGCAAGCCACAGTCATACCTCACAATTATTTTGGTTTTCAATGAGAAAATATTTACAGATGAGAACAGGGGCGGGGAACCTTTTTCTGCCGGGGACCATTTGGAAATTTCTACGATCCTTCGGGGGCCGCACCAAATTATCAACTGAAAATTACCGGGCTATATTTGGTTAATCATTGGTTAATAATCAACTCACCCTTACTGTGGTGGCTGTGGTAATAGGTGATATTGCTCATGTTGCTTCTCTGCTTTTCCAGGTTTGCTAGGGCCATAGACATCACAGGAGGGGCTGGGAGCACATATGACACACTGGGGAGGCCGAGGCTGGGGGATAGAAATCACTGAGGAGCTGGATTTCACAGCCAGGCAGTTGGCAAAACGTGCCCGAGGGCCGCATGTGGCCCTCGGGCACTGAGGTTCCCCACCCTTGGTCTATAAGAAATAGGTGCATGGATAAAAAACTGCATTGTTTTTTTTAACAAGATATATGAAAAAGTTTATATACACTAGTAAATGGTTGAGAAAACAATGATATTATCAGAATGGTTTATGGTCTCTGCGCTTCTTTTTCTGTTCCTAACACAAGAGCAGTGGTGGAGCTCTGGAGGTCGTCCTGCACTTCTGTCTCAAAGTGGATGAAGCCATTTCTTCCATTAAACTTCCATTTGTAGAAGGATTTGAAGTGTCGCATTTAGAACTTTGAGAATTTAGTAGAAAACATTTTAACCCTTTCATTCTCTTGGGTCTCTTTGTCTTTTTATCCTGTTTTTTTTTTTTTGCTTTGTATGATATTTAAGACATGGAACAATTGCAGGAAAATCTATTTAAAAAAAAAAAACCCACCTGAAGACACCGTCAGCTTATTATAATAGGGTGGGTCTGATGCAAAGTTTACAACCAAAAGCAACGGAAAATAAAAAAAAAAAGTCAATGTTTGACAACATTTTTTTGCATCCACTATTAAAGGTCTAAGGCAGCACAGCAAATGTAGGTTAGGTGCTATGGAATATAGCACTATATAAATGAATAATTATTATTATTATTGTTGTTATTAAAGCCATGTACACATGCTGTGTTTTTCATCTGGTTTTGTGCTGCATTTTTGTAGAACTTTTCAGCAGCAAAAACTGGATCCATTTTTGGAAAAAGAAAAAAAATTAAGGATCCAAAATGTATTACGTTTTTCTGCTTTTTTTTCCTATGACAATGGAGTCAATGGAGAAAACGGTGGAGAAAAATAGATCACTAATGGACGCTCATGCTTTTTCTAGACCAGTAAAAAACGCAGCGTAGGAACAAAAACTCAGTGAGAACATGGCCTAGGGGTTTGTGCATACAGTGTCTATATCAGGTGGGGGCTAAAGGGGGCATTATGTGGGACATCATGCTGTGTGCAGAGCCTGTTAGGGCATTATATTGTGTGTGGGGGGGGGTCATGCTGTGTGCAGGGCCTGTTAGGGCATTATATTGTGTGTGGAGGGGTAATGCTGTGTGGGGGAGGGTTGTGGGGGCATTATTATTTTGTATGTGGAGAATCACTGTATATATATCGCTATAGAGGGGGTTGTTGGGGAATTATTCCATATTTGGAGGGTCATGCTGTGTCTACAGTGCCTGTGGGGGCATTATTCTATATGTGGATAATCACACTCTGTGTTTGGGGGGGCTGTGAGGGGATTATATTGTGTGGGGGTGCTGGGACATTATTCCATATTCGGATGATCATGCTGTGTGTGCAGGGCCTGTGGGGGCATTATTCTGTATGTGGAGGATCACTCTGTGTTGGGGGGACTGTGTGGGGATTATATTGCGTGGGGGAATCATGCTGTGGGGGGGGGGGGGGTTGTTGGGGAATTACTCCACATTTGGAGGATCACGCTGTGTCTGCAGGGCCTGTGGGGTATTATTTTGTATGTGGAGAACATTGAGGCCATGATAATCCTCCCTTCCGAGGTGCAACAGCTGTGATGTCCACTGAGCCATGCTGTGTGGTGGGAACCCCATAAGAAGAGCTTGCATTTATGTTCGCACATTTTTCAATCCTGATCCAGTGGTGATGGTAGCGATGCTATGTTACCTTTGTAGTATGAATCCAGGAGGGGCGCCACCAAGTAATCGAAACTGGTCAGAATCCGGTCAACTGGAGAGTCATTGCATAGGCACCGCAGCATTTATTCACTCATGTGTGCCAGACTGCCCAGAGTCAACGATGCGCTGTTCTCAGTCGCAGGTGTGTGGCCTGGCATCCCTGTATTTCCCCAATCACGTTGCAATGATGCCCCTTACCAAACGTCCCTACCACCCCACTGGGAAGATGGTTCCATTTCCTCCCCCAAAACTGTCCCCTGGCTGGAAAAAGTGGGGACATGCCTCCTGTTGGTCCATGGACCAAACTTCATATCCCTGTGTGGGCAATAGCCCAGTTAAAGTTGTCCATTTACCCGCTTCCTCATCCATCAGGGTCTCAAGCATTTTTTCCAACAGGCATAAAAGTGGTAGTCAAACCGGTGACATTATCAGCACAAGCCATGTTGATGGGAGCATTCAAAGCAGCGCAACATAGCACACAGGTCCTGCATGGAGGCCCACTTGTTGGTAGTGGTCTTGGTCCACAGAGGGTGTGTGCTGCAGTTGAAACTGGACTATTGCGTGCTGCTGCTCACAGTCCACCTTGTTAATACTTTGCATAGGAGTAGGAAAGCTAAAGTGACTGAGATGCATACAGGTGAGAATGTAAGAGGGTAGACCTGCAGTCCTGTGCCCTCTGAAGACATTGATGATTTGCATTGTGTGAGATTTAATTACATAGATTGTGTCAAGCAAACTGTAAGATAGTGATAGAAATAGTAGATGTTATGTAATGGTGTATTATAAGGTATGATGTGTTGCAGTGTTTGTAGGTATAATATGGTGGAGTTTAAGGCATATTCAGAGCTGCTTATGTGCAGATAGTATAATGGTAGCTACATGTAGTAATGTAGATGACAGGTGAAAATTTGTATAGACTAGTATGTAGGCTATAAGTGAAAATCCTGCACAGACTACTGCAGGAAACAAAAGAGTTTAAAGTCTGGGATGAGACACAGGGGGAGTTACCAGTCTGACAGCACGCATGCAAACCACCAGTCTCTTGTGATCAGCACATTTCCGGAAAGTAATGCCACTCCAGAGAGCTCTTTTGAGCTGGCTTTTGTGTGAGCCTCGCACTGGAGTGTTGGGCGGTAGCAGCCAATCTACCCGGTGATGGGCCGGCTGCTGGGCTTTTGCCCCATGCTCCCTCTTTTGCTGTGGTGCTGTTTGTTCTGCGTGAACATTCCCTTGTCAACCGAATTGCACACATCAGTAGCACGGGCCCTCAGTCCAGGTGGGGTTAGGCTGGTTTCACGCTGGCAAATATTCAATCCATGTCAATCTGTTTTAAAACGGATAGGAATTGATCCGTTACGGTCTCCCATGTTATCCGGTGGGCATGGATTGGTCTTAAAGTGGCCATCCGTGTGTCTGTTTTTTTTCATGCACTCAGAATTAGTAGACTGCTCTGATTTTGGGCTGCCTTGAAAAAAGCGGACACAAACGGACAGACATGGATGCGTATCTGTCCATATGAAATAACATGGAGCTCTATGGAGGACAGATTCATTTTGCTGTACTGAGCATGCTCAGAAGCAAGGTACAGCTCCTGCCACCCCTCTCTGGCAACGGATGATGGATCCATATAAAAAAAAAAAAACCCGTCCGTGGACATAAGTTGGCATCCATTTGCACAGTCCGTGCCTGTCCATGTGGTTCCGTGAAATTCAAGAATCCATACGGACTTGCACATTTGCCAATGTGAAAGCAGCCTTTAGAACCTTGCGCATCATCTTCTACCCACTCACCTTCCCGGTCTGCACACTGACAAAAGCTACACCAGTTGGCCCCTGTTTCATCATAATCTAAGCTATGGTGTGGTGATCCGTTGATCGTGTGTACCAGACCACCCACAGACATCCTCCAACACATGTGGTTGAGCACTAGTGCGCTGAGTGTCCTCCACCTCTGGGAGAAGGAATAGGTGTACTGTCCACGGAACCATAGCAGAACAGTCATCACAAAGCACAAGTGACTGCTGCAGGTCTTTGGCTCACACTGGCTTGGCTGATTTTGTAGGGGTTGAGGTGGAAGAAAGATGATCATGCACCTCAGGTGTCAACTGCTGTCAGTTGTAAAAGACAATGCAAAGGACCTGTATACACTGGTAGCCATATAATTTAAAACCGCTTCAAAATGTTCTGGCCTCACCAGTCATGCAGCAGTACGCAGGCCTTGAAATGAGTAAGGAAAAAATAAAACAAGTTGCGCCAAACTGCTGAGCGGTTATTGAGAGCGGTTAATATGGCCAAGTGCTCACCTGTTTAGGTTGTGCCAAGGTCGCACAACTGACTGGCAGGCGGGGAGACAGCTTGTTAGAACCGCTGGATCAGACGGGCCTGGGATAAGAAGATGGAAGGTGATCCTAATGGGTCCGTGTCCGATATTGAAGGGCTGGCTGCCGTGTGGTGAGAGGGCTGTTAAGGTCCTGATGATAAGCGGGTCCGCTGCCCAGGTTGTGCTGGGTTCCCCAGGCGTGCGAGCCGGCAGGTTCAGAGCACGAAGATGGAACTATGATGTTGAGGCGAGCAGAGTCCGGGAGCCGTGCTGCTCAGAGCCGCGATTCCCCGAGGGGAAGGCGTGGGGCGTGTGCAGTGAAGTAAACAGAAGGTTAGCGCTCGGATTACAACCAGGACACTGCTCTCAGTATATTTACCTTTAGGCTTTATTAAAAGAGTGTAGAATTCCAATTCCTCCACAACGCGTTTCTGCGCTTAGTGCGCCTTTCTCAACTTGAGAAAGGCGCACTAAGCGCAGAAACGCGTTGTGGAGGAATTGGAATTCTACACTCTTTTAATAAAGCCTAAAGGTAAATATACTGAGAGCAGTGTCCTGGTTGTAATCCGAGCGCTAACCTTCTGTTTACTTGAAATGAGTAAGAACAGGGTGTGGTCGGAGTGCACCAGAGGCAGGAATTTAGATGGCGTGTAGGAGGCACAGATCAACCATGTCCTCGCATCGAAGCAACTCCACCACGGCCACATCCCCTATTTGATGTTCTCAATCTTTGGCACATAAAAAGGGGAGATTAGATGGCCTTTATATAGAAAGAGACTGATTATTACAGTCTGTATGCAGATGGTTTTGAGCACAACGCAACATTGCAGCACATTACAGGTTTATGAGATACTTAACCCAGTAAACCTAGTGCACTGTGTACACAATCAGCTTTTTGGTAGATTAAGTCAAGTCGGTAACTTTTGCACATTGCTGGATTCAGCTGGTTTTTAAGTGTTCTGCAAAATGCTACAGCGCAGTATCAGGTTTGAAATTATCTATGGAACCAATGACTGTCCCTCACTCCAACAGCGTCCTCTCCCTACGCTAATCAAAGCAAAGTGGCTGCACAACCCCGGCCTTTATACTAGCCAAGTCACATCGTGCGCTGGTCAATCAGCCATGCCAATACTTGGCATGGTTGCAATGGCTCTTGAAGTGCCTACAACCTAAAAGCTTGGTGATTGGATACTAGTACAGCCTTTTACCTAGCTTTATTCGAATGACAAAGCCAATCAGGAACCAGACGTACAGTTAAAAGTCAGTGTTTGGGTACAAGCCCCGAACTTTACTATTTACATTTATTCATCCCTACTCTTTAACAAATTTTATGAATTGTTTCAACCTCAGAAATGTAGTAAATCTTTTGATGTACCATATATAAGCCGACCCGAAGATAAGCCAAGGCCCCTAATTTTACTACAAAAACTGGGAAAAATTATTGACTCGAATATAAGCCTAGGGTGGGAAATGCAGCCGCCCCATCCTGGTATATCATCCCCCAGCCTGGAACATAGCCCCCTTCCTGGTACATGGGCCCCCCATCCTGGTATATGGCCCCCCATCTTTAACTCACCTGCCATCTCTCCCCTGCAGCACCACGGTGTCCTCCTGTCTCTGCCGCCATCTGATCATGTGAGCTATGCAGGACAGTGACGTCATCACTGCGCGCGTACTGCTCACATGATTAGATGCAGAGATAACAATGAAGGACGTCATGGTGCTGCAATGGAGCGATGTGAGGAGAGTTAAATCGTCCGTCTCTGGATATTCACTGCTTCCCAAGCCCAAGATCATGTGTGGGAAGCAGTGAATATCCACACACATGATCGCCCCTGGCTATAATTGCTGATCATGTGGACTGGCTACTTACGGTAATGTAATATGCGTCGCTCCCCCCGTTCACCTCTCAGGTGATGAATAATACATTAGCCTAATAAGCGGGCCCACGTGACCTCCTGCTACCTCTGCGCCAGCCTCCCGTCATCACACCAAAGCTTCCCCCCGACAGCACAGCACACTATCTCGAGTATGAGCCAAGGGGGGCTTTTTCAGCATCAGCTTATACTGGAGTATATATAATTTTCACCTCTTTGTGGCGTGAATTATAGTTAATCTATGAGGCTGATCTAGGCCTCGTCTCCTCCATCCAAGCTCCCCCCAAATATCAGAAATGTGTTGCAATATGGTATGAAAAAAAAAACAAGTTTCACAATATCTACAAAGATGTTCCAACTTTAACATGTCAGGTTTATGGTGCAAACTGGAAACTTGAATAGTACCTGGTTAGTTCCATCATCCTAGAGGAAACAACATACAAATGATGACGATTTGCCGGGGGTTTAATTAAAAAGACGACACAAATATAGGATCCAAAATAAAATGGAAATATTTATTTTCGGGAGGCTGTACAGTCTGGTGAGCGTCGTCCGCAGAGACATCCTCTTCATGTCAGGGGACAGGCTACAATAACAGTTATGGCTTCACATGTGGCTGTGCAAAGACACCGGTGTGGAGAGAATTAGGACGAAAGGGAACCACGTGCACGCGATGATGTGCCGCCGCCTCTCCCTCCTCACTTACAGCATTTTCCTCTTCTCAAATTCCTGCGGGGAGATAAATAATGTATGTTAGTGACACGGAACAAGCTGCAGGCAAACGCCGCCTTCAGATTAACACCTGGTAATTTTTTTCTTTATGTAGTGCGGGCGCAGAGATGAAACAGACGCGTCGCAGCCTTCCAGGACGCTGCTAATATTCGAGAAGGTGAAGGACGCGTGGAGCGCGCAGGGACGCACTTGGGTATTTGCATGTAGTTGCAGATCTGCCACCTATAACCTCGGTAAATCACACCTTGCTTAAATTAGCACACAAGACATCCACAGAGCTCCATAACAAAAACCATACAAATTGGCTCTCCATCTGCTTGTCACCGGCAACATCTGGAGGGAGAGCGATCCTCTGCTGCCATCATGTGCGAGGGAGAAGCCCCTACAGCTCACAAATCACTCAGCACACAATAAGGCCAAGTTCACACATACTGTACATAGTGCTATTTCTCTGCATGTATCTGCAGAAAAAAGCACTAACAATCTCTGATTATTGCAGTTTTCATGCATTTTCCCATTTATTTGCTGTTCTGTTAAACACCTAATTGTTACGGTGACTATGGGATCACTGAGAATCAGATGCTTGATCTGTCCCTCAAGCTAGGGGGGCCCTATGCTATCCCTTATCTCAAGGGGAGTCCTAATGGTGGGGAGGCCTGACCCAGCTCCTGACCAGCCCTGATCTGAATCACACTGCCCCATCTCCACAGGACCGGGGAAAAATTAAAACCACAAATAAAGATAGACAAGGGAAAACCAAAACTGTGTCACTAAGCAAACACAAATGTACAAGCAATAAGAGTAGTAGAAGGAAGAACAAAACAAGAAGGGAAGAACTTCTAAAACTGCACCAACTTTCACCGGAGAGTCTGGGACACTGCAGATCACAGACCGACATGGGATAAACTATAGATGACATGGGTAAAAGGATTCCTCCATCATAAATAGGAGGGGAGTCGCCTCTTCACAACATGCGATAAGAGGAGTAAGTAGACCGCAGGGATTAACCCTTACTAGCCTGCCTATGAATCAGCACACAGCTGGTTGATGTCTGAGTCTGCCTATGCTGATCCCAGACATCAGGGAAACCCTCGGGTGGGATGTCACAATCTGCAACCTGAACAGAGTTCAATGCGGCCATGACAGTCGGAGAAGTTTGATCACAGCTCCGTGTGACATTTATCTTATACAGAACAGCTTTTATTTTGCACTTTGCATTTATTACCTGCATCTTTTGAGTATCCGCAAAGCGAGAATAAAACACACCAAGAATTGCACGACTCAACGGTGTCCTTAGATGCACAGAGGGTAGGAGCGGTCATGAAATCACATCCACTTTCCTTGGACAATTAGATGTATTTTAAATATTAATACGTTTTTCTGCATGGAAAAAAACCCCTCCATAGTGTTGATCATGTATGTGAATGTGGCCTGATCCGACACGCACCATTGTTGGACACTTAGGGTGCTGCTCACACTCACGTCAGGCTTCTGTTTTTAATGGACTGAGTCAGAGGTCCCCAATGTCAGTCCTCAAGGGCCGAACCAGTGCAGGTTTTCAGGATTTCCTTACTATTGCACAGGGATTGGAATCATTGCCTGCTGTGCAATACTAAGGAGATCCTGAAAACCTGCACTGGTTCGGCCCTCGAGGACTGACATTGGGGACCTCTGGACTGAGTCATTAGCAGGATTGTCCCACAGACTAGGCCCAGTAGAGTAACTTGAAGCTCATGGGGCCCTGATGCGAGCGCTCCAAAGGGGCCCCCAATTACTGCAAATCTTTAATACCAATAGTCTTTTTCTATAGGCCAAAGGGACTTTTGGGGCCCACTAGGCTCCATGACTGGGGTGAGATTGCAACCCCTGCACCTGGTGTAGTTACACCCCTGTCTAGGCCTGTCCTTACCCTTCAATTTTATTTTTTTGCTCTCATTCTTACCCTCACTCTATCCCCCTCCATCTTTCTTCCTAGAGTAATAACTTATATTTCTGTCAACACTCACAACAGGGCCGAGTTGTCGTTTTTAATAACACCAAACATATTCCCTTATGTAAAGTTCAAACTGCAGAGAAATGGTCACTTTTACAACAGCTTCGAAGGAGCTCGTGGGTGGGAAGGCGATTGGGGGGTTGGGGGGGCTAAAGTAAAATAAAAGGCAAACCCTGTGTGACAGCCAGAACTATAGAGAAGAAGGCAAACACCAACCTAACGATCAACTCCAAACGGGTCAGCGAGGATTGGGCTCCTTACCTTGTGCATGGTGCTTCCTAGCTGGGCAGGAGACATGCTGACCACCACGCCGGCTCTCTGCAAAGCTGCAATCTTCTCTTTTGCTCCTCCTTTCCCGCCAGCAATAATGGCGCCGGCGTGTCCCATCCTCCTGCCCGGAGGGGCCGTCAGACCAGCAATAAAAGACACCACAGGCTTAGCATTAGAGCCCTGTTAGATACAAAGGAAAACGTTACAAACAGCTTGTAAAAAAACATTGTGCAACTGCGCTCAACCCGAGCTGGAACATAATGTGCAACTGTATTTCCACAATAAGCACAAAAGCCAGACTTCATTTACCACAATCACAAGTCATTATACACTCAGGCTGCCCCCAATTACTGATCATACATGTATACATCGCCCATAAAGCACAATTAGTCCATAATCATCAAGCCCATCCATCACTTAGGCCCCTTTCACACTGGCGTTTTTTTGAAAATGCGGCAGATTTACCGCACAGGCCGCAGGGCTCATGCATTGTCTATGGGGCTTGTGGTTGGGTGCGGCAAGTGCTGTTCTACTGGTTACGGCAGATGTGGTAGCGAAAAAAAAAAACGCGACTGACAGCAGGTTTTTTTTTTCGTGGCCGCATCTGCCACAACCAGCAAAACCGCACTTGCCGCACGACCCATAGTCAATGCATGGGGCTTGCCGCAAGTGCGGCCATTAGGCAGCTGATGCGGTAAATCTGCCGCATTGTCAAAAAATACACCAGTGTGAAAGGGGCCTTACTTAGAATGACTACAGTTGAGTGTGGGACGCAAAGGATTTGGAGCTCTGAATCAAAATCAAATAAGATTTAAACGGGTTGTGTGGGACTTTAACAGTGTAACATGCTTAAGATAGGTCATCAAGGTCTGATCCATGGTGGTGTTACACCTGACACCCTCCACCAGGCAAGCTTCACCGCCGGCCAGAACCGCTCAACGTTGGAGGTGCACAGCTCCTTTATCTGTTTAGTGGCTGGGTACCGAATCCCCCTCCCACCCCCCGCATTTGAATCAAAATGAGTGGTTGTGCAGTACCACTATTCCATTGATGGAGCTGTGTCTTTTCGTAACTAAGTAGCTCCAGCCAGCGTCTGTGCCAGGAACAGACAATTGGTGGGATACTGGGTGTTATACCCTCACTGATCAGACATTGATGGTCTGGTTTAAGGCCGAGTCTTCAAAGTTGAAGTCCCGGACAAACCCTTAAATGCTCATAACGATATATTGTGAAATGTACTCGTCTGAGGTCTTGGACCTGGCATTTTAAAAGACAAATATCACAGCAAAGGGAGTGCTGGGTTTGGGACCACCTTCAATGTGCCACAGTTCAGAGATGCCAAACACAGGCTCTCTTAATTTGTCAGACTGTAGCCGCATATGTTCGGCTCACGGTGTTTGCAGATGGAGAGATTCAGACTTTCCTTTGATTGCCAACTAATTGCAATGGCATGGGTAGAATAGGTCATTATTATAAGATCGGACGGCTCCAACATGAAGCCACCTCTATCAGCTGCTACCAGGTCTTCCGAACGCCGGACATATACAGTCAAAACACCACAGCTCCTTACACTATGTAGTGGTCATTATTGTGGGTCTTCTGCTGCCATTTACCTCAATAGGAGCTAAACGCATGCAAGAACTGACATCACTGATGTTATCACAGTAATGGCCCCTTTACACGCAGCTACAGGTAACAGGTTTTCCACAGGTAACTTACTGGTTGCAGTGAAATCATGGAGATAAGGTTCTATCTTGTTGCTGTGTACAAATGGAATCATCTCTCCATGATTTCACTGCAGCCAGTAAGTTACCTGTGGAAAACCTGTTACCTGTTAGCTGCGTGTAAAGGTACCATTAGGCTGGCTTCACACCACAGTACAATTAGGTCCGGGGCTGTCCGGGGTGAACCTGACAGCCCCGGACCCGATTTTGTCCTAATGCAGCCCTATCGGGCCGGATGGCAGCTATACCTCATATCTGTGTAGTGGTTGTGACTTTCACAACCAACCAAGGCAAACATCTCTCCCAGATAAAACCTTATCTGTGCTTTTGTCTCCTTTCTTTTTCTCACAATATATTTTAAAAGACACAAAAGGGGGTTCCTGTTTGGGTACATAATATAGTGATGAATTGTCAATGAAATGTCCACCTGCCAATCATCTTGCAAGGAGGAAAATATCCCCCTGTATGTTGTGCTACTGATGAGAAAAATTATTTTATAGTAAGTGCACCATGCATATAAGGGGTTAAAATGTAGAACAAAGTCTCACCATAAAGTCAGTGATCAATGCAGAAGAAGGCGGCATGATTGCCGTACAGCGAGTGCCCAGGGCGCCCTACAATGTTTGTCCTCACACAACGCGGCCTCACGGAAGGAAGATACATCAGGAGAGATGCGAGCAGATGTGGAGCCCGTGTGAGAGTGAGTGCAGCCGGTGAACTGATGGATGGGCAGCGTTCTCAATCAAGAAAGACGCCATATCTCTAACTCCACTAAAAATCTTAGGGACGACACCGACCCCCTCTCCACTTCCCTGTGGTAAGCCGGAGAACACGACTAGGCGTGTAAGTTTTGAGCAAACTCTGGATTTCACTTGAGAGTTATTCTTAAAAATGATAGTCTTCAGGGTTAATTTTTTTGCATTTTCATTCTTCAAAGTAAAAGTAAATTAGCTGCAAATAGGAGTGAAAAAAAGCTAAAAAAAATCAATAGACGGGAGCAGAAACATTTATCTAGGCGCGGAAGATGAAAAAAAAAAACAAATGAGAAAACATCCGAATTATTTATTCATTAGTGGTAAAACAAGAGCGGCTGCCGGACCTCACAAGTCACTAATGCAAAGCGATCAATGGGCCGGGACGTGTGCATCTTCCCACAGACGGAGGAGACCGCAGGAGCGCTCCACGATATCGCTGCGCTTTTTTAGAACAGTTTTTTTTTGCCTTTTTTTTAGCCTTTTTACTTATTTTAAGGAAACCATTGGGGAAAAAGTAATCTGTGGTATCTTTTCCAAACACAGAGTGCTCCAGTTATGGCATTTCATCATAGGCTTTAGTATCGAATGTTGAAGACAACTGAAAATAAAACCTTATAACCTTATAAGAATCCCGTTTTCTCCCATTAAAGGATATATCCAGGATTTAAAAAATAAAAAATAAATAAAATAATTAGAAAGGTGCCCAAGCACTAACAGGCAGGTAGTCGCTACTGCTGTTCACCGACACGCCAAAGTTACAGGCTGTTCCTGCCGGCGATACAATGGCTTCCTAAAAAGAGTGGAGGCTTCTCATCTGCTCTGCTCTATAGAAGGGGAGGGATGGTGGACGTCATGCTGATTAACAGACTTCTTGCTACCTAACTGGGGAAGACGGCTGTCAATAAGCATGATGTCAGCTAAGACGTCAATCAGAAGAGCAGAGAAGCCGCCTCCCTACAGTGGAAGCTGCAGAATCGCCATCAGGAATGGTCTTATGACGCTTTCACATATGCATTTTTATAATCCGGCAGAAATCCAGCTATTTTTTTTAAACCAGGTTTCTGTGTTGCTCATTGATTTTCAGTGGGCACTTCATGCACTTTCGTTTGTGTCCAATTGCTGCTGGATCCGGCCGAAATAGTTTTTCACCAAGCCCAAAAAAATGGGGCATGGAGCATGTGGCATGGAGCATGTGGCATGGAGCATGTGGCATGGGGCATGGAGCATGGGGCATGGAGCATGTGGCATGGGGCATGGAGCATGGGGCATGGAGCATGGGGCATGGAGCATGCTGTGGGCTTTGTAAAAAAAAAAAAAAAAAAAGGCTTCTAACCAGATCCCGGCATACTGTGGCATAATTTATGCGTGTCAATGGGTGCCGGATCAGGTTTTACTGGATCATTCTTTCCCTGGTGAAACAGGATCAGGCATGCCTACTTCGGGATCCTTATCATGGACCCCAAACAAGGACGTAGCCTCCCTGGCGGTCTGTTTCGGTCTTGAATTCTTTGCCAAAAGCGGGCTTACCCGCGTTCGCGGCAGATGCGGTAAAAAAACCGCATCTGCCGCACTTGCCGCATAGCTGCCGCACTTGCGGCGCGGTTGCGGTAATCTGCATAGTAAAGGGAACCACCCACCTCGGCTGACCCTCATACACTGGTAGTATGTGCCCCTGCAGCCTAGTAACCCATTAGCAGCACTGTTTTTGTCAGAAAAGTGGCTGCCGTAGAAGTGAGATAATGATTTGAGAAACTTACATGCCTGCGTACATGAGGGCGTCTCCCTGTGTGTGCTGGCACTTGTGGGCTGTGCTCGTCATGTCTGCTCTCCCCTCCCTTAGGCACGCCCCCTCTCAGCCTGCTATCGTGATGTGAGGCTGATTGCGTCATAAAGGGGCGGGGCTACCGGGATGCGCGATTTAGCCCCGCCCCTTTATGACGCAATCAGCCTCACATCACAATAGCAGGCTGAGAGGGGGCGTGCCTAAGGGAGGGGAGAGCAGACATGACGAGCACAGCCCACAAGTGCCAGCACACACAGGGAGACGCCCTCATGTACGCAGGCATGTAAGTGTATAAAATCATTATCTCACTTCTACGGCAGCCACTTTTCTGACAAAGACAGTGCTGCTAATGGGTTACTAGGCTGCAGGGGCACATACTACCAGTGTATGAGGGTCAGCCGAGGTGGGTGGTTCCCTTTACTATGCAGATTACCGCAACCGCGCCGCAAGTGCGGCACAAGTGCGGCAGCTATGCGGCAAGTGCGGCAGATGCGGTTTTTTTACCGCATCTGCCGCGAACGCGGGTAAGCCCGAGCCTGACTCGGGGTTAACGCTTCTGGTAGTGAATGTTAACCCCGAGTCAGGCTCGGGAATAACGCTAGGAAGGTTAATGTGATTAAAGCATTATATTCACCTTTCTCACCACTGCAAACACTTCCAGGTCCCACTCATTAGCCTCACCTAATAATCACTGCATTGGCTGCTGAGCAGCCAATCACAGACACCCATTGTCTGTTGCTCCCCACCCACTGTGCCAGCAACCAATACGGCCTGATCTGGCTGAATACACTAAATACGTACAGGTAAAGGGGCCCTTAGACCAGGGTTTCTCAACTCCAGTCCTCAGGACCCACCAACACGTCATGGTAAAACATTTTCACTGTCTGTTTTTAGAAAATATCTTAACTCAGAAAAAAAAAAAAAAATCATCTGTGATCCCGTACTGTAATGTCTGTATACGCATATACTCTGGTCTGGGGGACTAGCTATTCTCCTCATGGAGAGGAATCTGCCTGCAGGCATAAGGAGACAGATAAGCTGATAAGGAGACTAAAGCCCCCATCACACATAACGAGATCATTAGCGAGATCGTTGTAATGTCACAGGTGACATATCGCAACGTGTGACACTTAGCAGCGATCAGGCCCCTGCTGTGAGGTCGCTGATTGTTACAAACTGCTCTGGGTCATTTTTTGGTCCTTGGTCTCCGCTGGTCAGCATGCATCGCTGCGTGTGACAGCAAGAGACCAACGATCAGCGACCTCACAGACTGGTAACCATGGTAAACACTGGGTATCTAGGCAGCGCGCGCTGCCTAGATACCCACTGTTTATCATAGTTACCAGGAATGTGGGAGGTAGCTCCCCGGTCGCTGAGGAGATCTGCCTGTTTGACAGCTCCCCAGCGACCAGGTAATTACGCACCAACGATCCCTACAGGATCGTTGTCTGGATCGCTGGTGCATCGTTGGGTGTGACGGGAGCTTTATAGCCGCAATGCTCCTCTGGGAAATATGAAAATTGTCACTTCAGTGAGGAAGTGGAAAACTAATGCCACCCAAGAAGGGTAGCAATCCTTATAGTCATAATTGACTCTTTAACAAGTCCTTTAATAGGACTTAGAATTTGTGCCAGATCAGAACCCCAAACTGCAGACGCTGCGTTTCGGGGTAACTGCCCCTCATCAGGGCAGTGTGGTAGAATTCTGATCTGGCTGTATATTCTGTGATCATCTACTGAAATGTCTGTATACTCTTATATTCTGTGATCCCCGGCTGTAATGTCTGTATACTCTTATATTCTGTGATCCCTGGCTGTAATGTCTGTATACTCTTCTATTCTGTGATCCCCGGCTGTAATGTCTGTATACTCTTCTATTCTGTGATCCCCGGCTGTAATGTCGGTATACTCTTATATTCTGTGATCCCCGGCTGTAATGTCTGTATACTCTTATATTATGTGATCCCCGGCTGTAATGTCTGTATACTCTTATATTCTGTGATCCCTGGCTGTAATGTCTGTATACTCTTATATTCTGTGATCTTGTGCTGTAATGTCTGTATACTCTTATATTCTGTGAACCCCAGCTGTAATGTCTGTATACTCTTATATTCTATGATCCCCGGCTGTAATGTCTGTATACTCTTCTATTCTGTGATCCCCAGCTGTAATGTCTGAGGGGCCCTGAGGGGCGGGGCTAAACGGATGGGAGAGAAAAAAAAAAAACCTCAGTTTAAATGCTGCAGACAGGAAAAGAATAATTGGCAGCGGTGGGCAGATTACACAGGCAGGGGGTGTGTATCTGCCCTTCGGCTCCTGCCCCTAGCCACCTCCTTAATGGCTGGAGCATGTAAGTTTTCTAACTGTATTATCTCGGGGTACAGGGCTGCTCAAGTGCTGGGGGACCCCTTGTCTGGATGCTGCAGACATGCTGCATCCAGTGCTGTAATAAGATCACCATGCATGGTTTGGTGACAGGTCCTCTTTAAGGCTTTTTTTGTTGTCAACTTGCATTTATTGCAAATATTTAAATTACTGATTGATTAACAAATTGTACTTTTCAATGTGAAATGAGGGGAAAATCACAGGACACTGGCTTCATTTAGAAATGAACTGTGATACTTACAGTATTGTGCTCTTTCAGAAACTCAGCAGCATTTTCCTCGGCGCTTCCACCGATTTCTCCAATCAGGATGATCCCCTCTGTCTTGGGGTCGTTTAGGAAGACTTCCAGGCAGTCAATGAAGTTTGTCCCATTGAACGGGTCTCCACCGATACCTTCAAAAGCAAGGCAACAATAGTTACTAAAGAAAATGGATGAGCTGGCTCTACCATGCTCAGGTGCTCGGTACTCAAAAAGAGAAGTCGGATGCTCAAGTGGGCGCCCCATCAGTATAATGGAAGTCAATGGGAAACTCCAGCATCCGAGAAGATCATCTGGATAAGTGCTTGCGTTTCCCATTGACTTTGATTATTCTCAGTACACATATTGCACCCATTCGAGTGTCCGACCACCTCGTTTCGAGTTCCAGGCACCCAAGCACAGTAGAGCCGCTCATCACTATTACACAGCTATAAACTCCTGAGAACAAGGACAGCCAGTGATCCATCACACAGGGGAGTGAAGGGGCTACACGATGAGGGGCCCTGCATGTCAAAAGGGGCTTGACAAGGGCCCGTGACTATACGCTGATGGGAGTGTAGTGATGGCACGTCTTGGCCACATACCATGAGCCTCCTACAGGAATATCAGGTGCCATGTCTGAACAGATTTGTAGGTTCAGGTTCCCCGGGGGGCGGTCAGGACAAGACAGGAGCCAAACTGTACGCAATATGCCTGATCAGAGAGTTCAATTTTAAAGAGGTCTGTCAATAACATTTCAGGTTAGATCTTTAATCAATTATAGATTCACCTACGATTCAGCTCCCTAATAATAAAAGAGGTTCTGCAGCATCTGAATATTATCATCATATATACCTAAATGCATCTTGATGCAGTATAAAGCAGATATCCTCGGTGATTTCTCATCTTCTTGCACTTTTTCGTGTCTCTGTGTTTGAGGGGTAAATTAGTTCCTATTATAAACTTTTTAACACGATTGATTACAGCGCCGGTGCTGAGGTGATGGAGGCGCCGCGGCTTGTGCACACAACAATAACATCCAATTATCCAGGTTTTGAAGGCAAATCAATAGCGGTCTCCCCTGAACATCGCCGGTGATGTGATCTGTGCTGTACAGATACCGACGAGCCGGCTTATTAACTGTGCCACACTTTTCCTTTTAATTGATGAAATGTGGGATCAAAGCAGCTGTCATACCTCAAACACAAGAGGAAAAGTACAATGTGTGAATTAAAGGGATAGTGCACATATTAGGCAGCCAAGGAGCAAGGAAGAGTGGCAGCTGACAGCTCCGACATGTCACATAAAAGGTCCAGCTGCAGTGAGCACAATATGTGCAACACGCAAAGGCTGCTGTGATCACACGTAAAGCAGGAGAGGATATGTGACGACACACAAAGGCTGCTGTGATCACACGTAAAGCAGGAGAGGATTTGTGACGACACGCAAAGGCTGCTGTGATCACACGTAAAGCAGGAGAGGATGTGTGATGACGCGCAGAAGCTGCTGTGATCACACGTAAAGCAGGAGAGGATAGGTGACGACACACAGAGGCTACTGTGATCACATGTAAAGCAGGAGAGGATATGTGACGACATACAGAGGCTGCTGTGATCACATGTAAAGCAGGAGAGGATGTGTGATGACACGCTGAGGCTGCTCTGATCACACGTAAAGCAGGAGAGGATATATGACGACACAGAGGCTGCTGTGATCACATGTAAAGCAGGAGAGGATGTGTGATGATACACACGGGCTGCTGTGATCACATATAAAGCAGGAGAGGATATATGACGACACACACAGGCTGCTGTGATCACATGTAAAGCAGGAGAGGATATGTGACGACATACAGAGGCTGCTGTGATCACACGTAAAGCAGGAGAGGATGTGCAACGACACACAGAGGTTGCTGTGATCACATGTAAAGCAGGAGAGGATGTGTGACGACACACAGAGGCTGCTGTGATCACATGTAAAGCAGGAGAGGATATATGATGACACACAGAGGCTGCTGTGATCACATGTAAAGCAGGAGAGGATATATGACGACACACAGAGGCTGCTGTGATCACATGTAAAGCAGGAGAGGATATATGACGACACACAGAGGCTGCTGTGATCACATGTAAAGCAGGAGAGGATGTGTGACGACACACAGAGGCTGCTGTGATCACATGTAAAGCAGGAGAGGATATATGACGACACACAGAGGCTGCTGTGATCACATGTAAAGCAGGAGAGGATATATGACGACACACAGAGGCTGCTGTGATCACATGTAAAGCAGGAGAGGATATGTGACGACACACAGAGGTTGCTGACATTCAAGAAGTTTGTCATTGTCCATTTGGAGACAATAAAGTTATTTTATCCCTGTGTCTTTATATTCTGCTCCTGCAGCTTAGCTCAGCAGGGAGGAAGTAAAGGGCTGCAATTATTTTATTTTTGGCCTCTCTGACTTTTGCCCTATGGCTGCAGTAATCATAGCACTTTACTAGTGAGCGTTCACCTGTACATTCAGTTTGATGTTTCCCACTTACAGTTGTGCTCAAATGTTTACATGCCCCGGCAGATTTTTTGCTTTCTTGGCCTTTTTTCAGAGCATATGAATGATAACACAAAATATTTTTTCCCTCATGGTTAGTGGTTGAGTGAAGCCATTTATTGTCATACTACTGTGTTTTCTGTTTTTAAATCATAATGACAAAAAAACATCCAAATTACCCTGATCAAAAGTTCACATACCCTGGTGATTTTGGATAACAAAATATGACACAAATGGGTTTGAATGGCTACTAAAGGTAACATGCTCACCTGTGACCTGTTTGCTTTGTAATCAGTGTGTGTGCATAAAAGCAGAGTGAGTTTCTGGGATCCAGACTGACTCTTGCATCTTTCATCCAGAAACTGACGTTTCTGTATTGTGAGTCATGGGGAAAGCAAAATAATTGTCAATGGATATACGGGAAAAGATCGTTGAGCTGTATAAAACAGGAAAGGGATAATAAAAGATATCCAAGGAATTGATAATGCCAGTCAGCAGTGTTCAAACTGTGATTAACGAATGGAAAATCAGGGGGTCTGTAAACACCAAACCATGCTCCGGTAGACCAACAGAACATTTCAACCACAACTGCCAGGAAAACTGATCAGATGCAAAGAACCACTAACCATGAGTAGAAAAAGAGTTTTTGTGTTTACATTTATATTCTCTGAGAAAAAAGGCCAAGAAAGCAAAAAAATCTGCCGGGGTATGTCAACTTTTGAGCACAACTGTAAATAAGATATTAACCCCTTCCTTCACAACATATGACCTAAACTTACATCATGTGTAATGTCCCTACCTTTGATGCAGGCTCGCACGCAGAGTTCTCGTCTTTACACGCACATGTCGTCAGATTTAATCAGCCATCATGTGCCTCTAACAATCTACCCGCAGCTATTAAATGGACTCTATCAGGTCATTTTTTTCAGTATGATACTAATATTACCCTTGAATAGGGCCTGGGCAGACATTCTAAAAACATGTAAAATTATTATTGCACCTTTTCTAGTTCCCATGCTATAAGCATTTTTCCACCCTGCAGGAAGCTGCTGCAATAGGACAGCATGGAGCACTTTTCAAGCTCGATGACAGTCTTACGGCTGTGTATGCATTAACATGACCCAAACATACCTAAGTAAATGGACAGTATTTGTGTTTTACTGCTGTCCTGTGTCTCTCCCACACACACACACACACACACACTATCTGAAATACTTATATGTGATGGCTTTTTTTTTTTAATCAGATAGTTTTTATTAAAACTTTTCAACAACAATACAGAAAGAAACGCATTGCATTAAATCCCCCCCCCCCTCCCACCACCACCATCCCTCCCTTCCCCCCTCCCGGTCCAGTGGGTCAGTATTCCTCAACAAAGATAGTAGTGCACATATGGATATAACATGTACCCAAGATGTTCCAAAAATCTGCATAACACATCTCCCAACTTAAAGAAATAACTCAGTCCAAAAGCAATTAATTAACAGTTGGCAGCCCCTGAAGGTCCATCCAGCCCTTCCATATTTTATCAAATACCCTCGATCTGTCCCGTTTGAGGTATATAGCTTTTTCCCTACTCACGGTCAGATTCATGCTGCAGATATACTCTTTGCGAGAGGGTACCGTATCAGATATCCAATGAGCCGCTATTAATTTTCTGGCAGCAAACAACATCCTAGCCACTGCTATATGCGAATAGTCATCTCCCCCTACATCCTCTGTACAGCCAAGGACACAGACAATCGGGTCTCTGGGGATGTCCAGCTCCGTTGCCCCCCGGATCAAGTGGAGTACCATAATCCAAAAAATCTGGAGGCGCGGGCACGTCCAAAGCATGTGGAGAATGTCCGCGTCCTCATGTGAACATTTGGGGCAACATGAGTCCAGTCTCAGGTCTAAATCATGAAGCCACTTAGGCGTCCTGTATACCCTATAAAGGATATACAGTTGAGAGAGGCGTCTGGGCTCATTGAGCGACAGCCGGGGTATCATACTCATGATCGACTCCCAACGTTCAGCTGTTATACCCTCTATTTGCTGTTCCCATTTGTCCAGTGCCCTTATCGGGTGTTTTAACAGAGCCATTGCCAAGAGGTATCCGTATACAAAGGAAATTATGCCTTTAGTGGAGGTTTGCGCGCCAATCATGGTGATAGCAGTATCATGGTGTATGTCCATACAATGTGTTTGAGCCTGCGCCATGTAGGCATGTCGCACCTGCAAATACCGGTAGAACGAGGAGTGTGGGAGCGAAAATTCACTCTGCAAGGTTTCAAATGTTTTAAAGACTCCCCGTTCCACCAGCTGAGAGAGCCACCAAATGCCCACACGTCGCCACTGCGCGAATCCCCTCAGCGCCTGCAGGTGCAGCAGATGAGGGTTGTTCCAAATGGGGGTATACCGTGTAAAACCAGTGATGCCTCTCAGCCTTTTCAATTTTTCCCATACTTTAATCATGAGTAGCACCGTGGGGAGCCTGTGGGCCCAGGGTCGGAGGGTTCCAGCTTCTAATTTCGCCAGCAGCGGTCCTCGCCCCCCCAGAAACTGAAGGATACCCTTTCCTCCCTCCTGCCCCGCAACTGAGTGCTCCGCGCCCCCGGTCAAATGCTGACACTGTGAGGACAGAAAATACAGCCAAGGGTTGGGCAAGGCCAGCCCCCCCTCCTCTTTACCCTCTGCAGGTGTTCCAATTTTATCGGTGCTCCCTTTTTCCCCCAAATAAGCTCCCTGAATAAGGCGTTAATTTTAAAAAAATCTATTCTGCGGAAGCCAAATTGGGGAGTTATGAAGGACGTACAAAAGCTGAGGCATGATCACCATCTTCAGCAGGTTCACCGCCCCACCACCACCGAGAGGTGTAGCTTGGGCCCAGGCCTTAATCTTCTGCTTAATCGTAGACATTAGAGGAGCAAGGTTTAAACGCTCATAGTCAGAAATGTCGCCCGATATATTAATGCCCAGGTATTTGAAGCTGTTTACGACTGGTACGTGGGGTATGTCAAGGACTGTGGGATCTATCGGCAAAACCACTGACTTTTCCCAATTTACGGTCAACCCCGAAACGGCCCCAAACTGTGTAAGGAGCGACATGGTATTGCGAAGTGAAGTATCAGTGTCAGCTAAAAACAACAGAAGGTCATCCGCATACAGGGCCACCTTCTCCTCCAGCTCGCCATATCGAAATCCCTCAATATCCGGAGCACGTCTTATCCTCGAAGCCAAGGGCTCAATAGCCAGGGCGAAAAGCAGCGGGGACAGCGGGCAGCCCTGCCTCGTACCTCTCTGAAGAGGAAAGTACCCAGACAGTGAACCATTGGCCCGTATCCGTGCCTGTGGCTGAGAGTACAAGAGCCTGATCCAGCCAATAAAGCCAGGTCCAAAGCCCATGCCCTCCAGTACCGCAAAAAGGTACGGCCACTCCACGCTGTCAAATGCCTTTGCGGCATCCAAAGACAGGACTACCCGCCGCCCCACATTATCCGCCTCAACCTGCATATTTAAAAACAATCTACGAATATTCAGAGCCGTTGACTTACGGGGCATAAAACCAGTCTGATCCGGGTGCACCAACGACTCTACCACCTTTGAAAGGCGTATAGCCAACACCTTCGCCAGAAGCTTGATGTCTGCTGTCAGGAGGGAAATAGGCCTATAGGAAGCTGGAGAAGCAGGATCTTTATCTTTCTTAGGCAAAACAGTAATAATTGCCTCCCGCATAGATGGAGGCAGGGTCCCTCGCGTGAGACTGTCATTAAACGTGTCTAGCAATACTGGGAGTAGGACTGTTTTATACGCCTTATAAACTTCCACCGGTAAGCCGTCCACCCCTGGAGTTTTGCCATTCGTCATAGTGCCTAAAGCCCCCTCCAACTCCTCCAGACCCAAAGGTTCATCCAGCAAAGCCCTGTCCGCGTCCGTGAGTCGTGAAAGGCCAGCAGCCCCTATAAAGCCAGCAAGCTCGTCTGCAGATCCCCCCGCATGAGAGGAATATAAGTTAGTATAGAATAGTTCCAGCGTATTAAGAATATCAGGAGTGTCCGTAACCAATGACCCGTCTTCCCTTCGAAGTCCTGCTATGAATGACGACCCCCTCTGTGCTGACGTGATGACCGAAAGCAGATGCCCACACTCTCCGCACTCTCATAATACTGGATCGACTGAAACATACGTTTCTGTGCCGCCGTTTCCAGAGTCAGTTTATTCACACGGGTCTGAGCCTCCTTAAGTCTCCGTTGTGTAGAGGGGGTGAACCGCACCGACAAGGCCTCCTCTGCAGCCTTCAAGTCCCGCAGCAGAAGTTCCGAGTTAGTTCTAGTGCTAGACCTGATCTTAGAGATTTCACGGATATACATGCCCCGCAAGTACGCCTTCAAAGACTCCCAGACTTGATGTCGTGTTTATATTAAAAGAAAGGAATTCCTGCAGTTCAGAGGCAAAATTACCTGCCCTGTCCACTAGCTGCATCCAGAATGGGTTAAATCGCCATAGGAGCCTTTCCCCGGTTGCATGCACCCCCCCCCTAATCTTAACAAGTATAGGAGAGTGGTCCGATACCGTTCTTTGTAAATATTTAGCGTACACAACCCTTCCCAACATAGGATCATTCCCCAAGGCTAAATCTATACGGGAGAGGGAGGAAAATGTAGAAGAGAAACACGAGTATTGTATACCTCAGGGTTGTAGCACCTCCATAAGTCAGTTAGTGCCAACTCGCGTATAAGTGTCCCAAAAGGCGTGATATTGCAGGGATTTAGTGACTTTAGCCTCTACAGTATCGACCCTGTGTTCCAGCTGCCCAGTTCTGTCTTTTACTGTATGTAAGTCATGCTTGACTGTCTGCATAGATTCTTGCAGAAATCCCAACTGAGTGAGTACATTAGAGATAGCAGACCCACATTGCATAACTGCCATTAGAACGTCTTTCATAGTGGGCTCAGCAGGGACATGTAGCTGCAGTGATGTTAACTGCTTTCTGTTTTGTTCCACCAGCTCTCCCCAGCTGGCTAGGGGCTCCTGGGTCTCCTGCCCTCCAGTGTCATTAATGTCCTCCTCCCCCTCCTCACTCATCTCGGACCCTGTACCTTCTCCTCCAGCATCAGTGTTGTCTCCTGGGGATGGCTGGGATCCTCTATCTCCTCCACTCTTGCAAACTGCCTCAGCCTGGCCACCATCTCCTTGTTTCTGGCTGCATTGTTGGAGACCGCCTCCTCCACAGCTTGTGCTGAGGCTGCAGCACCATTTTGGGAGCAGAGGGCCATCTCCCCTGCCTTCTTTCTGACGGCTTTTTTCGGCATCCCAGCAGGGTAAGAGCTGTACCGCCGGCTTCAGATTGTGCCCACAGACCTTATGGTACTATACCGGTAAGTTAACCGCCGTGCTGTGGGGAACAGCAGCTGAATTTAGACCGGTAGTGCAGGAGCTCTGTGGATGCACGTCCTCCTCACATGCTGCTTGGCCACGCCTCATGTGATGGCTTTTATCGTTGAAGTATGACTTCCTCTCAGACTCCAGATTTGCTACAAAGCAGCAGCTGCATTCCCTACCTCCACTTTTATACTGGCTGCACTATGCCAAATGATGAGGCAGCTGCAAGGCATTATGGGGAAGCCCTTTCGGGTTGAGCATTCTTTTTTTTGAGAAATCCAGGTGGAGGGGGGGTCAACCAATACCCCTCTGGTACTTAAGACCTACCAGAGCTATGGAGTCTGAGTCCGTTTTGGTGAAGTCGGTAAAAAAATGGACCGACTCCCGACTCCTAAAATATATAATAAATTGAGTGCAGAATGTGCTGAATATTATTATTAATTGTTTTTATGTTCTATGTAAATATCTTGATTAATGTGTCATAATAATGATTAAAGCCTGAAGTTACCATTGTACTACAATAAATGTATCACCTAAACATGAGCCGTGAATGAAGGAGTTGGAGGTTTCACTTATCGACTCCACAGCCCTTAGTCCTTCCCCTCAGGATAGGTCATCAATATATTCATTGTGGACATTACATTTTAAGACATAACCCCGTGATTTGTTCTCTGTATTGGAGGCCCATTTCTCTACTATCCCAGCCCAGTGACGTGAAGCTCAGGAGACCTACCGATGCAGAGAGACTGTCCCAATCCGACCTGCGTCGTCTGATGCACGGCTTCATATGTCAGAGTGCCTGATCTGGACACGATACCTGCGGGGGAAGCAGAGCACAGGCCCTTCGTGAACATTATGGAACAGGGATTTCATGTTTATGTCAGTGCGCCGGCAATAAAGAGCTGTGAACCAGGAGCCGACACATTAATCTTTCAGGGAGCCGTTCTTCAATGGTGCAGATATTGATGTGTCCTTACTGCAGGCCGTCCACGCTGCCTGTCGGCTCAGTGTATGGATGCACAGACCCTCATCTCATTACACAACGTGCCGTATTATTTGCAGTGCAACGTCTTACTTTATGCACAAATCCTTACAGCTGATTAAAGACAAAAAGAAAACTATTTTCACTTCAATAACAGATTCTCATTTAGCGGCAGTTCACAGCTGTTTGCACAAATACACAGAAATAAACCTATAACCGTACAGTGGCCGTCAATAGTAAAAAACATATTACAATGAGGTTTATGCATACTTATACAATAAGGAAATGGAGGATCTGCAGCTCCACCTAACGGAGCTACAACGGAGGGGAAAGATCGGTCACTGTGTTTATTTTTATATTTTCCATATACAAACTAATTTTAATAAAATTATTTTTTTTTTATAAAAAGTAAATGAATAAAAAAAGTACATAAAAAAATATAAAATGTAATAAATATATATTTTATAAATAAGTAAATACAATTTTTTTAAAGGGATCCTGTCACCCCCAAAACACCTCAAAAGCTATTAAAAGCTCTCCCTAAAGCATATTCACATTTATCCTACACTCCTTTTAGCTCCTAAATACCAGCTAGTGAAAATGAAGATAAACGTTATAAAACTACCTCATTAGCCATGTTAATTAGTGACTATTGTATGCATAGTCACCCTGGCAGGCTCTCCCTATTCCTAATATCACGCCTCAATAGGCGTGATCTATTACTCACTTTCAAATGCGCGCCTCCCCGCTCTCCTATGCCGGCCAGACCGCTGCATTGTGCGGCTGTATGACGCGAATCGCGTCATTTCCGGCTTCGGGTGACGTATTACACCCGCGCCGCTGTTAGCTTCAAGACCCGCATTGCACATGCGCAGTGTGCATTTTGAAGCTAACAGAGCGGCGCGGGTGTAATACGTCACTCGAAGCCGGAAATGACGCGATTCGCGTCATACAGCCGCACAATGCAGCGGTCTGGCCGGCATAGGAGAGCGGGGAGGCACGCATTTGAAAGTGAGTAATAGATCACGCCTATTGAGGCGTGATATTAGGAATAGGGAGAGCCTGCCAGGGTGACTATGCATACAATAGTCACTAATTAACATGGCTAATGAGGTAGTTTTATAACGTTTATCTTCATTTTCACTAGCTGCATTTAGGAGCTAAAAGGAGTGTAGGGTAAGTGTGAATATGCTTTAGGGACAGCTTTTAATAGATTTTGAGGTGTTTTGGGGGTGACAGGATCCCTTTAATAAAGAAATTAATAAAAAATTAAATTAAAAAAATAGAACTTTTCAACCTTTTGCCACATTTCAGGCTTCAAACAAACATATAAATTCAAATTTTTTTGTGAAGAATCAACAACAAGTAGGACACAATCGTGAGGTGGAATGAAATTTATTGCATATTTTAAACTTTTTTAACAAATAAAAAACTGGAAAGGTGGGCGTGCAATATTATTCAGCCCCTTTACTTTCAATGCAGAAAACTTATGGTGGGTTTACACGTTGCGATATCGGCGTCCAACTCCGACCCAACTCCGACCAAAAGTCACATGGTTCGCGAGTTGGACCCGATATCGTTCCTGCGTTGTACGGTATGAACATCCGATACGATGCAGGAACGATGGCAAAACGATATCGGGGGTCGAATGAGCGTGCTATTCAACCGCCCGATATCGGATGCTGGTTGGAGCAGGATCGTCCTGTGTGACAGCCCAACTCCGATGTGTACTGCCACATCACCCATTCACTCCCATGTTAAATGGTCATTCCTGAGTTGGGGGGCGTACACATCGTCGGGACGTTGTATCCAGATATCGGGACGTGTAAACCTCCGATGCGATGCAGGGAAAAGCGCGCACAAAAAGCGCGCTCCCGCGTCGTTGGCTACGATATCGGCCCGATATCGTAGCGTGTAAACCCACCATCACTCCAGAAGTTCAGTGAAGATCTCTGAATGATCCAATGTTGTCCTAAATGACTGATAATTATAAATAGAATCCACCTGTGTGTAATCAAGTCTCCGTATAAATGCACCTGCTCTGTGATAGTCTCAGGGTTCTGTTTCAAGTGCAGAGAGCATCATGAAGACCAAGGAACACACCAGGCAGGTCCAAGATACTGTTGTGGCAAAGTTTAAAGCTGGATTTGAATACAAAAAGATTTCCAACATTTTAAACATCTCAAGGAGCACTGTGCAAGCTATCATATTGAAATGGAAGACCACTGCAAATCTACCAAGACCTGGACATCCCTCTAAACTTTCATCTCAAACAATGAGAAGACTGATCAGAGATGCAGCCAGAAGGCCCATGATCCCTCTGGATGAACTACAGAGATCTACAGCTGAGGAGGGAGAGTCTGTCCATAGGACAACAATCAGTCGTACACTGCACAAATCTGGCCTTTATGGAAGAGTGGCAAGAAGAAAGACATTGTTGCCACAATCCACCTGGGAGACACCAAACATGTGGAATAAGGGGCTCTGCTCAGATGAAACCAAAATCTAACTTTTTGGCCACAATGCAAAACGATATGTTTGGCGTAAAAGCAACAGAGCTCACCACCCTCAAAACCCATCCCCACTGTCACACATGGTGGTGGCAGCAGCATGGTTTGGGCCTGCTTTTCTTCAGCAGGAACAGGAAAGATGGTTAAATTGATGGGAAGATGAACGGAGCAATACAAGACCATTCTGGGAAGAAAACCTGCTGGAGTCTGCAAAAGACCTGAGACAGACGGAGATTTATCCCCCAACAAGACAAAGATCCCAAACATAAAGCAAAATCTACAATGGAATGGTTCAAAAATAAATGTATCCAGGTGTAAGAATGGGCAAGTCACATCCAGACCTGAATCCAATGGAGAATCTATGGAAAGAGCTGGAAACTGCTGTTCACAAAGACCTTAATCCAACCTCACTGAGCTCCAGCTGTTCTGCAAGGAGGAATGAGACAAACCCCAAGAGACTGCAGCTGTAATCACAGCAAAAGGTGGCGCTACAAAGTATTAACTCAAGGGGCCGAATAATATTGCACGCCCCACTGTTCAGTTTTTTATTTGTTAAAAAACTTTAAAATATGCAATAAATTTCGTTCCACTTCACGATTGTGTCCCACTTGTTGTTGATTCTTCACAAAAAAATTTGATTTTATTTCTTTATGTTTGAAGCCTGAAATGTAGCAAAAGGTTGAAAAGTTCAAGGGGGCCAAATAATTTCACAAGGCACAGTATGTATATATATATGTACAGTAATATCTCAGCTTTCATTGACATCAGTTATTGTCGGTTTCGGTGTTCATCGGTACATCACTGCTAATTTTGCGATAAAAAATAGTGACCCACGTGATTCCCCTTCCGAATAATATGTGCACCCCTCTCTCTCCTGTTCTATATGCCAAAATGAGCATTTATAGAAATAAAATACCAAATTAAATGTTTATTTATTAATTACATTAGTCTTTCATGTTCATTTTATAATCATTCCTGAATGTTTTTAGTATTACCTGCTATCTTTATTCCATATAAAATGTGTTTTTTGTATGTATTTTGGAGTGTCTAAAAACAAATTAATCCCATATCGTGGATATGATCCCTCCTCATCCTGGAAAGGATCCCCCCCTCCATCCAGGATATGGCCCTTCCACCTTAGATATGATCTCCCACCATCCGGGATATGGCCTCCCCATCTTGGATATGATCTCCCCCCATTATGTTATATAGTTCCCCTCATCTTGGATATGATCCTTCATCATGGTATATAGCCTCCCATCCTGGCACACAGTTCTAAAATAGAAAAATTAATCATACTCCCCTCCACATGGCTCCCGGCACTGCTCCATTCTTCTGTCTGTGTGTCCCAGTCATCTGACCATGTGAGCCGGTCACACAGTGATGATGTGACTGTCTTGTGCCACTCACTTGATCAGATGCCGGTACAGTCAGGGGACGGTTGCGGTGAGCAATCGGCGGTGAGTATGATTGTCCATCGCTGGGACAGTCACTGCTTCCCATGCCAAACATGATATATGGGAGGCAGAGAATATCACACATGATCACACGGGGCTGCAGTTGCTGATCATGTGCGCCCGCTCATTAGTCTAATGTAATATGGCCACCTCTCAGCACTGATCGCTGATGGACAGGGGATGCAGTGAATATTAGATTAGCCTAATGAGGGGCCCACGTGATCACTGGCCGCAGTTCCAGCCTTCTCCAGGCTCCTGTCACCGCTACAAAGCCGCTGCTCCCCTTTAGCACAGCCCCACATTTGGACTATAAAATGCACCCCCCACTCTCCCCCAAAACATTGAGGGAAAACAGTGTATCTTATAGTCCGAAAAATAGTGTGTGTATATAAGACCCCTTTCACATCAGCATTTCACTGATGTTTGCGGCCGATCCGGCAGGTGGCGCCACATCTGACGGATCGGCCACCTAATGGCCAACTTGTGGCTTGGATCCAGCAAGCCCCATGCATTGTCAGTGCAGCCGGTATGCGGTAATCGCGGCAGATGCGTTTTTTCACCCTTAGAAATTGGTGAATACTCGCCTTGCACAGGGAGGATTGATAAGTCTGTAGACACATAGAGTGACTACAAAGTTATCAGTTATCAGTGCCAAAACCGCACTTGGCGCACGTGCCGCAAGCCCGCATATACATTGTATGGGGCTTGCCGCAACTGTGCCGCAAGTGCAGCCGGTATGCGGTAATCGCAGCAGATGCATTGTTTTCACCGCATCTGCCGCGATTTAAAAAAAACGCTAGTGTGAAAGTACCCTAAGCCAGGGATGGACTGCAATTATGCGGTATACATGTACCTGACTACATCACGACTAGTGGGAGTGGCCTCGCTCAATACAAGTGTACGGAGTGGGCATGTCCAACTAGTGGGAGTGGCCTCGCTCAATATAATTGTACGGAGTGGGCGTGTCCGACTAGTGGGAGTGGCCTCGCTCAATATAATTGTACGGAGTGGGCATGTCCAACTAGTGGGAGAAGCCTCACTCAATATAATTGTACGGAGTGGGCGTGTCCGACTAGTGGGAGAAGCCTCGCTCAATACAAATGTACGGAGTGGGCGTGTTCAACTAGTGGGAGCAGATTCGCTCAATACAAATGTACGGAGTGGGCGTGTCCGACTAGTGGGAGCAGCCTCGCTCAATGCAAATGTACGGAGTGGGCGTGTCCGACTAGTGGGAGCAGCCTCGCTCAATGCAAATGTACGGAGTGGGCGTGTCCCAACTAGTGGGAGCAGCCTCGCTCAATGCAAATGTACGGAGTGGGCGTGTCCAACCAGTGGGAGCAGTTTCGCTCAATGCAAATGTACAGAGAGGGCGTGTCCAACTAGTGGAGCGATCTCGCCCAATACAAGTGTATGGAGTGGGCGTGTCCAACCAGTGGGAGCAGTTTCGCTCAATGCAAATGTACGGAGTGGGCGCAGATTTGCTCAATACAAGTGTACAGAGTGAGTGCGTCAGACTAGTGGGAGTGGCCTCGCTTAATATATGTGTATGGAGTGGGCGTGTGCAACTAGTGGGAGCAGCCACGCTCAATACAAGTGTATAGATTTGCTCAATATAAGTATGGAGTGGGCGTGTCCAACTAGTGGGAGCAGCCTCGCTCAATACAAGTGTATGGAGTAGGTGTGTCAGACAAGTGGAAGCGGCTTCGCTCAATACAATTGTACAGAGTAACTGTGTCCGACTAGTGGGAGCTGCCTCGCTCAATACAAGTGTGTGAGGGTATGTCCAACTAGTAGGCGCGCCCTTGCTCCACACATTTGTATTGAGCAAGGCCGCGCCCACTAGCCGGGTTCAGGCTGGGAAAATGTATGTTGCATAACTGCGGTCCGCTCTCGGCTTAGTAACCGCAAATCCTTGAAGTTACAGCGTGTGCTGGGAAGATTGACAAGTCTGCAGTCACATCGAGTAACTGTAGAATTATCAGTTTAGACTGGAAAACCCTTTCACTCCTGAAAAGTGACTCTCTAATAGTGCACAGATCACAGCATCACCTGCAATCATCTGTTCACCACCAGGTAACTCTAACAGCGTCACCACACGGAAAATAAAGTATTGCATTTTTTTTTTACAAGAATGATATTTAAAAATGGTTATTTTTTAACCCGATAACTAGTATACCTACTTCTGGAAGCCAAGGTCAATGCACCAAATGCTGCTGGTTACAGTCTTTTCCTAACAGAGGGTCCATTATCCTTCAGAAATGTGACAGCGGTCACCCTATACGGCCCTGCTCCTTTCTTCCCCAGCACAGCCCCCCATGGCCGCGGGCGGCTCTGACTACTTCTCATCCCCGGACACGTTCTTCCTGCAGATTTTACAATACCCTTTTTATTCGGCTCCAAATTGAGGGAAGCGGTGTGACTCTGCCATTAAACCAGCGCTTTATGAGCGCACAAAAAATATATATCTACAAAATGTAATTGCATTCCTATTTGATTTTTCAATTTTCAGTTTATGGGTAGTATCCTGGGCGCAGGGATGTGCGGAATACTAATATCCATCCACTCCGCGTGTCTATTCCTAACTCTAATATAGGTATAAAACCGGCGTGATGGGAATAAATAAATAAATAAAAAATGGAATATTAAAAAAAATAAAAAAAAGTCAGCCCAAAATCTAATTACTGGCTTCAAGAACAAAACTGATTTTGTGAAGGGCTCTTCCCGGCCGTTCCTTTTATGTCTCGATACCGGTGATTGCAGTGAAACAACACACGAGAGACAGGCGGCGGGTTATTAACACGGTAACATCCGTCTCCCCGCACCGGTATAACAGACGCTTATATGAGGAGCGGTTCTGTGCATTTTAATGGGGCAGTATTTTAATATCTCATGAAAATCGGCCTCGTTCTTTTGGATGCTGAATGCTCAATTATTTCAGTGGGGTTTGGGGACGGCGCTGGAATCCGAGCCAGAGGTGAGAGGACGAGCGCTGAGAGGCTAAATCACCCACATTCTGCTGCCTGCGCTATACACAGAACACGTCTTATTAGATTCCATACCGGGATGGGGACGCTTCATATGAAAACTACAGGGTCAACGCTGGCAGAAAGGTGGGGAGGTGGAGCACACACATGATCAAGCTTCAGTCCATCCTTAATGCAGCAGCCAGGATTACCTATCTAGCTAATCGTTACTCAGACGCTTCTGCTCTGTGCCAGCCATTACACTGGCGGCCTATACACTATAGGATCCATTTCAAACTGCTTGATCTCATCCACAAGGCTCTTCACAGTGCAGCACCCCCCTACATCTCCTCCCTCATCTCTGTCTATCACCCCACCTGTTCTCTTCACTCTGGAAGTGACTTTAGACTCACTTCTGCATTAATCCGAACCTCCCACTCCCGGCTCAAAGACTGCTCCTGAGCTGCACCAATTCTTTGGAATGCTTTACCCCAAGAAATTAGGTGTATCCACAACTTAGATAGTTTTAGGCGATCCCTAAACACACATCTTTTTAGGGCGGCCTATCATGATCCCTAGTCAGTCATCTAGACACAGCCTATCCACTCCATCTCAAGTGGGTCACAAATAATGGGATGTGGCCACTTACTCTGCTCCTATCTGTTCCCCATCTCCTCAAGTTGACTATACTTTCATTGTACATAAGCCCCTGTACTTTGTGTCACCCCCACCTCATTGTTAGATTGTAAGCTCTTATAAGCAGGGTTGTCATTTTTTACTCCAATTACTGTATTATGTTAGGCTTTGTATTGTATTTTTTTTGGCATTGTATTGTATTTTCTAATTGTTTCTTATGATTGTTTAAATGTGAATTTTGTATTGTGAAGCGCTGCGGAATATGTTGGCCGATATAAATAAAAATTATTATTATTATTATTATTATTATTATTATTATTATTATTAATAAGCCTCCCAACATTAGTGGAAACAAAGTTTGGAAGTTATCCTCCATTTGTACACAACAATGCCGAACACCTTCTGTAGGCGCACAATCGCCATGTGGAACATCTTCTGCAGACCTGGAATGTTTTGCAATCGGCCAACCATAAGGAATGGCATCGCTACCCGATCCCGCATGTCAGTCCAGCACCAGCCGCAGCAGGGACGGTCAACCGGCCAGGCCCGGGTAAGAAGTTCTTTTGCGTCTTTGCACCTCGGTATCCCCTGAGGTTCCCACGTCAAGGAGAGGAACCGATCTTTTACCCTGTTGGTTTCCTGTCCTTGAAGGGTGAATCCTCTCCCAGTGGTGCTGTCATGAATGAGTGAAAATAACCTGTTAATCACATTGATCTTACAAGGGACTTGTCAGGTTCGGCTTCACCAGCTGTCACCATTCAGTTAACTGTTGTAGCCGTTTTGTTTTCTGACCCCAAAGTCAAATGTGGGATCACCACTGAGTTCTAAACTGAATACTAGGCATTAAGGCCAAGTTACACGTGGATACATCGCCCCTACGTCGCCTCATGTAAAGGGGCGATGTCGGCGCCGCCGGGAGGTCGCCTGGTTTCAGAGCAGCATTCTGAAACCAGGCGACCGATCTGAGGCGATGTGCACACAACGCCCCATGTAACCGGCCGCCGGCGAGCTGACAGGTGATGGGAGTCATAGGCTCCCATTGTCCTGCATTTCCGCTGGGGTTTTGAGAATCCCCAGCAGCGATGCCGCCTGTCAGATCGCCGGCGCGGCGCAATAGGTGTCAAACAATGTAAATGGGGGACGGCGACGCTGGCGGGGCGCCAAAAACATGCGCGCACCCGCCAGTCGCTGCCAACATCTACAGCGCCGTCGCAAGGTGTGACGGCACCTTTAGAGATAACGAGCTCGGAGAATTGACTTTCCAACTCAAACGTGTGTTATTCTCGTTTCTCCAGGCTTTTTATCTTGAAGGCCTAATATTCAGTGATGATCCCATATCTGACTTTGGGTCAAACAACAACACAGCTACAACATACCTATTCCTCTATTTTAATAAAGTCCTTCATGTCCCAAACAAATGTTTAATTCTGTGCCAAACACAACTTTCATCATTTGGCATATGCCAACGTGGTAGGACTAGTTTGTGGAGTGTAGCTTCACTTAGACTTGTCCGCTTAAGGTATTGTATTCCCCATTGGATTTGAGTGACGCCTCCCCTTTAGCAATGAGCGAACATTAAAAAGCTCAAGTGCTCAGTAGTCGAATTGAGTAGGTCTGACGCCATGATGGCCGCTATTTGAGGCAATGGGAAACTTGATCATTTTTCTGGAAGAGCTCACAATTCACCTGTTATAGTCAGTACATGAGTTGCGCCCATTGGAGCGTCCGACCTGCTCGATTTGAGTGTATGGTAGTGCTTGTAACAAAAAGACAGTGGCACTCAAACACTACTACATGTTATCTTGTATATAGAACAGCATTATAGCTAAGGAAATATAAAAAAAAGGAGACATTTAGCTTATACATATGGCCATATCTATAACCACCCAGTAGCAACGTCGAGGCGTGAAATTTACTGAGTTATAATCTACGTTTGTACCTGCACTTACAGTCACAGCCTCTCTCTGGATTAAAAATCTCTATTTGAATGGGCGAGTAGAAACCTGCTAACAGAGACGTGGCTACTGGGTGGTTATGGACATCGCCATATTTATAAAGCTATAATTTTTTCCATATTCCCTTCGCTATAATGCTGTGCTATATGTAAGATAGCATGTCTTAGTGTTTGAGTGCTACTGCCTTTTTGTTACAATGTGTTGTGTTCAGCGTTGTACCTATATACATTGCATGATGGAGTACCACAGTTTATTCCTTCTTTGTTTGATCATCACTGCTCCCCATTGGCAGGTCAGGTCTGGAGTGGCACCACGAGACATCATGGCCAAGTGCGGTGTAGCATGGTGATGCCGTTGAGCCTTGCAGACTAGTCCTTCACAATGTACTGCTCGTCATAAGCTAATTAATTTTTTTTACTGCAGAAATGTAACATTTATTTGGGACAAGAAGAATTTCATTAAAATGCAAGAAAAAGTCCATGAAACCTAATGATGGAGGTTTGGGAAGGGGTTACTGTTAAAGGGGTTGATGGCTTGGGATAATCTTAGCTCCTTCACAATAAGCGTCTCACAAACAGCCTCACTGCTGTGATGTGTAAAGAAGTCCGGCAGGAAGACCTCAACTTTCCTGCAGCCTCTCCGCAGGAGAGATGACGTATTACACGGTGACTGTACAAATGTGCTGAAGACTGAGAAAGATATCGACCACACCTCTATTAACTCAAAATGTCTCTAAACTGGGCAGATCCCTTAAATATCCAATTAGACTCTGGGATTCTCTCTGATTCAGATGATGGGAGTCCATTGATTCCGGTTCCAAATATTGAGGTCATTATAACAGCAGAGAGGAGCGAGCTGTCACTGTGTCTAACAGCAGACAGAGGATCGAGCTGTCACTGTGTCTAACAGCAGACAGAGGATCGAGCTGTCACTGTGTCTAACAGCAAACAGAGAGGAGCGCGCTTTCGCTGTGTCTAACAGTAGACAGAAAGGAGCGAGCCGTCACTGTGTCTAACAGCAGACAGAAAGGAGCGAGCCGTCACTGTGTCTAACAGCAGACAGAAAGGAGCGAGCCGTCACTGTGTCTAACAGCAGACAGAGGAGCGCGCCGTCACTGTGTCTAACAGCAGAGAGGAGAACGCCCCACCCTTTCTATTGTGCGGCTAATCGTTTTTTTGCGACACATCATAAATATCTAATTTCGGTACACCCCCTTTAAGAATTAAGCATCGGTCTCCGGCTCTATATTGTCATTATACCCAGCATGCTCTGCAGTTGCTCCAAGTGAATGTTTCCTTCTGAGTATCCAAAAAAAAAAGTATATATGCTATAATATCGCAGCTGGAGGCTCAGGAGTCTTGTCTTTTTATGGCCCGGACTTTCACTGAACATATATAAGGATAATAACTAGTGTCTATAGAGGAAGACACGGCACACAGCGTGCGGCTGAGAGGTAAATAATGTCCCGCTTATATGACCGCTATCCCTCTTGTTTATCCCCATTGTACAGTGAAATAAAAAAAATGGACAGCTGCAGAGACTGGACAGAACATGGCTCCAGATGAAGAAGCTCCGCACAGTAAATATACCGGCCTCATTGCTGAAGGAGTCTCTGCAGCCGAGCCTTGATGGAGTGTAAAGGGGGACACCGATAAACTGGAACATTTAGAAAATTATTCCTTTATCCAGATAAAACATTTCCTATTTTTGCAAAGCCTTTGCTCCACTTATCAGTTATGGACTGTTAACCCCTTTGGTGCCACATTACACAACCCAGATATGCTCAGATTAAAGGGAGTCTGTCACCAGATTTCTGCCACCTAATCACAGTAGCATAATGTAAAGCCAGAGATCCTGATTCCAGTGATGTGTCCATTACTGGGCTGCTCAGTGTAGTTTTGATAAAATCACTGTTTAATTAGCTTGACTGTTTAATTAGCTGGAAATTACCATTAAAGGACTACATGGTCAGCTGCTGGATTTAGTCCAGTATATTTATGAACTGCTAAATCTGCAGCAGAGAAAACTGTAATTTAATCAAAATGACAGCAAGCAGCTCAGTAAGTGACACATCGCTGGAATCAGGGTCTCTGTCTCCACTTTATGCTGCTCTCAGATAGAATGGCAAAGTGACAGATTCCCTTTAACATCGGTTTCCAGTAACATGGTGCTGGTGGTGGCACATGCGCAGATAGGGAACTCGGCTCAGTGACGTGCAGAGATCTCAGCTTGCATGTGCGCTATTCCCCGTGGCCATTTTACTGGAGAACGCCAGAAGGTGAATGTGCAGAAGATCCACCGCTGCCAAGGAGGCGCTGGTGCAAAATGTAAAAAATGGAGGCTTATACAAATGCAGAGGGGCCACCGCCGAGCCAAAGACCCTCCGCACAGTCCCACCCCAATGCACAAAGAGGCTACTGTACCAAAACATCTAAGGTGAATTAAAGCAATAACCAGGCCACGGATTTATTCACTACAGCTGTCCATGAAATCAGTATAACAGTTCTCTTTAAGCCGGTATTGCATTGGTTTTTATTAAAGCAGGGTAACTGCCTGTTCAGTCTGTCCATGTGGCCACTATATAGCGGTGTAACTATATACGGGTGTATATAGCAGATTTGTAGCCGCAGCATATTCCTTACAGCTGTACACAGATGGCCACAGCTCCCATCCATCCCGCTACCAATTCACACCCGCTATATACAACCCTTGCTGGATGTTTACTCACCGATCCTCCCCTTCTTATGGATGTGTCCTGGCATGATACCAATTTTACATTCTCCAGGCTACAAAACAAAGGGAACAAGAAACTATGAAGAAAAAAAAAAGTAACAGTCTCACATTAAGAGAAGATACGAGAGTCAAGATATATGGCTCTCAGTATATATGGTGGAGGTGATCTCCAGTGACTCACATTGATGACTCCGGGACAGTTGGGGCCGATCAGGCGGGTGGTGGGCTGGCGGAGGAGTCGGTGTTTCACCCGTACCATGTCTTGCTGGGGGATTCCTTCAGTGATACAGACGACCAGCGGCATCTCCGCATCGATAGATTCATGGATGGCAGCAGCAGCAAAAGGTGGTGGCACATAAATAACAGAGGCGGTGGCACCGGTGGCAGCTTTGGCCTGAAACACAAATAAAATGGTCATTAATAGCTTAGTAGTTTTAGGGTTTTCAAGCAAGAACTTCATGCTTTTAGATTTTTCAGATTTTATCCCCTGGCTGTCTAGGGTGGAAGGGCTCAGATTTTATCCCCTGGCTGTCTAGGGTAGAAGGGCACAGATTTTATCCCCTGGCGGTCTAGGGTGGCAGGGTTCAGATTTTATCCCCTGGCGGTCTAGGGTGGAAGGGCACAGATTTTATCCCCTGGCTGTCTAGGGTAGAAGGGCACAGATTTTATCCCCTGGCGGTCTAGGGTGGAAGGGTTCAGATTTTATCCCCTGGCGGTCTAGGGTAGAAGGGTTCAGATTTTATCCCCTGGTGGTCTATAGTAGAAGGGCACAGATTTTATCCCCTGGCGGTCTAGGGTGGAAGGGATCAGATTTTATCCCCGGCGGTCTAGGGTGGAAGGGTTCAGATTTTATCCCCTGGCGGTCTAGGGTGGAAGGGTTCAGATTTTATCCCCTGGCGGTCTAGGGTGGCAGGGTTCAGATTTTATCCCCTGGCGGTCTAGGGTGGCAGGGTTCAGATTTTATCCCCTGGCGGTCTAGGGTAGAAGGGTTCAGATTTTATCCCCTGGCGGTCTAGGGTAGAAGGGTTCAGATTTTATCCCCTGGCGGTCTAGGGTAGAAGGGTTCAGATTTTATTCCCTGGCGGTCTAGGGTAGAAGGGTTCAGATTTTATCCCCTGGCGGTCTAGGGTAGAAGGGTTCAGGTTTAATCCCCTGGCGGTCTAGGGTAAAAGGGTTCAGATTTTATCCCCTGGCGGTCTAGGGTAGAAGGGTTCAGGTTTAATCCCCTGGCGGTCTAGGGTAGAAGGGTTCAGATTTTATCCCCTGGCGGTCTAGGGTGGAAGGGTTCAGATTTTATCCCCTGGCGTTCTAGGGTAGAAGTGTTCAGCTTTTATCCCTCGGCGGTCTAGGGTAGAAGGGATCAGATTTTATTCCCTGGTGGTCTAGGGTAGAAGGGTTCAGATTTTATCCCCTGGTGGTCTAGGGTAGAAGGGTTCAGATTTTATCCCCTGGCGGTCTAGGGTAGAAGGGTTCAGATTTTATCCCCTGGCGGTCTAGGGTGGAAGGGATCAGATTTTATTCCTATATGGAGTCTGTGCTGCAGATTTCCAGTTACAGAAGAAAAGTCTCGGGCTCTGACAGATGAGACCTAGGTTTGGGGGAAATCATTTAAGAAGAAGCTCAAAATACAGAAAAATAAAGTGTACTAGTGCGCCCGGCTGTGGATGGAAAATGAGTGACACTAAAGTCAGATCATTCATGACTGTGGAGCCCTGTGTGACTACTGGGGGACCTTTATCTCCATCTTGGATGTAGCATAATGACATGATTGGAGGCAGCCTGACCTCAGGACCCCACAGACCCCTCTGCCTGTCCCCCCGGCCACTTACCCACAGGCCGTCATTGACACTCACCTCTGCCACAGAGTTGAAGACTGGTAGACCAAGGTGGGCACTGCCGCCTTTGCCAGGAGACACTCCTCCAACTAACCTCGTGCCATACTCCAGAGCCTGCTGACTGTGGAACGTGCCCTGGAGAAAACACAAGAGATCACCGGACGTGTAGAGAGAACGCTGCGGACGCCGGGGACAATCCTGTTATATGTCATTGTAAAGTACAAGCCAAATACAACCAGCACAAGGGAACCCCTCAGCTACTTCACACCCCACAAGACATCACTATCTGTCCCTGCAGATTCCTAGTACATTCCTAACCATCCCTGTCTGAGCTAAAAGTGGAGTTTAATAGAAAAATGTTTTATAACTTGCATTTTCCCTGGAAATGAGGCTCCATCTAGATAGTCTGGGCGTTATTTTGTATTTCTATTCTGCTTTCCGTCCCTTGTTATGCCCTGGTTGGAGTCATAACCTAATTTACAACCGCTGCCCCCTTTTGTATAAATACTGAAATCTATGGGCTGCTTCCAGGTATGATGCACCGGACACGTCTATTTCCGGTCCTGCGCATTTTGAGGGAGTATTGGATGTACCGACAACTCCAAAGAATGCACAGTACACATTCTGAAGGACGCCGGGAGTACACCCATAGAAGTCTGTATACTCCTATATGCTGTGATTCCCGGTGTAATGTCTGTATACTCATATATTCTGTGATCTCTGCCTGTAATGTCTGTATAGTCTTTAATTCTCTGCGGCCCAGGAGCTCTGGTATGATCAGACCATGTCACTGTATGGTCAGACACATCCATTACACAGTAGATAGCAGGGAGACATATATAAGATTATCTCAGCACAGGAGATGTGGTATGATCACACCATGTCCCTGTACATTCAGACACAGCCATTACACAGTACATAGCAGGGACACATATATGATTATCTCAGCACAGGAGATGTGGTATGATCAGACCATGTCCCTGTATGGTCAGATACATCCATTACACAGTACATAGTAGGGACACATATGTAAGATTATCTCAGCACAGGAACATTTTTTATAATCACAACCAATTGTGGAAATTATTATTCAAAAATCTATTGATTAAAATCAACTTTGTTTATGGAAAAGCCCTTTAAGGAACCTGCAGGTGGGGGATATGTTAAAAATAAGTAAAGGAAAGTACCCCTTCTGGGATAGCAAGACGACGGAGGATGATCACAGATTCTCTTTTGCTTTAGGTTCAGAATTGCACCCACGGTGACGCTCAATGTGGCATTTGATGTAAAAAGAGAATTTTGTTTACTTACCGTAAATTCTTTTTTCTTGAATCATTAATGGGAGACCCAGCCAATGGGGTTTAGGCAGTCTGCCCTCCGGAGGCCACACTAGGTACTACAAGTTTTTTGTAGTCTCCGCCCCTCCGCCTATAAACCCCCACTGCAGGAGCAGATCCCCAGTTTAGTTCACAAGCTGCGAGGAGGCAACCCACACCACAACTCTAGGCATGGCTGCGAACAATGCTAGCCAAAGAAGCCTGAGTCAATAGGTTCAAAACACAACAAAACGTCCAACGGGACAACTGGGTGGGTGCTGGGTCTCCCATTAATGATTCAAGAAAAAAGAATTTACGGTAAGTAAACAAAATTCTCTTTTTTCTGATCATCATAATGGGAGACCCAGACAATGGGATGTCCTAAAGCAACACCCCAGGGCGGGAAAAGAGTTCCTATAAGACGTTTGATTTGCGGGGCACCTCAAAGGTGAGCCACCGCCGCCTGTAGGACCCGCCTGCCCAAACTCGCATCCGCAGAGGCATGGGCATGTAATGTTTGGTAAACGTATGGAGGCTAGACCAAGTGGCTGCCTGACAAACTTGTTGAGCCGAAGCCCTGTGCCGCAGAGCCCAAGAGGCACCCACGGCCCTGGTAGAGTGAGCCTTCAATCCCACCGGGAGAGGCATACCAGAAGAACGGTAAGCTTCCTGAATAGGAGCTTTGATCCACCGAGCCAAAGTAGATTTGGAGGCCGGGGACCCCTTACAGCGACCAGCCGTAAGGACAAACAGAGAGTCCGAGGTGCGTACCGATGCAGTACGAGACACATAAATCCTGATAGCCCTCACCAGGTCCAGAGTGTGCAACTCTTTCTCACACCGGTGAATCGGTTTAGGGCAAAAAGAAGGGAGAACAATCTCCTGATTAATATGGAAAGGTGACACCACCTTAGGCAAGAATTCGGGCCTCGTGCGCAACACCACCTTATCCTGATGCACCACCAGGAATGGGGACTTGCACGAGAGCGCTGCCAGTTCCGAGATCCTCCTGAGCGACGTAATGGCCACCAGAAAAACCACTTTCTGGGAAAGGCGAACTAGAGAAATATCCCTCAAAGGCTCAAAAGGAGGCTTCTGCAAGGCCGCCAGGACCACATTGAGGTCCCAAGGATCGAGAGGACGTTTGTACGGTGGAACCACCCGGCTAACTCCTTGCAGAAACGTACGGACCGTTGGTATCTTAGCCAAACGCTTGTCAAACAGCACCGACAGTGCCGACACTTGTCCCTTCAGAGTACTGAGAGACAGTCCCATCTCCATTCCTGATTGAAGGAAGGAAAGCAACGTTGGGAGACGGAATGGCCAAGCCTTCTCCCCAACTGAAGCGCACCAGGAAAAGAAAATTTTCCAAGTCCTGTGATAGATCTTCAACGAGGCCGGCCGTCTGGCCCTGGTCAAGGTGGAAACAACCGAGGAAGAAAATCCTCTGGAAGTCAAGAGCCAGGACTCAAGGGCCACACAGTCAACTTGAGGGCCGCGGAATTGAGATGGAAGAACGGACCCTGAGACAGGAGATCCGGTCTTTCTGGCAGTCTCCACGGCTCCCCGTCTGCGAGCTGCCACAGGTCCGGATACCAAGACCTCCTGGGCCAATCCGGCGCCACTAGAATGGCTCTGCGACATTCCGTCCTGATCTTGCGCAGGACCCTGGGAATCAATGCCAACGGCGGGAACACATACGGAAGATGGAACCTGGACCAATCCTGGACCAATGCGTCTGCTCCTAGAGCCTGCGGATCCCATGACCGCGCCATGAACTGCGGAACTTGGTGATTGAGCCGAGAGGCCATCAGATCCACATCTGGGGTTCCCCATCGTCGACAGATGGACTGGAAGACGTCCGGGTGTAGAGACCACTCTCCGGCGTCCATGCCTTGCCGGCTTAGGTAGTCGGCCTCCCAATTGTCCACTCCCGGGATGTGGACTGCTGAGATCAACGAATCGTTGTCCTCCACCCATGACAGAATGCGGTGGACTTCGGCAAGGGCCTGGGCACTTCGAGTCCCGCCCTGATGGTTGACGTACGCGACGGCCGTCGCGTTGTCCGTTTGAATTCTTATGTGCTTTCCTGCCAGAAAACGGTGGAAAGCCAGAAGGGCCAGGTAAATCGCTCTGATTTCCAGGACATTGATTTGTAGGGAGGACTCTGACACCGTCCAGAGACCCTGAGCCCTGTGGTGCAAGAACACCGCACCCCAGCCAGTCAGGCTGGCATCCGTGGTCACCACCAACCACGAAGGTTGCAGGAAAGACCGTCCCCGTGCCAAGTGACGGGCTGAAGCCACCAATGAAGAGATTCCTTTGTCTGGTGAGAGAGAGACACCACTCTGTCCAGAGATGATGTCCTTTTGTTCCACTTGAGGAGAATCTCCAGCTGCAAAGGGCGGAGATGAAATTGCGCAAAAGGCACTGCCTCCATTGCCGCCACCATGCACCCCACTAGCTTCATTAATCCCCTCAGGGAAGATCGTGGGGAATGAAGAAGAGCTCGAACCGCCGACTGGATGGAGGTCTGCTTCTTGTGGGGTAGCAACACCAGGGCCGGGGCCGTGTGAAAATCCATGCCCAGATAAGTCAATGACTGCGTTGGCACCAGTGTGGATTTTGGAGATTCAAGATCCACCCAAACTGTTCCAGAGCCTGGAGAGTCGCATCCAGGCTCCCCTGACACAACTCCTTCGACTGGGCCTTGATCAGCAGATCGTCCAGGTAAGGTATCACGGCATGACCCTGAGCATGCAGGGTTGCCACCATTGCCGTCATCACTTTCGTGAAGACCCGCGGGGCCGAGGCCAGACCGAACGGCAACGCCACAAACTGGAAGTGTTCTTCTCCCACTGCAAACCGGAGCCATCGTTGATAAGCTGGCGCAATCGGCACATGCAGATAGGCATCCTTGATGTCCACGGATGCCAGGAAGTCTCCCTGAGACATGGCTGCTATCACCTAAAATCCTCTGAAACGTTCCCCAGATGGCACTGGTATCACAACTCCGTCCCTTTGAAGACCAATCAGGACTTGGTGAAAAGCCTGAGCTTTCTCCGGTGACGGGGAGGAAAGAAAGAAACGGTTTGGAGGAAAGGACTTCAGCTCGATCCTGTAGCCCCGAGAGACAATGTCTCTCACCCACCGGTCTTGAACGCGAAGAAGCCATACGTCCTGAAACAGGGCCAGGCGTCCTCCAACCGGTGGGGTGGCAGGAGTCGGGAGCGAGTCATGCAGAGGTCGCCTTGGGGGCGGCAGCTGCTGCGGCCCCCGCTGGCTTCTTCTGGCGATTCTTGTTATGCCAGGGACCAGAGGTTTTACCTCCTTTGTCCGACCGCGCGGACGAGGCAGACGAGTGTGAGCTGGGACGAAAGGACCGCTGTCTGTGGTTCCATTTCTGAGATCTCTGCGGCTTGGGTTTGTTCTGAGGGATCTTCTTCTCAGTAAACTCCTTAATCCGCTTATCCAGCTCGTCCCCAAAAAGTCTATCGCCCGAAAAAGGCATGACTTGCAAAATCCTCTTGGACACCTTATCCGAGTCCCAGAGGCGCATCCACAGCAATCTGCGCAAAACCACCGCATTAGCAGAGGCCACGGCATTCCGATGAGCTGTTTCAAAGGCAGCCGCTCTGGCGTAATCAGCATAGGCCGTAGCCTTGTTGGCAAGAGCTGTCACCTCGGGTCAGACCCCGGGATATCGGTGATCCCCTCCAGACACGCAGTAATGGCCTGCAACGTCCAAACCATAGAAAAGTTTGGCGCAAAAGAAGAACCCACAGCCTCATATATAGACTTAGCATATGACTCGCATTGCTTGTCAATAGGATCCTTCAGAGAGGAACTATCCTCCGCCGAAAAAAGAGAATGAGCGGCAACTCTGGTCAAGGAAGCATCCACCCTAGGGGAGCGCGACCATTCCTCCAGAACCTCCTTAGGAAAAGGATAACGTGAATCCTTAGTTTTCCTAACGAAACGCCTCTCAGGATGCTCCCTGGGCGTCCTGACCACTCGCCAAAAATTGGAGTGGTCAGTGAACAGACCACGTGACTGACCTAATGGTGGCAGCCACTGGAAAGATTCCTTCTGCGGTCTATCCACCACCGCAGCCGGGGGGACGAGCCCCAGGGTCTCGTTAATGGAGGCAACCAAATCCTCCACACCGTCCCCTGGACCCTCTGAGGGAGCCTTGTGGTGCCGGGGCTCAGGGTCAGGGTTTCTTCCCTCATCCTCACTATCAGATGGACGGTCCTCATCAGAGGAACGATGTTCACCATCCTCGGGGGTATCCTCCCAGCGAGGTCTCTTATGAGAGCTCTCTCCCTGCATGGGGTTAACCCCTAGGGACCCTGCCTGGGGGGCTGAATCAGACAGCCTCCTCAGTATAGCCTCCAACGATTGCGACATGGAAGACATTCTGGACACTACAGTATCATTAAAAGACCTCTGTACATCCCATGGCCCTGCTTCCCCCTGAACCTCAGGGGAGAGCAGTGATGCTGTCGCATCTGAGGCAGAACCACTGGGACCAAGCCCAGTGAGACCGCAAGCTGCGCAAGTGCCATCCCCAGCTACCTGTCCCATGCACTGTTTGCAGGCCTTGGACCTCGTGGCAGTAGCCTTCTTCCCAGCTGCATCCATACTGGCGCCGTACCGGGCAGTAGGGTTTAACACCGGACACCCAGCGGAATACCGACCAGGGAAGCGGTGACTCAGAGCGGCAAGCGTGCGACCCTCTCGGGCAAACTGCAGCGTCTCCCCGTAGCGCGATGTGCACGCCTCAAATCCCTCACAGGAATGAGGAGAAAATGGCCGACGCGCCACTAATGAGTGGGCGCGGCTAAGCAGAAGCCCGAGGAGACCGAGTACCCATAGGCCGCGAGGAGCGTGACGTCACCGCCCAGAGGGGGACGTGCTCCGGATCCTCACACAGTGGGAAAATAAGGCGCCAGAACCTTCTGTAATGGCGGCCGTCACCCACACACTGTTGCAAACACCCGCAATACGGATGATAATAAGAGGTGCCCGTCATCCAGGGCCCCCCTCCCAGAACCGCATGTCCCGAAGGAACCGAGGTTCCAAATACATGGTCACATAAGCTACACACACCATGTCCCCCCAGGCCCACATAGGGAGATACAGAGTACCTGTACCCAATGGGTCCACGTCCGGTACCGGTCCAGCGGGCAGCGGACGGGGGTCCAGGCTCCGGTCTGCATGTTACGCTTCCATGGATAGGCCGCAGACTGGAACGGAGCTGTGCAAGGCTCCAGGGCTCCCACCTCACCAGAGCACTTCAGAAGTGAGTAGTGAGGGAGTACGGCATAGTACTAGGCCAGACAATAAAGTCCGCGTCCAGGCTCGAGGGCCACGGACCAAAGTACCTCGACCTGTATGCACCCAAAGGTGGACAGGGAGAATGCCGGGGATCTCCTCTCCAGGGACCCACTTTTCTTCATGCTGCATCACAAAAACCCTAAGCAAATCTTCTGTGATGTGCAAGTCAGAGGTGTGATCTCCGAGCACACTGAAGTAAGACTGGGGATCTGCTCCTGCAGTGGGGGTTTATAGGCGGTGGGGCGGAGACTACAAAAAACTTGTAGTACCTAGTGTGGCCTCCGGAGGGCAGACTGCCTAAACCCCATTGGCTGGGTCTCCCATTATGATGATCAGAAAATATGACACTACAGTCCGGCGTCACACTGGCTGTTTTAGATGTATGAAGCAAAACGCAGTGATTGGGAATTAATATCATCAGCTCTGGTGCAAATGTAAGTGACAATAAGAAAGGAGCCCAGGATGGGAATGGTTTGCAAATGGCCACAGTTCACCCTTTCCTCATCTGCACGGTCTGATTCTCCTCCAGTCTTGTTTTACTTGTGTCCCTCTGATTATGGGTAACACCAGACAGTACCTGCAGCCTGGTTCAGGTGGCACAGAATGTCCCGCTCCTCCCAGATGACTACTATTTGTGGTCACAAGAAGGTCTCCATAGCCAGGATCAGATACCAGAACACGGCCAAAGAAAGGCATCAGCCCAATATTAGGATTAGGGGGAGATCAGGAGGAGCCAGGGCCCTAAAATAATGTCCTCCAGTGCCCACAGGTCACGAGGATGGCAGGAGGGTCTGTGTCGCTCACATGGCATCCGTCAGAAAACGGCAGACCCGTCACATCCACCATTGGTGTCTGTTCTCTGCACAGATTAGAGCAAATGTACACAGAGCACGCAACACATGTGAAAGGGTTTGGTTTGGCCGCCTCAACTGCGCTAAAAAGAAGGTTTTTGCAACCTCATCTTACAGCAACATAATATAAACAAAGCAACCCTGAATCTATCGATGTAGCACATAGATTGTGTGAGAACAGCTGCAGCCAGCAATCAAAGAATATATTTTCAGGAACACAGCAGAGCTGGGAGAGCTGCCCCCGCCCACACCAGGCTCTCTATAGAGAATGTCCAAACACAGCAGAGCTGGGAGAGCTGCCCCTGCCCACACCAGGCTCTCTATAGAGATTTTCAATCACAGTAGAGCTGAGAGAGCGGCCCCCTCCCACACCAGGCTCTCTATAGAGATTGTCCAATCACAGTAGAGCTGGGAGAGCGGCCCCCGCCAACACCAGGCTCTCTATAGAGATTGTCCAATCACAGCAGAGCTGGGAGAGCGGCCCCCACTCACACCAGGCTCTCTATAGAGATTATCCAATCACAGCAGAGCTGGGAGAGCTGCCCCCACCCACACCAGGCTCTCTATAGAGATTATCCAATCACAGAAGAGCTGGGGCAGCTGCCCCCACCCACACCAGGCCCTGTATAGAGATTGTCCAATCACAGGAGAGGTGGGAGAGCTGCCCCTGCCCACACCAGGCCCTGTATAGAGATTGCCCAATCACAGGAGAGGTGGAAGAGCTGCCCCCGCTCACACCAGGCTCTCTATAGAGAATGTCCAAACACAGCAGAGCTGGGAGAGCTGCCCCTGCCCACACCAGGCTCTCTATAGAGATTTTCAATCACAGTAGAGCTGAGAGAGCGGCCCCCTCCCACACCAGGCTCTCTATAGAGATTGTCCAATCACAGTAGAGCTGGGAGAGCGGCCCCCGCCAACACCAGGCTCTCTATAGAGATTGTCCAATCACAGCAGAGCTGGGAGAGCGGCCCCCACTCACACCAGGCTCTCTATAGAGATTATCCAATCACAGCAGAGCTGGGAGAGCTGCCCCCACCCACACCAGGCTCTCTATAGAGATTATCCAATCACAGAAGAGCTGGGGCAGCTGCCCCCACCCACACCAGGCCCTGTATAGAGATTGTCCAATCACAGGAGAGGTGGGAGAGCTGCCCCTGCCCACACCAGGCCCTGTATAGAGATTGCCCAATCACAGGAGGTGGAAGAGCTGCCCCCCTCACACCAGGCTCTCTATAGAGAATGTCCAAACACAGGAGAGGTGGGAGAGCTGCCCCTGCCTACACCAGGCTCTGTATAGAGATTGTCCAATCACAGCAGAGCTGGGAGAGCTGCCCCCGCCCACACCAGGCTCTGTATAGAGATTGTCCAATCACAGCAGAGCTGGGAGAGCTGCCCCCGCCCACACCAGGCTCTCTATAGAGATTGTCCTATCACAGCAGAGCTGGGAGAGCTGCCCTGCCCACACCAGGGTCTCTATAGAGTTTGTCCAATCACAGGAGAGCTGGGAGAGCTGCCCCTGCCCACACCAGGCTCTCTATAGAGATTTCCAATCACAGTAGAGCTGACAGAGCTGCCCTGCCCACACCAGGCTCTCTATAGAGATTGCCCAATCACAGCAGAGCTGGGAGAGCGGCCCCCGCCCACACCAGGCTCTGTATAGAGATTGTGCAATCACAGCAGAGCTGGGAGAGCTGCCCCCGCCCACACCAGGGTCTCTATAGAGATTGCCCAATCACAGCAGAGCTGGGAGAGCTGCCCCCGCCCACACCAGGGTCTCTATAGAGATTGTCCAATCACAGGAGAGCTGGGAGAGCTGCCCCTGCCAACACCAGGCCCTGTATAGAGATTGTCCAATCACAGCAGAGCTGGGAGAGCTGCCCCCGCCCACACCAGGCTCTCTATAGAGATTGTCCAATCACAGGAGAGGTGGAAGAGCTGCCCCCACCCACGCCAGGCTCTCTATAGAGATTGTCCAATCACAGCAGAGTTGCCCCCGCCCACACCAGGCTCTCTATAGAGATTGTCCAATCACAGGAGAGGTGGAAGAGCTGCCGCCGCCCACACCAGACTCTCTATAGAGATTATCCAATCACAGGAGAAGTGAGAGAGCTGCCCCCGCCCACACCAGGCTCTCTATAGAGATTTCCAATCACAGTAGAGCTGACAGAGCTGCCCTGCCCACACCAGGCTCTCTATAGAGATTGCCCAATCACAGCAGAGCTGGGAGAGCTGGCCCCGCCCACACCAGGCTCTCTATAGAGATTGCCCAATCACAGCAGAGCTGGGAGAGCTGCCCCTGCCCACACCAGGCTCTCTATAGAGATTTTCAATCACAGTAGAGCTGAGAGAGCGGCCCCCTCCCACACCAGGCTCTCTATAGAGATTGTCCAATCACAGTAGAGCTGGGAGAGCGGCCCCCGCCAACACCAGGCTCTCTATAGAGATTGTCCAATCACAGCAGAGCTGGAGAGCGGCCCCCACTCACACCAGGCTCTCTATAGAGATTATCCAATCACAGCAGAGCTGGGAGAGCTGCCCCCACCCACACCAGACTCTCTATAGAGATTATCCAATCACAGAAGAGCTGGGGCAGCTGCCCCCACCCACACCAGGCCCTGTATAGAGATTGTCCAATCACAGGAGAGGTGGGAGAGCTGCCCCTGCCCACACCAGGCTCTCTATAGAGATTGTCCAATCACAGGAGAGGTGGGAGAGCTGCCCCCGCCCACACCAGGCTCTCTATAGAGATTGTCCAATCACAGAAGAGCTGGGGCAGCTGCCCCCACCCACACCAGGCCCTGTATAGAGATTGTCCAATCACAGCAGAGCTGGGAGAGCCTCTCCGCCCACACCAGGCTTTCTATAGAGATTGTCCAATCACAGGAGAGGTGAGAGAGCTGCCCCTACCCACACCAGGCCCTGTATAGAGATTGTCCAATCACAGCAGAGCTGGGAGAGCCTCTCCGCCCACACCAGGCTTTCTATAGAGATTGTCCAATCACACGAGAGGTGGGAGAGCTGCCCCCGCCCACACCAGGCTCTCTATAGAGATTGTCCAATCACAGCAAAGCTGGGAGAGCTGCCCCCGCCCACACCAGGCTCTCTATAGAGATTGTCCAATCACAGCTGGGGGCGTATGTGACTGCCCTTTGCATGATAAAGTAGTCCTGTAATGATAATCACCAGGTGATAAACCCTTTACTTTAAATAAACAATAGCACACATATAAGAGAATCACATTTGCTTTATGTTTTTTAAAGGTAACTTGTCAGTTCGTTTTTGCACCCAAACCTATCACTATCTGTCTCTGCAGGTTACTAGTATATCCCCACCCATCCCTGTCAGAGCTAAAACTGTCCTATAACGGCTGTAGGAAATGAGATTGATACTTACATGTCTGTATGATAATTATCCTTCTAGACTACATATGTAGTCACCCTGGGCGTTCTCCACGGCTGCATTCTCCCCGCCCCCCGATGCTGGGATCATGCCCTGGTGGGCCTGATCATTCAGTCAGGAGCGCGCTCACGATTCAAAATTCCTGGTGTGGTGTCAGCATCGAGGTGGGGTGAATGCAGCCTTGAAGAACGCCCAGAGTGACTACATATGAAGTCACAAGGACTATCATACAGAGCTATAATATCACACTTATTTCTTACACCCATTATAGGACAGTTTCAGTTCAGACAGGGATGGTTAGGGATGTACTAGGACGCTGCAGGGACAGATAGTGATAGGTTGGGGATATAAACGATCTGACAGTTATCTTTAACCCTTATAGTATACGGTCCTCAGATTAAATAGCAAAAACTCGCTGACAGATTACCTTCAAAGAATGAATGGAGCAGAGGTGTGCACAATCGATCGCTTCATTAGTCTCATTCTCAAGGATCACGGCAATGAAACCCCCAGAGATTAGGAAGTTATTTCTCATGTACAGTATAAGAAGTATGTGACAGTCTTAGCACATCTCCGGTAAGTGTTCCCTTTATTTTTTGAGCAGTGTTTGTGCCAAAGTTATAGTTGCACTAAGAGAAGGTCTAGTTGGAATGGTGGTGTATGGGGCAATACAAATTAGGAATAGGAATGACAGGGCCGGGCCCGGAGAAGGCTCACAACACGTTTTGCTGGCTTGGCTGTAAGAAAATTACAAACAAAAAACTAAAACTCTAAACTTTCCGCCGCTATTCTAGGACATGTACTCAGGTACATGTAGGACAATAACCTCAATCTGCTGAGATGTACCTGTTTTCCGGTGAAGCCCTGGCATATTATCTTAGTGTCCTTATTAATGTACAGGTTCTTCCGGGAGGCTGTGTAGGAGCTGTGCCGCACTCCATTCTGCTGCACTAAAAAGGACAAAACACAAAATGATTGATTCATCATAGACATGTAATACTGGACACTGACCACTAGATGGCAGCCAAGGTCTCATTACAATTCACACAACAGTGGACAACTGCACCTGGGTAATCATGACTACTAGGAAAATAGACAGAAGAAAATAGAATGAATAAAGGAAGGAACAAATATATAAATATATAAATTAGCCATCATATTACATCCCCATAAGGTCATTTTCAGAATATTAGAGATCTGGCACATTATGAGATCACAGCCCTGCAGGTTACACAAATAGAAACCATCATGCAATATAAGTGCTATGGAATTAATAGCGCTATATAAATGAATAAATATATTATTATTATTATAACATCAACATTGTGCAAAATGAAATCTATTATATCTACTGTACTATATATGATGATCAAATCGCTTTACTCACTAATCTTCCTTACAATAAAAGGTTGTGATGTGGAGATGTGGCCCCTTCACATATGTCCTCATTCACACTATAATCAAAATCAACAAGACTGAAGGGGGAGAAAGACAAACAATTCACAGATCATCACCACCAATGATCAGGGGAGGAGGAGGGGAGCCGGGATCACATTGGGCACTGCTCATCATTTCACCTGCTGTTGAGTCACCAAACTTTTTCTATTGTGACGGGGGCTTTAGCAGGGATCTCGCTTAGTGTGACGGGGGCTTTAGCAGGGATCTCCCTTAGTGTGACGGGGGCTTTAGCAGGGATCTCCCTTAGTGTGACGGGGGCTTTAGCAGGGATCTCCCTTAGTGTGACGGGGGCTTTAGCAGGGATCTCCCTTAATGTGACGGGGGCTTTAGCAGGGATCTCCCTTAGTGTGACGGGGGCTTTAGCAGGGATCTCGCTTAGTGTGACGGGGCTTTAGCAGGGATCTCGCTTAGTGTGACGGGGGCTTTAGCAGGGATCTCGCTTAGTGTGACGGGGGCTTTAGCAGGGATCTCGCTTAGTGTGACGGGGGCTTTAGCAGGGATCTCGCTTAGTGTGACGGGGGCTTTAGCAGGGATCTCGCTTAGTGTGACGGGGGCTTTAGCAGGGATCTCGCTTAGTGTGACGGGGCTTTAGCAGGGATCTCCCTTAGTGTGACGGGGGCTTTAGCAGGGATCTCCCTTAGTGTGACGGGGCTTTAGCAGGGATCTCGCTTAGTGTGACGGGGGCTTTAGCAGGGATCTCGCTTAGTGTGACGGGGGCTTTAGCAGGGATCTCGCTTAGTGTGACGGGGGCTTTAGCAGGGATCTCGCTTAGTGTGACGGGGGCTTTAGCAGGGATCTCGCTTAGTGTGAAGGGGGCTTTAGCAGGGATCTCGCTTAGTGTGACGGGGGCTTTAGCAGGGATCTCGCTTAGTGTGACGGGGGCTTTAGCAGGGATCTCGCTTAGTGTGACGGGGGCTTTAGCAGGGATCTCGCTTAGTGTGACGGGGGCTTTAGCAGGGATCTCGCTTAGTGTGACGGGGCTTTAGCAGGGATCTCGCTTAGTGTGAAGGGGGCTTTAGCAGGGATCTCGCTTAGTGTGACGGGGGCTTTAGCAGGGATCTCGCTTAGTGTGACGGGGGCTTTAGCAGGGATCTCGCTTAGTGTGACGGGGGCTTTAGCAGGGATCTCGCTTAGTGTGACGGGGGCTTTAGCAGGGATCTCGCTTAGTGTGACGGGGGCTTTAGCAGGGATCTCGCTTAGTGTGACGGGGGCTTTAGCAGGGATCTCGCTTAGTGTGACGGGGGCTTTAGCAGGGATCTCGCTTAGTGTGACGGGGGCTTTAGCAGGGATCTCGCTTAGTGTGACGGGGGCTTTAGCAGGGATCTCGCTTAGTGTGACGGGGCTTTAGCAGGGATCTCGCTTAGTGTGAAGGGGGCTTTAGCAGGGATCTCGCTTAGTGTGACGGGGGCTTTAGCAGGGATCTCGCTTAGTGTGACGGGGGCTTTAGCAGGGATCTCGCTTAGTGTGACGGGGGCTTTAGCAGGGATCTCGCTTAGTGTGACGGGGCTTTAGCAGGGATCTCGCTTAGTGTGACGGGGGCTTTAGCAGGGATCTCGCTTAGTGTGACGGGGGCTTTAGCAGGGATCTCGCTTAGTGTGACGGGGCTTTAGCAGGGATCTCGCTTAGTGTGACGGGGGCTTTAGCAGGGATCTCGCTTAGTGTGACGGGGGCTTTAGCAGGGATCTCGCTTAGTGTGACGGGGGCTTTAGCAGGGATCTCGCTTAGTGTGACGGGGGCTTTAGCAGGGATCTCGCTTAGTGTGACGGGGGCTTTAGCAGGGATCTCGCTTAGTGTGACGGGGGCTTTAGCAGGGATCTCGCTTAGTGTGACGGGGGCTTTAGCAGGGATCTCGCTTAGTGTGACGGGGGCTTTAGCAGGGATCTCGCTTAGTGTGACGGGGGCTTTAGCAGGGATCTCGCTTAGTGTGACGGGGGCTTTAGCAGGGATCTCGCTTAGTGTGACGGGGCTTTAGCAGGGATCTCGCTTAGTGTGACGGGGGCTTTAGCAGGGATCTCGCTTAGTGTGACGGGGGCTTTAGCAGGGATCTCGCTTAGTGTGACGGGGGCTTTAGCAGGGATCTCGCTTAGTGTGACGGGGGCTTTAGCAGGGATCTCGCTTAGTGTGACGGGGGCTTTAGCAGGGATCTCGCTTAGTGTGACGGGGGCTTTAGCAGGGATCTCGCTTAGTGTGACGGGGGCTTTAGCAGGGATCTCGCTTAGTGTGAAGGGGGCTTTAGCAGGGATCTCGCTTAGTGTGACGGGGGCTTTAGCAGGGATCTCGCTTAGTGTGACGGGGGCTTTAGCAGGGATCTCGCTTAGTGTGACGGGGGCTTTAGCAGGGATCTCGCTTAGTGTGACGGGGGCTTTAGCAGGGATCTCGCTTAGTGTGACGGGGGCTTTAGCAGGGATCTCGCTTAGTGTGACGGGGGCTTTAGCAGGGATCTAGTGTGACGTGCTTAGCAGGATCTTTAGTGTGACGGGGGCTTTAGCAGGGATCTCGCTTAGTGTGACGGGGCTTTAGCAGGGATCTCGCTTAGTGTGACGGGGGCTTTAGCAGGGATCTCGCTTAGTGTGACGGGGGCTTTAGCAGGGATCTCGCTTAGTGTGACGGGGGCTTTAGCAGGGATCTCCTTAGTGTGACGGGGGCTTTAAGCAGGGATCTCCTTAGTGTGACGGGGGCTTTAGCAGGGATCTCCTTAGTGTGACGGGGGCTTTAAGCAGGGATCTCCCTTAGTGTGACGGGGGCTTTAAGCAGGGATCTCCCTTAGTGTGACGGGGGCTTTAAGCAGGGATCTCCCTTAGTGTGACGGGGGCTTTAAGCAGGGATCTCCCTTAGTGTGACGGGGGCTTTAAGCAGGATCTCCCTTAGTGTGACGGGGCTTTAAGCAGGATCTCCCTTAGTGTGACGGGGGCTTTAAGCAGGGATCTCCCTTAGTGTGACGGGGGCTTTAAGCAGGGATCTCCCTTAGTGTGACGGGGGCTTTAAGCAGGGATCTCCCTTAGTGTGACGGGGGCTTTAAGCAGGGATCTCCCTTAGTGTGACGGGGGCTTTAAGCAGGATCTCCCTTTAGTTGTGACGGGGGCTTTAAGCAGGGATCTCCCTTAGTGTGACGGGGGCTTTAGCAGGGATCTCCCTTAGTGTGACGGGGGCTTTAGCAGGATCTCCTTAGTCGGATGACGGGGCTTTAGCAGGATCTCCTTAGTGTGACGGGGGCTTTAGCAGTGATCTCGCTTAGTGTGACGGGGGCTTTAGCAGCGATCTCGCTATAGTGTGACGGGGGCTTTAGCAGCGATCTCGCTTAGTGTGACGGGGCTTTAGCAGCGATCTCGCTTAGTGTGACGGGGGCTTTAGCAGGATCTCGCTTAGTGTGACGGGGGCTTTAGCAGGATCTCGCTTAGTGTGACGGGGCTTTAGCAGGATCTCGCTTAGTGTGACGGGGGCTTTAGCAGTGATCTTGCTTAGTGTGACGGGGGCTTTAGCAGTGATCTCGCTTAGTGTGACGGGGGCTTTAGCAGGATCTCGCTTAGTGTGACGGGGCTTTAGCAGGGATCTCCCTTAGTGTGACGGGGGCTTTAGCAGGGATCTCCCTTAGTGTGACGGGGCTTTAGCAGGGATCTCCCTTAGTGTGACGGGGGCTTTAAGCAGGGATCTCCCTTAGTGTGACGGGGGCTTTAAGCAGGGATCTCCCTTAGTGTGACGGGGGCTTTAAGCAGGGATCTCCCTTAGTGTGACGGGGCTTTAAGCAGGATCTCCCTTAGTGTGACGGGGGCTTTAAGCAGGGATCTCCCTTAGTGTGACGGGGGCTTTAAGCAGGATCTCCTTAGTGTGACGGGGGCTTTAAGCAGGATCTCGCTTAGTGTGACGGGGGCTTTAGCAGGATCTCCTTAGTGTGACGGGGGCTGTAGCAGTGATCTCGCTTAAGTTGGAAGGCGGGGGCTTTAGCAGTGATCTCGCTTAGTGTGACGGGGGCTTTAGCAGCGATCTCGCTTAGTGTGACGGGGGCTTTAGCAGGATCTCGCTTAGTGTGACGGGGGCTTTAGCAGACGGTCTTCACTTAGTGTGACGGGGGCTTAGCAGTGATCTCGCTTAGTGTGACGGGGGTTTTCGCAGGATCTCGCTTAGGGGGCTTTAGCAGCGATCTCCTTAGTGTGACGGGGGCTTTAGCAGTGATCTCTCTTAGTGTGACGGGGGCTTTAGCAGTGATCTTCGCTTAGTGTGACGGGGGCTTTAGCAGTGGATCTCGCTTAGTGTGACGGGGGCTTTAGCAGGATCTCCCTTAGTGTGACGGGGGCTTTAGCAGGATCTCGCTTAGTGTGACGGGGGCTTTAGCAGGATCTCCCTTAGTGTGACGGGGGCTTTAGCAGGGATCTCCCTTAGTGTGACGGGGGCTTTAGCAGGGATCTCCCTTAGTGTGACGGGGGCTTTAGCAGGGATCTCCCTTAGTGTGACGGGGCTGTGGCAGTGATCTCGCTTAGTGTGACGGGGGGCTTTAGAAGTGATCTCGCTTAGTGTGACAGGGGCTTTAGCAGCGATATCGCTTAGCGTGACGGGGGCTTTAGCAGCGATCTCGCTTAGCGTGACGGGGCTTTAGCAGCGATCTCGCTTAGTGTGACGGGGGCTTTTAGCAGTGATCTCGCTTAGTGTGACGGGGGCTTTAGCAGTGATCTCACTTAGTGTGACGGGGGCTTTAGCAGTGATCTCGCTTCGTGTGACGGGGGCTGTAGCAGTGATCTCGCTTAGTGTGATGGGGGCTTTCGCAGCGATCTCGCTTAGTGTGATGGGGGCTTTCGCAGCGATTTCGCTTAGTGGCTTTAGCAGCGATCTCACTTAGTGTGACGGGGGCCGTGGCCACGGATCCAACAAAATTGCAATGTGAAAGCAGCCTATTAGTAGAAAATGAAAAGAAGCCCCTGACGGCTCACATACCCTCTACGACTAGAAAAGGTAGGATGGGCGGGGGGGGGGGATCTGAAAATGCTGAACAGTGTTGGGGTACTGACATCATGGGGGTGGATAATATGAAGGAAAGCCGACGTGTGTCCATCCAAAGGTCACTACAGGCTAAACCAGGGCTGTGGAGTCGGAGTCGGAGTCGTGGAGTCGGAGTCGGAGTCGCTGCCCATTTTGGTGGAGTCGGAGTCGGAGTTGGAGTCGGTAGAAAATGTTCCGACTCCGACTCCTAAAATATGAAATAGTATTTCAATGCAGAATGTGCTGAATATTATTATTATGATTTCTTATTATGTTCTATCTAAATATATTGATTATTATGTCATTATAATGATTAAAGCCTAATGTTACCATTGACCTACAATAATTTTATCACTTCAAAACGAGCCATGACTGAAGGAGTCGGAGTCGGAGTCAAAGGAGTCGGAGTCGGAGTTGGAGTCGGAGTCGGAGCCGGGGAAATTCAGGAGTCGGAGTCGGAGTTGGAGTCGGTGGTTTGATTTACTGACTCCACAGCCCTGGGCTAAACAACAGGGGAGGGAAGACCGTAACTCAAGGGGATGGTAATGAGTAAATAACAGAAGAATTTATCCTTCCCTGGTAGATTTGTAAGAGCTGTGGAGGACGATAACATGAGGACAGGTTCCTTTATCCCACCTTTCATTGGCTCAGGGGTTAGCACCGCACGCCAAGTCAGGGGTCGCTACTGCAGCCTGGCAGCGCTGGGGTCCTGTGTGCAAATCCCAAGGACGACATCTGCACGGAGTCTGTATGTGTCTCCTTTTTCCTCCCACACTCCAAAGACTGATAGTGAATGTAGACTGAGTCCCAGTGGGGACAGGAATGATGATGAAACGGTGTTGTGGAATTAATAGCCCTACATAAGTAAAAGAAATCGATAATGTCCACCTCAGGTCAGTAAAGGCTGTACAGGAGGAGAGATGACAATAAGGAGAGACTACACTAAGAAAAGCTGCTGTATTCTGGAGGCTGTAAAGGAAGAAGACATGATGTGCTGTGATTGGGAAGATGGGCGACTTCACTATCCCCTCACAGAGAGAGGACAGTAACACAGGCCATACAGGGCCGGATGTGTTATCCCCTCTTCCTGGGATCACTGGATAGATCCTCATTACGGGATAGTAGGTAAATCCTCAGTATCATCCTCTGTGGTGAGGATACAAGGTACTGACATTACAATGAGACCTTGATAGATACTGATAGATTGTTCACTAACAGTTGCACATCTTTCTTGTTCCATTGTCCATAGAGGTGACCCATGGCCTTGGAGCGGGGGGAGCGCCTGTAACTTGCAGCTCTGCTCTTATCTTATGTGGTGTGATGTACATGTGATATGGTGCTGGGCCGGCTAATGCAAAGGAGGGTCGCGAATATCATCAGGTAGAAGACACTGAGGCCACAGATCACCACTGTGACTGATGGAAAGATGGAGAATCGATCTGCTCCAATATAAACGTCTTTAGAAGAAGAGCTCCTCTGCCCTGTGGGCTCGGCTCATGGCCTCTGCCCGGTGTCTGTAATATTCAGCAAAAGTCTAATAAAGATGGAACATTTAGTTATTAAGTAAATTCCACCTCCAAAATGGACAAATCACAGTCACACGTTTCAGGCTGGTACGGACCGTGCGCTCTGGATAATGTGTTGGCCTTCAACAGGTCAGCTGAGACTTATCCGTGCCACAAGTGGATCTCATCTACGGACCAGGTAAATCGCCCATTATCCCAGGACTTCTGCTATAACCTATACAGCGGTGGCTGAACTCAGATTAGTTATACTACCTATAATACGCTCTGTGCCTGATTTACACGGAACCAGGTCTTTCCACCCCCCTCTGCTATCACTATCTGCCCCTGCACCTTCCTAGCTGATCCCTAACCATCCCTGTCTGATCTAAAAGTGCCCTATAAAGATTGAGAAAAATGACATACACTTAAATACAGGCTGAAAAGGCGGCTCCGGGGCTACATTCTCCCTCCTCGCTTGCTTTCCGCACGCCCCGCAGGGCGCCATCAGTCTTTCTTCTGTTCCACCTCCTCTGCTACTGTGATGCCCGGCCGGAACGTCATATGCGGCCCGATGCATTGTGGGGGCTGATCACGTGGTATGGCTTGGCTCCGGCGCTTGCGCAGTGCGTATATTGAAGATGACCCATATTACATGATCAGCCCCTACAATGCACTGAGCCGCATATGACGTTCCAGCCGGGCATCACAGTAGCAGAGAAGGGGAATGGAGCCCTGGAGCCACCTTTCCAGCCTCCGAATGGAGACTGCATAAGTATATAAATCATTTTTCTCAATCTTTATAGGGCCCTTATTAGGGTATGCGAACACAGGACATTTTTCAAGCAGTCCTGAACACAGCAACTGTACTGGTTTCAAGGATCCCAGAGTCCTTGCCAGATTTGCTGCGTTCAGGTCCTGCGTTTTTATTGCGTTTTGTGTGTGTTTTTTCCTGCGTTTTTTCCATTGACTGCAGCAAAAACGCAGGAAAATAGAACATGTCAATTCTTTCCCATCTGCAGCAAAACTGAAGATTAGACACTTCCAAAACCAATGTGTGGGCACAGCGTTTCTGTGAAACACATTGGTTTTGCTGGGAATCAAAACCGCAGGAACAAATTAGCATAAATTACCATAAAACCAATGGTAAACCACATGCAGAAAACGCAGCAAAAACGTCCTGTGGGCACATACCCTTACAGCAGACAGGGATGGTAAGGGATCAGCTAGGAAGGTGCAAGGATAGTTAGTGATAGTGGAGGAGGGGGGGGGGGGGGGGTAGAACAGCCTGACAGGTTCCCAGCAAAGTGAATGAGAATCCTGAAGCCTCCGCACACTTGAGGATCTTGTCTTTGAAAATTTGGTGCAGAAATAAATCTGGAGGATGTTGAGATGTCGATTCTTTTTAATGTTCTTCCTGCGGATTTCACCAAACTAATGAATGAGAAAAATCTGCACCAAAAACTATCAGAAAAACTGCATCAAAAAAGCACAGAAAACACAGAAAAACTGCATGTTTTTGCCTCTGCATGTTTCCTGCCAAGAGATACAAATCCTAAACACTATAGGGTTAATGCTGTAACGTCAGCAGCGCTACGGCCAGCAGGATCGGCAGGTTTGCTGCAATGTGTCAGGTGAGTGGATCCGGCTCTGCCTGGAGCTGAGGACGAGGATTAGAGCAAAGTTCACAGAGTGGAGACAATTGCAGGTTCAGCCTCGGACTTCGCCCTCACGACTGCTTTGGGATTATTCTTACTCCAGATTAACGAGGTAAAAAGTAACAGAAGTAAAAAGGAGGAATAAGAGCAGACACCACAGATCCGGGCAGGCGGCTCCGTACAGCAGGACAGGATTGTTTCTACAGCCAGATATAAGGACATCACCAAAAACCTGCCGCATGTGAACACGTCCTATAGACGTCCTACTGTGATGAAGACAATCCTCTGCCCAGAAACCTAAAAAGAGCAGAGGTGGGGGCCGCCGCTCAGGAGCAGAAGGGCTACAAGCACAAGCTGTGGGGCACAAGGGCCCTCCACATAAAGGATCTCCCCCCGCACATACAGCGTCTCCCCCCTTCCTTCCCCCGCACATACAGGATCTCCCCCCTTCCTTCCCCCGCACATACAGGATCTCCCCCCTTCCTTCCCCCGCACATACAGGATCTCCCCCCTTCCTTCCCCCGCACATACAGGATCTCCCCCCTTCCTTCCCCCGCACATACAGGATCTCCCCCCTTCCTTCCCCCACACATACAGGATCTCCCCCCTTCCTTCCCCCACACATACAGGATCTCCCCCCTTCCTTCCCCCGCACATACAGGATCTCCCCCCTTCCTTCCCCCACACATACAGGATCTCCCCCCTTCCTTCCCCCACACATACAGGATCCCCACCCACTTCCCCTGCACATACAGGACCCCACCCACTTCCCCTGCACATACAGGACCCCACCCCTCACACTTCCCTGCACATACAGATGCTATTTTTTCCACCGACAGAGCCTGTGGACCAAAACCATGGTGGTGTGAACACAGCCTAAGGCCGGGGCCACAATAGGGTATTTTGGTGCAAGTTTGATTTGATGTTGGCACTAATGTTATTATATGGGAATGTGTGCATGTGTGACCAAATAATGAAAAAAAAAATGTAAAAAAAATTGTGCACAATTTACATCCATAAGTCAGATCGTATTCAGTGTGCAAAACTAAAGAAAGAAAAATCTAATGAGAATTGAACGGCCCTGTCGTTTGTCATCTGACTGTGGCTCAATCTTTGAGAGCTGACAGGATAAGGAGACATTTTCCCCTCCATCTTCTCCACGTACGAGTAACTCTGATCAGTCTGACCATAACGGGACAGATTTTCTAGGTCGGGGAGAATTCAGTGGCGTGAACAAGTCCTAAAGTGACTCCAGACAATGATACGTCTGTGTGCATTATGTGTTTTGAAATCCTGACACCAGCAAAGTCAATGAGAATCCTGAAGTCTCCTGCACACGTGGAGCATTTACTCATTTCAGATTTGGTGCAGAAATAAATCTGCATCATGTCAACTCCTTAAGCGTTTTCCACCTATTATCTTCATTATGAAACATGCACGGAAAATGTGCATTGTGGCCACAGAGCTTTTCCTGCCCAGAGATGCGGAATAGTGCAAATATTTCTGCACCCAGATACTTAACGTGTGCACAGACTCTAAGGTTGCTGAGAAAGATGCAGATCGGCCCTAGAGAGCGCACAGTATGAGAGCCCTGAGCATCGCCGTCATTCACACCAAGCAGCTTCATGTGCGGCTATCCTGCATAACCTCTTTTTCCTGCATTCCACAATCACATCTGCTCTTCCGAGTAATGTCATCCCTAGAGGTCACAGTCTACACTGCACATGACACTTTCCATGCGGTTCTCACACTCTCCAGCTGTCCTGAGAGCTGTAGTTCTGTACCAGCTTTAAATCCTAATCCACATCATGACTTGGATTTGCTCTCCATGGGGTCTGACATCTCTGATTGATTTGGGATTTATGGTTGTAATACCACAATTACCCTGTAGAGGCCACCACATAAAAAATGAGCAACTGGCCAAAACTTTAGTGATTGGTGGGGGCTCAGCTCCTATAGACCTGCAGTGATTGTCATCCACTCATCCTCAGTGATCAGCGGGGGCTCAGCTCCTTTAGACCTGCAGTGATTGTCAGCAGCTCATCCTCAGTGATCAGCGGGGGCTCAGCTCCTATAGACCTGCAGTGATTGTCAGCAGCACATCCTCAGTGATCAGCGGGGGCTCAGCTCCTCTAGCCCTTCAGTGTTTGTCAGCAGCTCATCCTCAGTGATCAGCGGAGGCTCAGCTCCTATAGACCTGCAGTGATTGTCATCCGCTCATCCTCAGTGATCAGCGGGGGCTCAGCTCCTATAGACCTGCAGTGATTGTCAGCAGCTCATCCTCAGTGATCAGCGGGGGCTCAGCTCCTATAGACCTGCAGTGATTGTCAGCAGCTCATCCTCAGTGATCAGCGGGGGCTCAGCTCCTATAGACCTGCAGTGATTGTCAGCAGCTCATCCTCAGTGATCAGCGGGGGCTCAGCTCCTATAGACCTGCAGTGATTGTCAGCAGCTCATCCTCAGTGATCAGCGGGGGCTCAGCTCCTATAGACCTGCAGTGATTGTTAGCAGCTCATCCTCAGTGATCAGCGGGGGCTCAGCTCCTATAGACCTGCAGTGATGGTCAGCAGCTCATCCTCAGTGATCAGCGGGGGCTCAGCTCCTATAGACCTGCAGTGATGGTCAGCAGCTCATCCTCAGTGATCAGCGGGGCTCAGCTCCTATAGACCTGCAGTGATTGTCAGCAGCTCATCCTCAGTGATCAGCGGGGGCTCAGCTCCTATAGACCTGCAGTGATTGTCAGCAGCTCATCCTCAGTGATCAGCGGGGGCTCAGCTCCTATAGACCTGCAGTGATTGTAAGCAGCTCATCCTCAGTGATCAGCGGGGGCTCAGCTCCTATAGACCTGCAGTGATTGTCAGCAGCTCATCCTCAGTGATCAGCGGGGGCTCAGCTCCTATAGACCTGCAGTGATGGTCAGCAGCTCATCCTCAGTGATCAGCGGAGGCTCAGCTCCTATAGACCTGCAGTGATTGTAAGCAGCTCATCCTCAGTGATCAGCGGGGACTCAGCTCCTATAGACCTGCAGTGATTGTAAGCAGCTCATCCTCAGTGATCAGCGGGGGCTCAGCTCCTATAGACCTGCAGTGATGGTCAGCAGCTCATCCTCAGTGATCAGCGGGGGCTCAGCTCCTATAGACCTGCAGTGATGGTCAGCAGCTCATCCTCAGTGATCAGCGGAGGCTCAGCTCCTATAGACCTGCAGTGATTGTCATCCGCTCATCCTCAGTGATCAGCGGGGGCTCAGCTCCTATAGACCTGCAGTGATTGTCAGCAGCTCATCCTCAGTGATCAGCGGGGGCTCAGCTCCTATAGACCTGCAGTGATTGTCAGCAGCTCATCCTCAGTGATCAGCGGGGGCTCAGCTCCTATAGACCTGCAGTGATTGTCAGCAGCTCATCCTCAGTGATCAGCGGGGGCTCAGCTCCTATAGACCTGCAGTGATGGTCAGCAGCTCATCCTCAGTGATCAGCGGGGGCTCAGCTCCTATAGACCTGCAGTGATTGTCAGCAGCTCATCCTCAGTGATCAGCGGGGGCTCAGCTCCTATAGACCTGCAGTGATGGTCAGCAGCTCATCCTCAGTGATCAGCGGGGGCTCAGCTCCTATAGACCTGCAGTGATGGTCAGCAGCTCATCCTCAGTGATCAGCGGGGGCTCAGCTCCTATAGACCTGCAGTGATTGTCAGCAGCTCATCCTCAGTGATCAGCGGGGACTCAGCTCCTATAGACCTGCAGTGATTGTCAGCAGCTCATCCTCAGTGATCAGCGGGGGCTCAGCTCCTATAGACCTGCAGTGATTGTAAGCAGCTCATCCTCAGTGATCAGCGGGGGCTCAGCTCCTATAGACCTGCAGTGATTGTCAGCAGCTCATCCTCAGTGATCAGCGGGGGCTCAGCTCCTATAGACCTGCAGTGATGGTCAGCAGCTCATCCTCAGTGATCAGCGGAGGCTCAGCTCCTATAGACCTGCAGTGATTGTAAGCAGCTCATCCTCAGTGATCAGCGGGGACTCAGCTCCTATAGACCTGCAGTGATTGTCAGCAGCTCATCCTCAGTGATCAGCGGGGGCTCAGCTCCTATAGACCTGCCGTAGAACCACAACTCCCAGCATATCTGGACATTGCACGGTACAGGTGACTGACCCTGACAGTCTATAAGAGCCTGACAGCAGAGCAGTGCGCGGCCTCTGCAGGGGTTCATGTGTGTACAGACACCGAGCCCTCAGCCACAGTGACCTTGGGGGAGCAGCATGGCAGCCAGGAATAGAATGCCAGAGGCAGTGCACACTGACACCACAGCCACACGGGGGCGCACTGAGCTCCGAGAGCTGCAGGGGCAACACAGGAGGGATACACACCGCTTATAAGGCTTATTAGTCTGAGTTACCATGACAACTAATGATTAATACCCGCCCCTCCCCCCAGGACGCCACGTCCGTGCTCCCCCCGACAGCGGAGAGCGACCGCCGGCCCCTCAGACACCCGGAGAACTCACCCAGAAGCCGGGCGAGGAGCCGTCCCTGGAACATGGTGCGGGTCCTTCACCAATGACAGCCCGGGCCCAGCTAGCCGGAAGAGGCGGAGCCTAGGGGGCCATGAACCCGGGACCGGAAGAGGCGGTGCTAGAGTGCAGGACTCCCGGGGCTGCCCGTATTACTGCCGGAGGGGAGAGGGGTCCTGTGTACACTCACTACGGCCCGCCCGGACACAGAGAGCAAGTCATAGCAGATCGTGTGAGAGCTGGCCACAACACTGCCTGCCGAGAAGTGAGGTCCTCACCGGGGGCCTTCACTGTCAGGACCCTTAAGGCGGTCTATCACTGCCTGATGCTATTATTACTCATCAGGACACCGGGGTTGTCCTGATATATGCCTGATCTAAACACAAATACCTAGTATAGATTACTATTACTACTACTCAGGACCCCGGAGCTATTCTGGTTTATGCCTGAAAAATCACAAATCAATTCCCAGTATAGATAACTGTTACTGCTATTCAGGACCCCCGAGCTGTCTATGGAATGCCTGATGTAAACACAAATAAATCCCGTAGAGATTACACGAGCGGGTCACTGCAGCATAATCCTGCCTCTAATGTAGTGCTCCCCGGAGGCTTCCCTGCCCGAGCTTCATTCACTCGGAAAGCCGCCCCGACTCGCCTGTCTCCCGCCTTGCTGTTCAGAACACTGCCGCGCTTCTACTGCACATCGCAATTAACCCTTTAGGCTTCTGTATTTACTGGTATTTATCCTTTAGGTTTTTTTTAATTAGGTGTGTGGGGGGGGGGTTGGATAGATGGAGGGGTCTGTATATAGATAGACGCAGTGGCTTTCTGAGGTAGGGTGGGCTACGTACGGATAGATGGGGGGTCTGTGTACGCATAGATGGGGGGCTTACTGGGGGGGGGTCTGTGTACGGATAGATGGGGGCTTACTGGGGGGGGTCTGTGTACGGATAGATGGGGGCTTACTGGGGGGGGGTCTGTGTACGGATAGATGGGGGGCTTACTGGGGGGCTGTGTACGGATAGATGGGGGCTTACTGGGGGGGTCTGTGTATGGATAGATGGGCTTACTGGGGGGGGTCTGTGTACGGATAGATGGGGGGCTTACTGGGGGGGGGGTCTGTGTACGGATAGATGGGGGGCTTACTGGGGGGGTCTGTGTACGGATAGATGGGGGGCTTACTGGGGGGGTCTGTGTACGGATAGATGGGGGGCTTACTGGGGGGGTCTGTGTACGGATAGATGGGGGGCTTACTGGGGGGCTGTGTACGGATAGATGGGGGGCTTACTGGGGGGCTGTGTACGGATAGATGGGGGCTTACTGGGGGGGTCTGTGTACGGATAGATGGGGGGCTTACTGGGGGGGTCTGTGTACGGATAGATGGGGGCTTACTGGGGTGGCTGTGTATGGATAGATGGGGGCTTACTGGGGGGGTCTGTGTACGGATAGATGGGGGGGCTTACTGGGGGGGGTCTGTGTACGGATAGATGGGGGGGCTTACTGGGGGGGGTCGTGT